>OZ038491.1:25813988-25873988 GCA_964036315.1 Acanthosepion esculentum
CAGGATGGCGAGTGATTGGTTAGAATTCTAACCAATCACTCACCATCCTGACACCCCCACCCGGCATTCTTTAACACTTAGAGAGTGTACAACTATCCGTAGTGATTATTTTCCCATACGCTTTCGGACAATTTATTAGCAAAAGTAAGAAGTAATAACACTTGTAATAAATATGAAAATTAAATCAGCCACACGACGGAACCTGTCGATTTTATTCTTTCAAATGAGTCTAGATCAGACCCGTATTTTTTTTTAAGCTTTTCACCCCAAGCAAGGCTGGAAGCCACTAGCACGCAAGGGGTTACAGAAGGTTTGGAGGAAGAGCAGATAGGAGTGGTAAAGGAGAGGATGTGGAGAAAGATAGTGGATCGATCAGGGCAAGGGGGTTACAGAAGATTTGGAGCGAGAGCAGATAGGAATGAAAGGGGACAGGATGTGGAGAAGGGAAGTGGATAGATCAAGGCAACTGGAGATGTCGATTGACGTTACACTTAAATAGTTGGACATTATATTTGTCAGGGAAACAGGAATAAAGAAGGGAGTTCCACACGCGAGATGTGCGAGACATGAAGCTATTGGAGTAGAAGAGACGTCTAAATGTAACAGTTTCAACGGTGAAGGGGTGGGAACGGGATGCCAGCCTCGTAGGACGCTTAAATCCATGAGGCCTGGGAACCAGCGAAAGCAGCTCATCGGAGCAATTACCGTGAAAGTATTTGTAAAAAAGACAGAGCGAGGCAACGGCGCGTCTGTGAGAGAGCGACTGCAGACGAGATGCCAGATCAGGGCCAATTACATTGCATATCCGTCTCTGGATCTTATCAAGAACCCTAAGGCAAACAGCAGGGACGCCCCTGAATGCAAAAAGGTATCTTCAGCAAAACCAATGGCAAGAAATATTTGTTCTCTCTAGGGAAATGAAGCCTTAAGTATCTGGACATGTCAGCAATGGTTTAGCCAATTACTATCGGCTAATGTTTTTCCAAAAGATTCCTCTTGACATGGACAACCAAGTTCTGTTAGTATTTTTCTTATGCAAACCTTAGTTTAGGAAAATCAAAATAAACTCCACGAGAAATAGAAAAACAATTAAGTAGAAAACACACTTCATCATGGGAAGCCTTCATGCTAATCGCTAAAGTGTCTAAATTTCATCTGACAGATTCTCAGTTTAATCAGAGCTTAGCTCTGTGTTCGTCATTGAAGATTAGACTTTCTACCGACATTCTACTGGTCAGAATTATCAACAGTAACGAAACCTAGCTTCTCTATTATCGAATCTAACGAAGTCGACAATGATTCGAATCCAAAGAATAAGAATAGTCCCTGCACAATCCACAGATCTATACTGGTAAAGTGTTATGCTCTTGGTTCAATAGGATCTGAATGACACAATTTCTCATGAAGTGTTAAACCAAAACGAAATAGTTCATGTACCATCGTCAACTGCAAGCGTTGCACAATAATTTGTATAAAAGCGCACATCATTATTTAATCGTAAAGGCGTGTTGATTTTACACTATAATACAAAACTACAAAAAGAACCAACATCGATCAGCTTCTAAACACGTCTCATTCATTCTATGATAGACATAGAGAAATGATCTTTTTGTGCAAGGTAGCTTTTTCCTCTCCTTTCAATCGCAGTCTGTAGGAAAGAAGAATATCAATTTTAAGGCGCCAATTTCTATGTTCGGGATTGTAGCATAGACTAGTGGGTTAAAGCATAAATTTAATGACATACTAATGTTGAGTTCAACCCTTAGGCCGCGTAAGACTTAGATTCCATTAAAAGAGGACAAGCAATAACTGGGCAGAATTAAATAAGAAAGAGATATCCCTAGACATGGACAGAAGAACGAGAAGTATTTACCCCCGTTGATTAAATAAAGTATTCAATTCTAAATTTCCTGAAAGTTGCACGCATCAGTAAAAACTTGAAGAAAAAGGCTGAGAAGTCAAAATATTAACAACGGTGAAGATAACAACAACAGCAAACTTAATGGGTTGTCGTTTGAGGTTAAGATAATTTCTTGTCTTGAGTGTTGAATCGTTTGAGGAAATAGACGAAACAGCGAATAAAATGGGAATTTTCTATTATTTCGGGAGTTTTTAATATCGGGAGAATGTTCAAAGGTAATCGCTGAAATAATATGTAAATTTCTAATGATAGTCTCTGTAAAAATGAAGAAATAATTCAACTTACACTGTTGGCGAGTTAAAGAGTAAGTTAAGGGTCTTGTGTAAGACATGTACGTCTGTTGTCGGAGTTCTCACTTGAGCGTGTTCTACCTCGAGCTCGACACGGTATGAAAAAGGATACCATCTTGAGATTCGCACTGCGCATGCTCTCAGTTGACTTTATGCATTGGTAATAGGGTTCTCAACGCTGCGAATCAGACGAAACAAGGTGTAGCGTTTTCTACAGTCTGACTGTAAATAATCAATGCAATTTACTTTATCTTTTAATGCTTTTAATTAGTAACATCATTTCACCTTACATTTAGCGATGCATTTATCCCCAACGTATAGACTTGATTTGATAAACATTGTGAAGTAATATCTAGTAAAACAATATACTTAATTATTGGATTATAAAACTATAAGGATTAATAAAAATAAATAATAATCCGATTATAATTGTATTTGTACTTCCTTGTGTTAGCACGACCGTTACGTTCTGCCGATACAGCATAAATAATGGACTATTCCGCGTTTTGATCGCGTGGAGAGAGGGAGAAAGATATTACTTGGTTTCAGCGAGAAAATAAAAAAAGAAGAATGTAAGAAGGGAAGATAGAAGTGAAGAGAGAGAGAGAGAGGGAGAGAGAGAGAGAGAATCAGATTAAGCTGATAGGGACAGATATTACCCTTTGATCTTAGCCAAAAGGACGGGTATTTTTCAGTACGCCCACGTCGCGATCGAATGTGGCACTAGGGCAGTTTAAAGTGGATTTAACCGTCGAAAAATTTCACAAGCCTCCTCGGTACTTCATTTTTTGGGGACTCCTCAGACGCCTGGCAATAAACTCAGCCCTCTCCCGAAGGAGAGTTACTGACTTTGGGAGGAGGCCTCCTGGAGCTGGCGCTTAATATTATTTGAACCTCCCCGATCCAAAAAGCCGAGAAGCGATGTCGACCACGATAAAAAAGCTATTTTCAGATACACAGTATCGAACGATGCAAACCGAGAAAGTAATCGCCAAAAATACAATTACCTTAAATAAAATAAAATCTTATAAATTATTTTAAAATTATTATTAAGAGAAATGTTCGTAAGACGGGGATTTGGGCAGGAAGAAAGAAATAAGGAAATATGGAAGTCTCCTGCCAATACCTCGTGAATAATGGACTCTTCCGTTTTTATTGCGTGGAAAGAGGGGGAAAAGACACTTCTCGATTTCAGTGATAGAAAAAAAATAAAGACGGGAAGATAAAAGAGTTGAACGGCTGTTTCGGTGAAATGGAAAATTTTATCAATTTCAAATATTTTCATTTGTATCCATTTCCTAAAATAACTACCATCATTCATATTTATGATTGCTATTGTAATGTTTTGTTGTTAAGTTCAAATATTTAATGATGCGATAGGGAAATTTCTATGGATATTTTATTGCCATAGAGCTCGCCATGAGATTATTCAATCATTAACTGAATAATTGTGAGTATTTATCAGAAAATTTAAACAGGAAAACCGTAAAATTTCCACGGGTCTTTCTTATGCTAAAAAGTCAGGAATTCCGACAGAAAATAGCGTCATCCAACCAATCTTTGCGATTGGTTTTGAAAGAAAACTGAAATCTAAATAATAAATCCGTATGAACAATATGAGGAAAGTAATGTTAAATGCCGTAAGTTTTTCCGTTGATAAAGTTCCAGTATTTATTGGCCACTGATTCTTTGAGTTGGAATATTGCAATGAAACTTTTCAATTAGACTGAGTCATAATTAATTACCATTTTAGGAACCATTTGTAACGATGATTTGTATTTTCCTAATTACTAAACACACGTAGCAATTAAGAATGTATGTGGAAGAGACTAACCTAGCTTAGTTCTTCACGGCAGTGGTAGCGTACACAGTGGATTAAAAGACTGATTGATTGGTTCATTTTTACGGTTTATCAACCCTTTGGAGATTATTTAAAACCAGAAAATATTTTTAGAGAGTAAGAATTTTTGGGACATGAGATAATAATGATTTTAGTGATACAGGTCTTCCTAATTAACTCATATCTGGGGGGATAAGGGTTGGATTCGTATATTCACCAATAGTATATGCGCATAAGTGAATATAACGAACCCCAAAGCGATTGGAACTCGGCTCTTCGATTATCAATTCCGAGCCATTACCTATTACACCATCCGCACATCCGACCTGTTTTTCCCAAGCAGCTACACATTTAGGTATTGACGAGGTTCGACGTTGCTTACCTTCGGGAACTAGTGTCTCAACGTGATATGTCCGTAAGCATTGGATTAATGGGAAAAATTGTTCCCCCTTCATAGCAACGCAAGGCCGTATGTAGCGAGAATATTACATGAACACCTTTGGAATTCGGTTGGTTTGTTTCACCTCATCCACCGTATTCAACTCACCTTGCACCAACCGATTATTACTGTTTTCGATCGCTGCAAAATACTTTGGTTTGGTTTGGTTTATTTTGTTTTACAGCATATCAACCTCCATGGGTTATTTAATGCCGACAAAATTTTTATTGCTGGTAATATTTTGTTTTGTCAAAAATCTATTTCTGGTAATATTTTTTTTCCCAAAATGTATTGCTGGTAATATTTTGTTTTGTCAAAATCTGTTTCTGGTAATACTTTTCCTTCAAAATTGTATTGCTGGTAATATTTTTTTCAAAAAGTATTGCTGGTAATAGTTAACTATTTGCCAATAGCTGGGACCCTAACAGGTGCTACCACCCCGGCACAGTGGGCTTAAATGGGGGTCAAGCGGACATATGACAATAACATACGGTAAGCACCTGCTTCAGGTGCTTAAGTACATTTTAGACAAATTCTAGGGTGTGGTATGCAAAAAAATTGATTTTCAAGAACTGAGATATGATTTTTAATGAGTTTTTGGCTCAAAAATCCAAGTTGGGGCCAAAAGATAGAAGGGTAGAAATTTTGGGGAAATCCAACATTTACGAACGAACTTCAAACAGGCATATCTTGAGAAACATTTGGAGTTAGAAGACAAATTAGACCATTTTTTGACACTACAGACAATGAGCGTTTCAAATATTCAAGTTTAAAAATGAACAATAAATCATATACAGCTACAACTTATCACAAAGATTACTGAAAAAAAGTTAATAGTTATTCATCTGTGAGGAAGCACAACAAAGATTCATAATGACTGTTACAACCATACATAGCAGCCTTCAACTCCTCACAGCTGCGAATGGTGTGCCCTGTCCCTTTGCAAGACAAGCGTTCCATGGTCTTAAAAGGGCTTAAAAAAGGGTAAAAATCACTTATACCAAGAGCATGGTGCAGTTTTATGGTGTTCTGATGCCAGATTTGGATTCAGCACCCCAAAAAACATGGGAAAAGTGGGCTGGATCATGAAATTTGAGTGAGAATTACATAAATTATCCGGATTTGGGATTCAAAGGGAAATGAAGGTTGTCCCAAATTTTTTCAATATAAAAGAATTAAAATGGTTCCCCAGAGTGAATTTTTTCACCCAAATGGATTATGATAGCCCTACATGTCTAGATTCTTATATGTGAAGCATGAAAAATTTCATCTCACAATTTATCAGCGGGGGCCAATTTTGGGGCTTTTTTGATGGAAAAAATGCCCATTTTTACAGTAAATTTTGTGGAAAACTCATAAAAATATGTCAAAAAGCTGTCCATATACCCAATTTTTTATATTGAATCAAATTTTGGGGATTTGGCCTTATCTTAGGGGCTTATGGGACATATTTAGAAAAAAAACTTATGTTTCCAGGATGTATCGAAAACTTGAAATTCACGAGCTTCAAATGGGCATATCTTGAGAAATAATTGGAGTTAGAAGACAAATAAGACCATTTTTTGATACTACAGAAACTGAACTTTTCATTATTCCATGTCCTAAAGTCATTTGAGGAAGTTGTCAAAATTCGATATGTCCACTTGGGAACCCACTGTGCCCGGGTCAGGGTGGAGCTGGGAACAGCAGCAATTAAGAGGTGGTTCCACGCTCCTCAAAACCTCCTGATCAGAGGCCTTGCTGCTGGATGTAGTTTATCCTCTTACCCAGGACGCGGATGTAGTTTAACGTCTTACCCAGGACGTGAAAAATACTTTGATGGGGAAAATGTTCTGTAATGAAAACTGAATTCAACAGTTCGTCAAAATATTTTTACATCAAACTTTCTAAATTTTTCTGAAAAGGCATCGAAGTGCTGTCTGATAATTAACAAATCATTGTGAATAAGGGTGAATATATAACGGAATGCAACAAGGAATCGAGATTTGGCTCTCCGATTAACAATCCCGAACCATTATCCATTACACCACCCGCACATCCAAACTCACGGCACCTGATATTCCCAAGATGTCACCCATCTAGGTACTGACTAGGTTCGACGTTGCTCAAATTCGGTGATCGTACGATAGACAAAAAACGTATGTACTTAACAAAAAGAATAAAAGACATTGCAATGTAAACAAATGTCGACAGTCAAATGGGAGAAGACAATTCTACAGGAACATACACAAAACAATAAAATACGTTTCTGAAATTCTTGCCGCTGTGAACGACAGCAACGGTAACGGAAAAGATATCTTCTCAAGCAAAGACAGAAAAGGAAAATACATAAAGAAATTATTTTTTTAGTACAATAAATACATAAAACCATGTCTTCAGTCAATAAACGCCAACGTTACGTAATCAGATGAGTCATAAGGAAGAATATTAACATTGCAACAACACTTACACCGACTACTAATGCGAGTACTGATAATAATAAAAAAAGGTCTCAAAGAAAGCAAGTGCAAGCACTAGTCGTCCAACTGCATTAATCCTTTTAATCACAGACAATTGCTTGCGAGATTAGTTGCTCAACATTCTATGGAAATTCACTCGAGTTTTTCTTTCTTTTGCTTAAAGGTGAAGACTGTGATAGTGACATCGTGGAAATAATAACTAACGAATTATGAACACTGTGACAAAAAATGATGTAAAAACTGGTTATTGATGAGAGAAAAAGAAATAAACGTATTGGTCATAGTGCGATTGTTATTATGTTAATATTGCAAGAGATTGTCCGGGAGTCCCTTCCTGATTGGTTTTTAAAAAATCTTGCTTGATGCCAAAGCGGAATTTATTTTTCCATTCTCATTTCTACAGAATATGAAACAATGGTATATATTCATAGTAAACTTTTGAAAAAAAAAAAGAAAAAAAAAAGAAGATATATCTTAATATTTTTGCTTTCAATAAAATGGGGAGGTACGGTTTGTTATTCGTAAACATTTTATATACTTATATAAAATTATATATTTAATGTGGGGTATCCGTCGTAGGCTCGGCAAAAAATTCCCCGTAGACACCGGTAAAACGAGGTCGGGTAACTGTTTTCCGAGGCGAGACTTTATGTTTACTTATATTTATATACCCAATATATCATCCATGTTTCATATTATAAAATCTTTCCTTATTAAAAATATTGATAAGTTGTTTTGTCTTTCAGGTTTTCTTCCGAAATAAATCCTAAAGATATACGCAACAGAAACATGTTTATTGAACTTATTATTTTTATTATTTTATTATTTTACATATTTATATGACCTTTATATTTTATAACCTTCATCAATCTTTCAGCCATTGATTCTATTGTTTCAAATTTAACTTTACTTGCAACGGGCTTTACTGCCTCTCATTCTTTGTTTAAATATTCTTTTCCATTCCTATATTGATCTCTTACAGATGGACTACGAGTTTTTTTTTTATTGGAATAATATCTAGAAAGTTGGTAGTGGAGGGAGTATTGTCTCGGAATGATTTTTTTAGGCGGGGATAGTCAACTTTGCAGATTGTGAATGATCTTGTTTTGCATAATTAAACTTTTCAGTTTAAAAGTTGTTTTCTTTGTGACCTGTAACAATAAAAAATAACCAAGAATTTACTATCATCAAATTTGTAGCGATCTGTAAATTTATCTGCGATGATACTTGCCCCAAACATTATTCAACCACCCCACTAAGTCTTGTTGGTTGGCTGTTGTCATGAAGGAGTCAACCTGTAGCCCAGCCACCAGTTCTATCCAATGTAGCTTTACAGTCATCACTAAAAATTACTGTTGAGAAATCAGTTTTCATGTATGACTTCATCCAACTTACACATTTCTCTTTGTGATGTTTACTTAAAGGCAGTAGTTTGGTCGTTTTCATATCTTTAGCCAAGGTTCTTAATTGTCTGCAATTTTCCTCTCTTTGTAACATCAGCTCCTTCAAATGTTTTTTTTATTGGTCAATCTTTTCTTGCCTATTTCCATTTTAATTCTTTTCAAATCATTGAAGCCATTTTTTCTTGTTCTCATCTTGCCATTGATTTCTTTTATTGTTTTCTGGATTCTATTCAACATTCTTTACTATGATACATTACTTAAACTCCCCACTAAGTCTTGTTGGTTGGCTGTTGTCATGAAGGAGTCAACCTGTAGCCCAGCCACCAGTTCTATCCAATGTAGCTTTACAGTCATCACTAAAAATTACTGTTGAGAAATCAGTTT
The DNA here is from genome assembly GCA_964036315.1 of Acanthosepion esculentum. NCBI lineage: Eukaryota > Metazoa > Mollusca > Cephalopoda > Sepiida > Sepiidae > Acanthosepion > Acanthosepion esculentum. The sequence goes on from OZ038491.1 coordinate 25,822,725, forward strand.
TCATGTATGACTTCATCCAACTTACACATTTCTCTTTGTGATGTTTACTTAAAGGCAGTAGTTTGGTCGTTTTCATATCTTTAGCCAAGGTTCTTAATTGTCTGCAATTTTCCTCTCTTTGTAACATCAGCTCCTTCAAATGTTTTTTTTATTGGTCAATCTTTTCTTGCCTATTTCCATTTTAATTCTTTTCAAATCATTGAAGCCATTTTTTCTTGTTCTCATCTTGCCATTGATTTCTTTTATTGTTTTCTGGATTCTATTCAACATTCTTTACTATGATACATTACTTAAACTCCCTACTAAGTCTTGTTGGTTGACTGTTGTCATGAAGGAGTCAACCTGTAGCCCAGCCACCAGTTCTATCCAATGTAGCTTTACAGACATCACTAAAAATTACTGTTGAGAAATCAGTTTTCATGTATGACTTCATCCAACTTACACATTTCTCTTTGTGATGTTTACTTAAAGGCAGTAGTTTGGTCGTTTTCATATCTTTAGCCAAGGTTCTTAATTGTCTGCAATTTTCCTCTCTTTGTAACATCAGCTCCTTCAAATGTTTTTTTATTGGTCAATCTTTTCTTGCCTATTTCCATTTTAATTCTTTTCAAATCATTGAAGCCATTTTTTCTTGTTCTCATCTTGCCATTGATTTCTTTTATTGTTTTCTGGATTCTATTCAACATTCTTTACTATGATACATTAATTAAACTCCCTACTAAGTCTTGTTGGTTGACTGTTGTCATGAAGGAGTCAACCTGTAGCCCAGCCACCAGTTCTATCCAATGTAGCTTTACAGTCATCACTAAAAATTACTGTTGAGAAATCAGTTTTCATGTATGACTTCATCCAACTTACACATTTCTCTTTGTGATGTTTACTTAAAGGCAGTAGTTTGGTCGTTTTCATATCTTTAGCCAAGGTTCTTAATTGTCTGCAATTTTCCTCTCTTTGTAACATCAGCTCCTTCAAATGTTTTTTTTATTGGTCAATCTTTTCTTGCCTATTTCCATTTTAATTCTTTTCAAATCATTGAAGCCATTTTTTCTTGTTCTCATCTTGCCATTGATTTCTTTTATTGTTTTCTGGATTCTATTCAACATTCTTTACTATGATACATTACTTAAACTCCCTACTAAGTCTTGTTGGTTGACTGTTGTCATGAAGGAGTCAACCTGTAGCCCAGCCACCAGTTCTATCCAATGTAGCTTTACAGTCATCACTAAAAATTACTGTTGAGAAATCAGTTTTCATGTATGACTTCATCCAACTTACACATTTCTCTTTGTGATGTTTACTTAAAGGCAGTAGTTTGGTCGTTTTCATATCTTTAGCCAAGGTTCTTAATTGTCTGCAATTTTCCTCTCTTTGTAACATCAGCTCCTTCAAATGTTTTTTTATTGGTCAATCTTTTCTTGCCTATTTCCATTTTAATTCTTTTCAAATCATTGAAGCCATTTTTTCTTGTTCTCATCTTGCCATTGATTTCTTTTATTGTTTTCTGGATTCTATTCAACATTCTTTACTATGATACATTAATTAAACTCCCTACTAAGTCTTGTTGGTTGACTGTTGTCATGAAGGAGTCAACCTGTAGCCCAGCCACCAGTTCTATCCAATGTAGCTTTACAGTCATCACTAAAAATTACTGTTGAGAAATCAGTTTTCATGTATGACTTCATCCAACTTACACATTTCTCTTTGTGATGTTTACTTAAAGGCAGTAGTTTGGTCGTTTTCATATCTTTAGCCAAGGTTCTTAATTGTCTGCAATTTTCCTCTCTTTGTAACATCAGCTCCTTCAAATGTTTTTTTTATTGGTCAATCTTTTCTTGCCTATTTCCATTTTAATTCTTTTCAAATCATTGAAGCCATTTTTTCTTGTTCTCATCTTGCCATTGATTTCTTTTATTGTTTTCTGGATTCTATTCAACATTCTTTACTATGATACATTACTTAAACTCCCTACTAAGTCTTGTTGGTTGACTGTTGTCATGAAGGAGTCAACCTGTAGCCCAGCCACCAGTTCTATCCAATGTAGCTTTACAGTCATCACTAAAAATTACTGTTGAGAAATCAGTTTTCATGTATGACTTCATCCAACTTACACATTTCTCTTTGTGATGTTTACTTAAAGGCAGTAGTTTGGTCGTTTTCATATCTTTAGCCAAGGTTCTTAATTGTCTGCAATTTTCCTCTCTTTGTAACATCAGCTCCTTCAAATGTTTTTTTATTGGTCAATCTTTTCTTGCCTATTTCCATTTTAATTCTTTTCAAATCATTGAAGCCATTTTTTCTTGTTCTCATCTTGCCATTGATTTCTTTTATTGTTTTCTGGATTCTATTCAACATTCTTTACTATGATACATTACTTAAACTCCCTACTAAGTCTTGTTGGTTGGCTGTTGTCATGAAGGAGTCAACCTGTAGCCCAGCCACCAGTTCTATCCAATGTAGCTTTACAGTCATCACTAAAAATTACTGTTGAGAAATCAGTTTTCATGTATGACTTCATCCAACTTACACATTTCTCTTTGTGATGTTTACTTAAAGGCAGTAGTTTGGTCGTTTTCATATCTTTAGCCAAGGTTCTTAATTGTCTGCAATTTTCCTCTCTTTGTAACATCAGCTCCTTCAAATGTTTTTTTATTGGTCAATCTTTTCTTGCCTATTTCCATTTTAATTCTTTTCAAATCATTGAAGCCATTTTTTCTTGTTCTCATCTTGCCATTGATTTCTTTTATTGTTTTCTGGATTCTATTCAACATTCTTTACTATGATACATTACTTAAACTCCCCACTAAGTCTTGTTGGTTGGCTGTTGTCATGAAGGAGTCAACCTGTAGCCCAGCCACCAGTTCTATCCAATGTAGCTTTACAGTCATCACTAAAAATTACTGTTGAGAAATCAGTTTTCATGTATGACTTCATCCAACTTACACATTTCTCTTTGTGATGTTTACTTAAAGGCAGTAGTTTGGTCGTTTTCATATCTTTAGCCAAGGTTCTTAATTGTCTGCAATTTTCCTCTCTTTGTAACATCAGCTACTTCAAATGTTTTTTTTATTGGTCAATCTTTTCTTGCCTATTTCCATTTTAATTCTTTTCAAATCATTGAAGCCATTTTTTCTTGTTCTCATCTTGCCATTGATTTCTTTTATTGTTTTCTGGATTCTATTCAACATTCTTTACTATGATACATTACTTAAACTCCCCACTAAGTCTTGTTGGTTGACTGTTGTCATGAAGGAGTCAACCTGTAGCCCAGCCACCAGTTCTATCCAATGTAGCTTTACAGTCATCACTAAAAATTACTGTTGAGAAATCAGTTTTCATGTATGACTTCATCCAACTTACACATTTCTCTTTGTGATGTTTACTTAAAGGCAGTAGTTTGGTCGTTTTCATATCTTTAGCCAAGGTTCTTAATTGTCTGCAATTTTCCTCTCTTTGTAACATCAGCTCCTTCAAATGTTTTTTTATTGGTCAATCTTTTCTTGCCTATTTCCATTTTAATTCTTTTCAAATCATTGAAGCCATTTTTTCTTGTTCTCATCTTGCCATTGATTTCTTTTATTGTTTTCTGGATTCTATTCAACATTCTTTACTATGATACATTACTTAAACTCCCTACTAAGTCTTGTTGGTTGGCTGTTGTCATGAAGGAGTCAACCTGTAGCCCAGCCACCAGTTCTATCCAATGTAGCTTTACAGTCATCACTAAAAATTACTGTTGAGAAATCAGTTTTCATGTATGACTTCATCCAACTTACACATTTCTCTTTGTGATGTTTACTTAAAGGCAGTAGTTTGGTCGTTTTCATATCTTTAGCCAAGGTTCTTAATTGTCTGCAATTTTCCTCTCTTTGTAACATCAGCTCCTTCAAATGTTTTTTTATTGGTCAATCTTTTCTTGCCTATTTCCATTTTAATTCTTTTCAAATCATTGAAGCCATTTTTTCTTGTTCTCATCTTGCCATTGATTTCTTTTATTGTTTTCTGGATTCTATTCAACATTCTTTACTATGATACATTACTTAAACTCCCCACTAAGTCTTGTTGGTTGGCTGTTGTCATGAAGGAGTCAACCTGTAGCCCAGCCACCAGTTCTATCCAATGTAGCTTTACAGTCATCACTAAAAATTACTGTTGAGAAATCAGTTTTCATGTATGACTTCATCCAACTTACACATTTCTCTTTGTGATGTTTACTTAAAGGCAGTAGTTTGGTCGTTTTCATATCTTTAGCCAAGGTTCTTAATTGTCTGCAATTTTCCTCTCTTTGTAACATCAGCTACTTCAAATGTTTTTTTTATTGGTCAATCTTTTCTTGCCTATTTCCATTTTAATTCTTTTCAAATCATTGAAGCCATTTTTTCTTGTTCTCATCTTGCCATTGATTTCTTTTATTGTTTTCTGGATTCTATTCAACATTCTTTACTATGATACATTACTTAAACTCCCCACTAAGTCTTGTTGGTTGACTGTTGTCATGAAGGAGTCAACCTGTAGCCCAGCCACCAGTTCTATCCAATGTAGCTTTACAGTCATCACTAAAAATTACTGTTGAGAAATCAGTTTTCATGTATGACTTCATCCAACTTACACATTTCTCTTTGTGATGTTTACTTAAAGGCAGTAGTTTGGTCGTTTTCATATCTTTAGCCAAGGTTCTTAATTGTCTGCAATTTTCCTCTCTTTGTAACATCAGCTCCTTCAAATGTTTTTTTTATTGGTCAATCTTTTCTTGCCTATTTCCATTTTAATTCTTTTCAAATCATTGAAGCCATTTTTTCTTGTTCTCATCTTGCCATTGATTTCTTTTATTGTTTTCTGGATTCTATTCAACATTCTTTACTATGATACATTACTTAAACTCCCTACTAAGTCTTGTTGGTTGGCTGTTGTCATGAAGGAGTCAACCTGTAGCCCAGCCACCAGTTCTATCCAATGTAGCTTTACAGTCATCACTAAAAATTACTGTTGAGAAATCAGTTTTCATGTATGACTTCATCCAACTTACACATTTCTCTTTGTGATGTTTACTTAAAGGCAGTAGTTTGGTCGTTTTCATATCTTTAGCCAAGGTTCTTAATTGTCTGCAATTTTCCTCTCTTTGTAACATCAGCTCCTTCAAATGTTTTTTTATTGGTCAATCTTTTCTTGCCTATTTCCATTTTAATTCTTTTCAAATCATTGAAGCCATTTTTTCTTGTTCTCATCTTGCCATTGATTTCTTTTATTGTTTTCTGGATTCTATTCAACATTCTTTACTATGATACATTACTTAAACTCCCTACTAAGTCTTGTTGGTTGGCTGTTGTCATGAAGGAGTCAACCTGTAGCCCAGCCACCAGTTCTATCCAATGTAGCTTTACAGTCATCACTAAAAATTACTGTTGAGAAATCAGTTTTCATGTATGACTTCATCCAACTTACACATTTCTCTTTGTGATGTTTACTTAAAGGCAGTAGTTTGGTCGTTTTCATATCTTTAGCCAAGGTTCTTAATTGTCTGCAATTTTCCTCTCTTTGTAACATCAGCTCCTTCAAATATTTTTTTATTGGTCAATCTTTTCTTGCCTATTTCCATTTTAATTCTTTTCAAATCATTGAAGCCATTTTTTCTTGTTCTCATCTTGCCATTGATTTCTTTTATTGTTTTCTGGATTCTATTCAACATTCTTTACTATGATACATTACTTAAACTCCCTACTAAGTCTTGTTGGTTGACTGTTGTCATGAAGGAGTCAACCTGTAGCCCAGCCACCAGTTCTATCCAATGTAGCTTTACAGTCATCACTAAAAATTACTGTTGAGAAATCAGTTTTCATGTATGACTTCATCCAACTTACACATTTCTCTTTGTGATGTTTACTTAAAGGCAGTAGTTTGGTCGTTTTCATATCTTTAGCCAAGGTTCTTAATTGTCTGCAATTTTCCTCTCTTTGTAACATCAGCTCCTTCAAATGTTTTTTTATTGGTCAATCTTTTCTTGCCTATTTCCATTTTAATTCTTTTCAAATCATTGAAGCCATTTTTTCTTGTTCTCATCTTGCCATTGATTTCTTTTATTGTTTTCTGGATTCTATTCAACATTCTTTACTATGATACATTACTTAAACTCCCTACTAAGTCTTGTTGGTTGACTGTTGTCATGAAGGAGTCAACCTGTAGCCCAGCCACCAGTTCTATCCAATGTAGCTTTACAGTCATCACTAAAAATTACTGTTGAGAAATCAGTTTTCATGTATGACTTCATCCAACTTACACATTTCTCTTTGTGATGTTTACTTAAAGGCAGTAGTTTGGTCGTTTTCATATCTTTAGCCAAGGTTCTTAATTGTCTGCAATTTTCCTCTCTTTGTAACATCAGCTCCTTCAAATGTTTTTTTATTGGTCAATCTTTTCTTGCCTATTTCCATTTTAATTCTTTTCAAATCATTGAAGCCATTTTTTCTTGTTCTCATCTTGCCATTGATTTCTTTTATTGTTTTCTGGATTCTATTCAACATTCTTTACTATGATACATTACTTAAACTCCCTACTAAGTCTTGTTGGTTGACTGTTGTCATGAAGGAGTCAACCTGTAGCCCAGCCACCAGTTCTATCCAATGTAGCTTTACAGTCATCACTAAAAATTACTGTTGAGAAATCAGTTTTCATGTATGACTTCATCCAACTTACACATTTCTCTTTGTGATGTTTACTTAAAGGCAGTAGTTTGGTCGTTTTCATATCTTTAGCCAAGGTTCTTAATTGTCTGCAATTTTCCTCTCTTTGTAACATCAGCTCCTTCAAATGTTTTTTTATTGGTCAATCTTTTCTTGCCTATTTCCATTTTAATTCTTTTCAAATCATTGAAGCCATTTTTTCTTGTTCTCATCTTGCCATTGATTTCTTTTATTGTTTTCTGGATTCTATTCAACATTCTTTACTATGATACATTACTTAAACTCCCTACTAAGTCTTGTTGGTTGACTGTTGTCATGAAGGAGTCAACCTGTAGCCCAGCCACCAGTTCTATCCAATGTAGCTTTACAGTCATCACTAAAAATTACTGTTGAGAAATCAGTTTTCATGTATGACTTCATCCAACTTACACATTTCTCTTTGTGATGTTTACTTAAAGGCAGTAGTTTGGTCGTTTTAATATCTTTAGCCAAGGTTCTTAATTGTCTGCAATTTTCCTCTCTTTGTAACATCAGCTCCTTCAAATGTTTTTTTTATTGGTCAATCTTTTCTTGCCTATTTCCATTTTAATTCTTTTCAAATCATTGAAGCCATTTTTTCTTGTTCTCATCTTGCCATTGATTTCTTTTATTGTTTTCTGGATTCTATTCAACATTCTTTACTATGATACATTACTTAAACTCCCTACTAAGTCTTGTTGGTTGGCTGTTGTCATGAAGGAGTCAACCTGTAGCCCAGCCACCAGTTCTATCCAATGTAGCTTTACAGTCATCACTAAAAATTACTGTTGAGAAATCAGTTTTCATGTATGACTTCATCCAACTTACACATTTCTCTTTGTGATGTTTACTTAAAGGCAGTAGTTTGGTCGTTTTCATATCTTTAGCCAAGGTTCTTAATTGTCTGCAATTTTCCTCTCTTTGTAACATCAGCTCCTTCAAATGTTTTTTTATTGGTCAATCTTTTCTTGCCTATTTCCATTTTAATTCTTTTCAAATCATTGAAGCCATTTTTTCTTGTTCTCATCTTGCCATTGATTTCTTTTATTGTTTTCTGGATTCTATTCAACATTCTTTACTATGATACATTACTTAAACTCCCTACTAAGTCTTGTTGGTTGGCTGTTGTCATGAAGGAGTCAACCTGTAGCCCAGCCACCAGTTCTATCCAATGTAGCTTTACAGTCATCACTAAAAATTACTGTTGAGAAATCAGTTTTCATGTATGACTTCATCCAACTTACACATTTCTCTTTGTGATGTTTACTTAAAGGCAGTAGTTTGGTCGTTTTCATATCTTTAGCCAAGGTTCTTAATTGTCTGCAATTTTCCTCTCTTTGTAACATCAGCTCCTTCAAATGTTTTTTTATTGGTCAATCTTTTCTTGCCTATTTCCATTTTAATTCTTTTCAAATCATTGAAGCCATTTTTTCTTGTTCTCATCTTGCCATTGATTTCTTTTATTGTTTTCTGGATTCTATTCAACATTCTTTACTATGATACATTACTTAAACTCCCTACTAAGTCTTGTTGGTTGACTGTTGTCATGAAGGAGTCAACCTGTAGCCCAGCCACCAGTTCTATCCAATGTAGCTTTACAGTCATCACTAAAAATTACTGTTGAGAAATCAGTTTTCATGTATGACTTCATCCAACTTACACATTTCTCTTTGTGATGTTTACTTAAAGGCAGTAGTTTGGTCGTTTTCATATCTTTAGCCAAGGTTCTTAATTGTCTGCAATTTTCCTCTCTTTGTAACATCAGCTCCTTCAAATGTTTTTTTATTGGTCAATCTTTTCTTGCCTATTTCCATTTTAATTCTTTTCAAATCATTGAAGCCATTTTTTCTTGTTCTCATCTTGCCATTGATTTCTTTTATTGTTTTCTGGATTCTATTCAACATTCTTTACTATGATACATTACTTAAACTCCCTACTAAGTCTTGTTGGTTGACTGTTGTCATGAAGGAGTCAACCTGTAGCCCAGCCACCAGTTCTATCCAATGTAGCTTTACAGTCATCACTAAAAATTACTGTTGAGAAATCAGTTTTCATGTATGACTTCATCCAACTTACACATTTCTCTTTGTGATGTTTACTTAAAGGCAGTAGTTTGGTCGTTTTCATATCTTTAGCCAAGGTTCTTAATTGTCTGCAATTTTCCTCTCTTTGTAACATCAGCTCCTTCAAATGTTTTTTTATTGGTCAATCTTTTCTTGCCTATTTCCATTTTAATTCTTTTCAAATCATTGAAGCCATTTTTTCTTGTTCTCATCTTGCCATTGATTTCTTTTATTGTTTTCTGGATTCTATTCAACATTCTTTACTATGATACATTACTTAAACTCCCTACTAAGTCTTGTTGGTTGGCTGTTGTCATGAAGGAGTCAACCTGTAGCCCAGCCACCAGTTCTATCCAATGTAGCTTTACAGTCATCACTAAAAATTACTGTTGAGAAATCAGTTTTCATGTATGACTTCATCCAACTTACACATTTCTCTTTGTGATGTTTACTTAAAGGCAGTAGTTTGGTCGTTTTCATATCTTTAGCCAAGGTTCTTAATTGTCTGCAATTTTCCTCTCTTTGTAACATCAGCTCCTTCAAATGTTTTTTTTATTGGTCAATCTTTTCTTGCCTATTTCCATTTTAATTCTTTTCAAATCATTGAAGCCATTTTTTCTTGTTCTCATCTTGCCATTGATTTCTTTTATTGTTTTCTGGATTCTATTCAACATTCTTTACTATGATACATTACTTAAACTCCCTACTAAGTCTTGTTGGTTGGCTGTTGTCATGAAGGAGTCAACCTGTAGCCCAGCCACCAGTTCTATCCAATGTAGCTTTACAGTCATCACTAAAAATTACTGTTGAGAAATCAGTTTTCATGTATGACTTCATCCAACTTACACATTTCTCTTTGTGATGTTTACTTAAAGGCAGTAGTTTGGTCGTTTTCATATCTTTAGCCAAGGTTCTTAATTGTCTGCAATTTTCCTCTCTTTGTAACATCAGCTCCTTCAAATGTTTTTTTATTGGTCAATCTTTTCTTGCCTATTTCCATTTTAATTCTTTTCAAATCATTGAAGCCATTTTTTCTTGTTCTCATCTTGCCATTGATTTCTTTTATTGTTTTCTGGATTCTATTCAACATTCTTTACTATGATACATTACTTAAACTCCCAACTAAGTCTTGTTGGTTGGCTGTTGTCATGAAGGAGTCAACCTGTAGCCCAGCCACCAGTTCTATCCAATGTAGCTTTACAGTCATCACTAAAAATTACTGTTGAGAAATCAGTTTTCATGTATGACTTCATCCAACTTACACATTTCTCTTTGTGATGTTTACTTAAAGGCAGTAGTTTGGTCGTTTTCATATCTTTAGCCAAGGTTCTTAATTGTCTGCAATTTTCCTCTCTTTGTAACATCAGCTCCTTCAAATGTTTTTTTATTGGTCAATCTTTTCTTGCCTATTTCCATTTTAATTCTTTTCAAATCATTGAAGCCATTTTTTCTTGTTCTCATCTTGCCATTGATTTCTTTTATTGTTTTCTGGATTCTATTCAACATTCTTTACTATGATACATTACTTAAACTCCCTACTAAGTCTTGTTGGTTGACTGTTGTCATGAAGGAGTCAACCTGTAGCCCAGCCACCAGTTCTATCCAATGTAGCTTTACAGTCATCACTAAAAATTACTGTTGAGAAATCAGTTTTCATGTATGACTTCATCCAACTTACACATTTCTCTTTGTGATGTTTACTTAAAGGCAGTAGTTTGGTCGTTTTCATATCTTTAGCCAAGGTTCTTAATTGTCTGCAATTTTCCTCTCTTTGTAACATCAGCTCCTTCAAATGTTTTTTTATTGGTCAATCTTTTCTTGCCTATTTCCATTTTAATTCTTTTCAAATCATTGAAGCCATTTTTTCTTGTTCTCATCTTGCCATTGATTTCTTTTATTGTTTTCTGGATTCTATTCAACATTCTTTACTATGATACATTACTTAAACTCCCTACTAAGTCTTGTTGGTTGACTGTTGTCATGAAGGAGTCAACCTGTAGCCCAGCCACCAGTTCTATCCAATGTAGCTTTACAGTCATCACTAAAAATTACTGTTGAGAAATCAGTTTTCATGTATGACTTCATCCAACTTACACATTTCTCTTTGTGATGTTTACTTAAAGGCAGTAGTTTGGTCGTTTTCATATCTTTAGCCAAGGTTCTTAATTGTCTGCAATTTTCCTCTCTTTGTAACATCAGCTCCTTCAAATGTTTTTTTATTGGTCAATCTTTTCTTGCCTATTTCCATTTTAATTCTTTTCAAATCATTGAAGCCATTTTTTCTTGTTCTCATCTTGCCATTGATTTCTTTTATTGTTTTCTGGATTCTATTCAACATTCTTTACTATGATACATTACTTAAACTCCCTACTAAGTCTTGTTGGTTGGCTGTTGTCATGAAGGAGTCAACCTGTATCCCAGCCACCAGTTCTATCCAATGTAGCTTTACAGTCATCACTAAAAATTACTGTTGAGAAATCAGTTTTCATGTATGACTTCATCCAACTTACACATTTCTCTTTGTGATGTTTACTTAAAGGCAGTAGTTTGGTCGTTTTCATATCTTTAGCCAAGGTTCTTAATTGTCTGCAATTTTCCTCTCTTTGTAACATCAGCTCCTTCAAATGTTTTTTTTATTGGTCAATCTTTTCTTGCCTATTTCCATTTTAATTCTTTTCAAATCATTGAAGCCATTTTTTCTTGTTCTCATCTTGCCATTGATTTCTTTTATTGTTTTCTGGATTCTATTCAACATTCTTTACTATGATACATTACTTAAACTCCCTACTAAGTCTTGTTGGTTGGCTGTTGTCATGAAGGAGTCAACCTGTAGCCCAGCCACCAGTTCTATCCAATGTAGCTTTACAGTCATCACTAAAAATTACTGTTGAGAAATCAGTTTTCATGTATGACTTCATCCAACTTACACATTTCTCTTTGTGATGTTTACTTAAAGGCAGTAGTTTGGTCGTTTTCATATCTTTAGCCAAGGTTCTTAATTGTCTGCAATTTTCCTCTCTTTGTAACATCAGCTCCTTCAAATGTTTTTTTTATTGGTCAATCTTTTCTTGCCTATTTCCATTTTAATTCTTTTCAAATCATTGAAGCCATTTTTTCTTGTTCTCATCTTGCCATTGATTTCTTTTATTGTTTTCTGGATTCTATTCAACATTCTTTACTATGATACATTACTTAAACTCCCTACTAAGTCTTGTTGGTTGGCTGTTGTCATGAAGGAGTCAACCTGTAGCCCAGCCACCAGTTCTATCCAATGTAGCTTTACAGTCATCACTAAAAATTACTGTTGAGAAATCAGTTTTCATGTATGACTTCATCCAACTTACACATTTCTCTTTGTGATGTTTACTTAAAGGCAGTAGTTTGGTCGTTTTCATATCTTTAGCCAAGGTTCTTAATTGTCTGCAATTTTCCTCTCTTTGTAACATCAGCTCCTTCAAATGTTTTTTTATTGGTCAATCTTTTCTTGCCTATTTCCATTTTAATTCTTTTCAAATCATTGAAGCCATTTTTTCTTGTTCTCATCTTGCCATTGATTTCTTTTATTGTTTTCTGGATTCTATTCAACATTCTTTACTATGATACATTACTTAAACTCCCCACTAAGTCTTGTTGGTTGACTGTTGTCATGAAGGAGTCAACCTGTAGCCCAGCCACCAGTTCTATCCAATGTAGCTTTACAGTCATCACTAAAAATTACTGTTGAGAAATCAGTTTTCATGTATGACTTCATCCAACTTACACATTTCTCTTTGTGATGTTTACTTAAAGGCAGTAGTTTGGTCGTTTTCATATCTTTAGCCAAGGTTCTTAATTGTCTGCAATTTTCCTCTCTTTGTAACATCAGCTCCTTCAAATGTTTTTTTTATTGGTCAATCTTTTCTTGCCTATTTCCATTTTAATTCTTTTCAAATCATTGAAGCCATTTTTTCTTGTTCTCATCTTGCCATTGATTTCTTTTATTGTTTTCTGGATTCTATTCAACATTCTTTACTATGATACATTACTTAAACTCCCCACTAAGTCTTGTTGGTTGGCTGTTGTCATGAAGGAGTCAACCTGTAGCCCAGCCACCAGTTCTATCCAATGTAGCTTTACAGTCATCACTAAAAATTACTGTTGAGAAATCAGTTTTCATGTATGACTTCATCCAACTTACACATTTCTCTTTGTGATGTTTACTTAAAGGCAGTAGTTTGGTCGTTTTCATATCTTTAGCCAAGGTTCTTAATTGTCTGCAATTTTCCTCTCTTTGTAACATCAGCTCCTTCAAATGTTTTTTTTATTGGTCAATCTTTTCTTGCCTATTTCCATTTTAATTCTTTTCAAATCATTGAAGCCATTTTTTCTTGTTCTCATCTTGCCATTGATTTCTTTTATTGTTTTCTGGATTCTATTCAACATTCTTTACTATGATACATTACTTAAACTCCCCACTAAGTCTTGTTGGTTGGCTGTTGTCATGAAGGAGTCAACCTGTAGCCCAGCCACCAGTTCTATCCAATGTAGCTTTACAGTCATCACTAAAAATTACTGTTGAGAAATCAGTTTTCATGTATGACTTCATCCAACTTACACATTTCTCTTTGTGATGTTTACTTAAAGGCAGTAGTTTGGTCGTTTTCATATCTTTAGCCAAGGTTCTTAATTGTCTGCAATTTTCCTCTCTTTGTAACATCAGCTCCTTCAAATGTTTTTTTATTGGTCAATCTTTTCTTGCCTATTTCCATTTTAATTCTTTTCAAATCATTGAAGCCATTTTTTCTTGTTCTCATCTTGCCATTGATTTCTTTTATTGTTTTCTGGATTCTATTCAACATTCTTTACTATGATACATTACTTAAACTCCCCACTAAGTCTTGTTGGTTGGCTGTTGTCATGAAGGAGTCAACCTGTAGCCCAGCCACCAGTTCTATCCAATGTAGCTTTACAGTCATCACTAAAAATTACTGTTGAGAAATCAGTTTTCATGTATGACTTCATCCAACTTACACATTTCTCTTTGTGATGTTTACTTAAAGGCAGTAGTTTGGTCGTTTTCATATCTTTAGCCAAGGTTCTTAATTGTCTGCAATTTTCCTCTCTTTGTAACATCAGCTCCTTCAAATGTTTTTTTATTGGTCAATCTTTTCTTGCCTATTTCCATTTTAATTCTTTTCAAATCATTGAAGCCATTTTTTCTTGTTCTCATCTTGCCATTGATTTCTTTTATTGTTTTCTGGATTCTATTCAACATTCTTTACTATGATACATTACTTAAACTCCCTACTAAGTCTTGTTGGTTGACTGTTGTCATGAAGGAGTCAACCTGTAGCCCAGCCACCAGTTCTATCCAATGTAGCTTTACAGTCATCACTAAAAATTACTGTTGAGAAATCAGTTTTCATGTATGACTTCATCCAACTTACACATTTCTCTTTGTGATGTTTACTTAAAGGCAGTAGTTTGGTCGTTTTCATATCTTTAGCCAAGGTTCTTAATTGTCTGCAATTTTCCTCTCTTTGTAACATCAGCTCCTTCAAATATTTTTTTATTGGTCAATTTTTTCTTGCCTATTTCCATTTTAATTCTTTTCAAATCATTGAAGCCATTTTTTCTTGTTCTCATCTTGCCATTGATTTCTTTTATTGTTTTCTGGATTCTATTCAACATTCTTTACTATGATACATTACTTAAACTCCCTACTAAGTCTTGTTGGTTGGCTGTTGTCATGAAGGAGTCAACCTGTAGCCCAGCCACCAGTTCTATCCAATGTAGCTTTACAGTCATCACTAAAAATTACTGTTGAGAAATCAGTTTTCATGTATGACTTCATCCAACTTGCACATTTCTCTTTGTGATGTTTACTTAAAGGCAGTAGTTTGGTCGTTTTCATATCTTTAGCCAAGGTTCTTAATTGTCTGCAATTTTCCTCTCTTTGTAACATCAGCTCCTTCAAATGTTTTTTTATTGGTCAATCTTTTCTTGCCTATTTCCATTTTAATTCTTTTCAAATCATTGAAGCCATTTTTTCTTGTTCTCATCTTGCCATTTATTTCTTTTATTGTTTTCTGGATTCTATTCAACATTCTTTACTATGATACATTACTTAAACTCCCTACTAAGTCTTGTTGGTTGGCTGTTGTCATGAAGGAGTCAACCTGTAGCCCAGCCACCAGTTCTATCCAATGTAGCTTTACAGTCATCACTAAAAATTACTGTTGAGAAATCAGTTTTCATGTATGACTTCATCCAACTTACACATTTCTCTTTGTGATGTTTACTTAAAGGCAGTAGTTTGGTCGTTTTCATATCTTTAGCCAAGGTTCTTAATTGTCTGCAATTTTCCTCTCTTTGTAACATCAGCTCCTTCAAATGTTTTTTTTATTGGTCAATCTTTTCTTGCCTATTTCCATTTTAATTCTTTTCAAATCATTGAAGTCATTTTTTCTTGTTCTCATCTTGCCATTGATTTCTTTTATTGTTTTCTGGATTCTATTCAACATTCTTTACTATGATACATTACTTAAACTCCCCACTAAGTCTTGTTGGTTGGCTGTTGTCATGAAGGAGTCAACCTGTAGCCCAGCCACCAGTTCTATCCAATGTAGCTTTACAGTCATCACTAAAAATTACTGTTGAGAAATCAGTTTTCATGTATGACTTCATCCAACTTACACATTTCTCTTTGTGATGTTTACTTAAAGGCAGTAGTTTGGTCGTTTTCATATCTTTAGCCAAGGTTCTTAATTGTCTGCAATTTTCCTCTCTTTGTAACATCAGCTCCTTCAAATATTTTTTTATTGGTCAATTTTTTCTTGCCTATTTCCATTTTAATTCTTTTCAAATCATTGAAGCCATTTTTTCTTGTTCTCATCTTGCCATTGATTTCTTTTATTGTTTTCTGGATTCTATTCAACATTCTTTACTATGATACATTACTTAAACTCCCTACTAAGTCTTGTTGGTTGGCTGTTGTCATGAAGGAGTCAACCTGTAGCCCAGCCACCAGTTCTATCCAATGTAGCTTTACAGTCATCACTAAAAATTACTGTTGAGAAATCAGTTTTCATGTATGACTTCATCCAACTTGCACATTTCTCTTTGTGATGTTTACTTAAAGGCAGTAGTTTGGTCGTTTTCATATCTTTAGCCAAGGTTCTTAATTGTCTGCAATTTTCCTCTCTTTGTAACATCAGCTCCTTCAAATGTTTTTTTATTGGTCAATCTTTTCTTGCCTATTTCCATTTTAATTCTTTTCAAATCATTGAAGCCATTTTTTCTTGTTCTCATCTTGCCATTGATTTCTTTTATTGTTTTCTGGATTCTATTCAACATTCTTTACTATGATACATTACTTAAACTCCCTACTAAGTCTTGTTGGTTGGCTGTTGTCATGAAGGAGTCAACCTGTAGCCCAGCCACCAGTTCTATCCAATGTAGCTTTACAGTCATCACTAAAAATTACTGTTGAGAAATCAGTTTTCATGTATGACTTCATCCAACTTACACATTTCTCTTTGTGATGTTTACTTAAAGGCAGTAGTTTGGTCGTTTTCATATCTTTAGCCAAGGTTCTTAATTGTCTGCAATTTTCCTCTCTTTGTAACATCAGCTCCTTCAAATGTTTTTTTATTGGTCAATCTTTTCTTGCCTATTTCCATTTTAATTCTTTTCAAATCATTGAAGCCATTTTTTCTTGTTCTCATCTTGCCATTGATTTCTTTTATTGTTTTCTGGATTCTATTCAACATTCTTTACTATGATACATTACTTAAACTCCCTACTAAGTCTTGTTGGTTGGCTGTTGTCATGAAGGAGTCAACCTGTAGCCCAGCCACCAGTTCTATCCAATGTAGCTTTACAGTCATCACTAAAAATTACTGTTGAGAAATCAGTTTTCATGTATGACTTCATCCAACTTACACATTTCTCTTTGTGATGTTTACTTAAAGGCAGTAGTTTGGTCGTTTTCATATCTTTAGCCAAGGTTCTTAATTGTCTGCAATTTTCCTCTCTTTGTAACATCAGCTCCTTCAAATGTTTTTTTTATTGGTCAATCTTTTCTTGCCTATTTCCATTTTAATTCTTTTCAAATCATTGAAGTCATTTTTTCTTGTTCTCATCTTGCCATTGATTTCTTTTATTGTTTTCTGGATTCTATTCAACATTCTTTACTATGATACATTACTTAAACTCCCCACTAAGTCTTGTTGGTTGGCTGTTGTCATGAAGGAGTCAACCTGTAGCCCAGCCACCAGTTCTATCCAATGTAGCTTTACAGTCATCACTAAAAATTACTGTTGAGAAATCAGTTTTCATGTATGACTTCATCCAACTTACACATTTCTCTTTGTGATGTTTACTTAAAGGCAGTAGTTTGGTCGTTTTCATATCTTTAGCCAAGGTTCTTAATTGTCTGCAATTTTCCTCTCTTTGTAACATCAGCTCCTTCAAATGTTTTTTTATTGGTCAATCTTTTCTTGCCTATTTCCATTTTAATTCTTTTCAAATCATTGAAGCCATTTTTTCTTGTTCTCATCTTGCCATTGATTTCTTTTATTGTTTTCTGGATTCTATTCAACATTCTTTACTATGATACATTACTTAAACTCCCTACTAAGTCTTGTTGGTTGACTGTTGTCATGAAGGAGTCAACCTGTAGCCCAGCCACCAGTTCTATCCAATGTAGCTTTACAGTCATCACTAAAAATTACTGTTGAGAAATCAGTTTTCATGTATGACTTCATCCAACTTACACATTTCTCTTTGTGATGTTTACTTAAAGGCAGTAGTTTGGTCGTTTTCATATCTTTAGCCAAGGTTCTTAATTGTCTGCAACTTTCCTCTCTTTGTAACATCAGCTCCTTCAAATGTTTTTTTATTGGTCAATCTTTTCTTGCCTATTTCCATTTTAATTCTTTTCAAATCATTGAAGCCATTTTTTCTTGTTCTCATCTTGCCATTGATTTCTTTTATTGTTTTCTGGATTCTATTCAACATTCTTTACTATGATACATTACTTAAACTCCCTACTAAGTCTTGTTGGTTGACTGTTGTCATGAAGGAGTCAACCTGTAGCCCAGCCACCAGTTCTATCCAATGTAGCTTTACAGTCATCACTAAAATTTACTGTTGAGAAATCAGTTTTCATGTATGACTTCATCCAACTTACACATTTCTCTTTGTGATGTTTACTTAAAGGCAGTAGTTTGGTCGTTTTCATATCTTTAGCCAAGGTTCTTAATTGTCTGCAATTTTCCTCTCTTTGTAACATCAGCTCCTTCAAATGTTTTTTTATTGGTCAATCTTTTCTTGCCTATTTCCATTTTAATTCTTTTCAAATCATTGAAGCCATTTTTTCTTGTTCTCATCTTGCCATTGATTTCTTTTATTGTTTTCTGGATTCTATTCAACATTCTTTACTATGATACATTACTTAAACTCCCTACTAAGTCTTGTTGGTTGACTGTTGTCATGAAGGAGTCAACCTGTAGCCCAGCCACCAGTTCTATCCAATGTAGCTTTACAGTCATCACTAAAAATTACTGTTGAGAAATCAGTTTTCATGTATGACTTCATCCAACTTACACATTTCTCTTTGTGATGTTTACTTAAAGGCAGTAGTTTGGTCGTTTTCATATCTTTAGCCAAGGTTCTTAATTGTCTGCAATTTTCCTCTCTTTGTAACATCAGCTCCTTCAAATATTTTTTTATTGGTCAATCTTTTCTTGCCTATTTCCATTTTAATTCTTTTCAAATCATTGAAGCCATTTTTTCTTGTTCTCATCTTGCCATTGATTTCTTTTATTGTTTTCTGGATTCTATTCAACATTCTTTACTATGATACATTACTTAAACTCCCTACTAAGTCTTGTTGGTTGACTGTTGTCATGAAGGAGTCAACCTGTAGCCCAGCCACCAGTTCTATCCAATGTAGCTTTACAGTCATCACTAAAAATTACTGTTGAGAAATCAGTTTTCATGTATGACTTCATCCAACTTACACATTTCTCTTTGTGATGTTTACTTAAAGGCAGTAGTTTGGTCGTTTTCATATCTTTAGCCAAGGTTCTTAATTGTCTGCAATTTTCCTCTCTTTGTAACATCAGCTCCTTCAAATGTTTTTTTATTGGTCAATCTTTTCTTGCCTATTTCCATTTTAATTCTTTTCAAATCATTGAAGCCATTTTTTCTTGTTCTCATCTTGCCATTGATTTCTTTTATTGTTTTCTGGATTCTATTCAACATTCTTTACTATGATACATTACTTAAACTCCCTACTAAGTCTTGTTGGTTGACTGTTGTCATGAAGGAGTCAACCTGTAGCCCAGCCACCAGTTCTATCCAATGTAGCTTTACAGTCATCACTAAAAATTACTGTTGAGAAATCAGTTTTCATGTATGACTTCATCCAACTTACACATTTCTCTTTGTGATGTTTACTTAAAGGCAGTAGTTTGGTCGTTTTCATATCTTTAGCCAAGGTTCTTAATTGTCTGCAATTTTCCTCTCTTTGTAACATCAGCTCCTTCAAATGTTTTTTTATTGGTCAATCTTTTCTTGCCTATTTCCATTTTAATTCTTTTCAAATCATTGAAGCCATTTTTTCTTGTTCTCATCTTGCCATTGATTTCTTTTATTGTTTTCTGGATTCTATTCAACATTCTTTACTATGATACATTACTTAAACTCCCTACTAAGTCTTGTTGGTTGACTGTTGTCATGAAGGAGTCAACCTGTAGCCCAGCCACCAGTTCTATCCAATGTAGCTTTACAGTCATCACTAAAAATTACTGTTGAGAAATCAGTTTTCATGTATGACTTCATCCAACTTACACATTTCTCTTTGTGATGTTTACTTAAAGGCAGTAGTTTGGTCGTTTTCATATCTTTAGCCAAGGTTCTTAATTGTCTGCAATTTTCCTCTCTTTGTAACATCAGCTCCTTCAAATGTTTTTTTATTGGTCAATCTTTTCTTGCCTATTTCCATTTTAATTCTTTTCAAATCATTGAAGCCATTTTTTCTTGTTCTCATCTTGCCATTGATTTCTTTTATTGTTTTCTGGATTCTATTCAACATTCTTTACTATGATACATTACTTAAACTCCCTACTAAGTCTTGTTGGTTGGCTGTTGTCATGAAGGAGTCAACCTGTAGCCCAGCCACCAGTTCTATCCAATGTAGCTTTACAGTCATCACTAAAAATTACTGTTGAGAAATCAGTTTTCATGTATGACTTCATCCAACTTACACATTTCTCTTTGTGATGTTTACTTAAAGGCAGTAGTTTGGTCGTTTTCATATCTTTAGCCAAGGTTCTTAATTGTCTGCAATTTTCCTCTCTTTGTAACATCAGCTCCTTCAAATGTTTTTTTATTGGTCAATCTTTTCTTGCCTATTTCCATTTTAATTCTTTTCAAATCATTGAAGCCATTTTTTCTTGTTCTCATCTTGCCATTGATTTCTTTTATTGTTTTCTGGATTCTATTCAACATTCTTTACTATGATACATTACTTAAACTCCCTACTAAGTCTTGTTGGTTGACTGTTGTCATGAAGGAGTCAACCTGTAGCCCAGCCACCAGTTCTATCCAATGTAGCTTTACAGTCATCACTAAAAATTACTGTTGAGAAATCAGTTTTCATGTATGACTTCATCCAACTTACACATTTCTCTTTGTGATGTTTACTTAAAGGCAGTAGTTTGGTCGTTTTCATATCTTTAGCCAAGGTTCTTAATTGTCTGCAATTTTCCTCTCTTTGTAACATCAGCTCCTTCAAATGTTTTTTTATTGGTCAATCTTTTCTTGCCTATTTCCATTTTAATTCTTTTCAAATCATTGAAGCCATTTTTTCTTGTTCTCATCTTGCCATTGATTTCTTTTATTGTTTTCTGGATTCTATTCAACATTCTTTACTATGATACATTACTTAAACTCCCTACTAAGTCTTGTTGGTTGACTGTTGTCATGAAGGAGTCAACCTGTAGCCCAGCCACCAGTTCTATCCAATGTAGCTTTACAGTCATCACTAAAATTTACTGTTGAGAAATCAGTTTTCATGTATGACTTCATCCAACTTACACATTTCTCTTTGTGATGTTTACTTAAAGGCAGTAGTTTGGTCGTTTTCATATCTTTAGCCAAGGTTCTTAATTGTCTGCAATTTTCCTCTCTTTGTAACATCAGCTCCTTCAAATGTTTTTTTATTGGTCAATCTTTTCTTGCCTATTTCCATTTTAATTCTTTTCAAATCATTGAAGCCATTTTTTCTTGTTCTCATCTTGCCATTGATTTCTTTTATTGTTTTCTGGATTCTATTCAACATTCTTTACTATGATACATTACTTAAACTCCCTACTAAGTCTTGTTGGTTGACTGTTGTCATGAAGGAGTCAACCTGTAGCCCAGCCACCAGTTCTATCCAATGTAGCTTTACAGTCATCACTAAAAATTACTGTTGAGAAATCAGTTTTCATGTATGACTTCATCCAACTTACACATTTCTCTTTGTGATGTTTACTTAAAGGCAGTAGTTTGGTCGTTTTCATATCTTTAGCCAAGGTTCTTAATTGTCTGCAATTTTCCTCTCTTTGTAACATCAGCTCCTTCAAATATTTTTTTATTGGTCAATCTTTTCTTGCCTATTTCCATTTTAATTCTTTTCAAATCATTGAAGCCATTTTTTCTTGTTCTCATCTTGCCATTGATTTCTTTTATTGTTTTCTGGATTCTATTCAACATTCTTTACTATGATACATTACTTAAACTCCCTACTAAGTCTTGTTGGTTGACTGTTGTCATGAAGGAGTCAACCTGTAGCCCAGCCACCAGTTCTATCCAATGTAGCTTTACAGTCATCACTAAAAATTACTGTTGAGAAATCAGTTTTCATGTATGACTTCATCCAACTTACACATTTCTCTTTGTGATGTTTACTTAAAGGCAGTAGTTTGGTCGTTTTCATATCTTTAGCCAAGGTTCTTAATTGTCTGCAATTTTCCTCTCTTTGTAACATCAGCTCCTTCAAATGTTTTTTTATTGGTCAATCTTTTCTTGCCTATTTCCATTTTAATTCTTTTCAAATCATTGAAGCCATTTTTTCTTGTTCTCATCTTGCCATTGATTTCTTTTATTGTTTTCTGGATTCTATTCAACATTCTTTACTATGATACATTACTTAAACTCCCTACTAAGTCTTGTTGGTTGACTGTTGTCATGAAGGAGTCAACCTGTAGCCCAGCCACCAGTTCTATCCAATGTAGCTTTACAGTCATCACTAAAAATTACTGTTGAGAAATCAGTTTTCATGTATGACTTCATCCAACTTACACATTTCTCTTTGTGATGTTTACTTAAAGGCAGTAGTTTGGTCGTTTTCATATCTTTAGCCAAGGTTCTTAATTGTCTGCAATTTTCCTCTCTTTGTAACATCAGCTCCTTCAAATGTTTTTTTATTGGTCAATCTTTTCTTGCCTATTTCCATTTTAATTCTTTTCAAATCATTGAAGCCATTTTTTCTTGTTCTCATCTTGCCATTGATTTCTTTTATTGTTTTCTGGATTCTATTCAACATTCTTTACTATGATACATTACTTAAACTCCCTACTAAGTCTTGTTGGTTGACTGTTGTCATGAAGGAGTCAACCTGTAGCCCAGCCACCAGTTCTATCCAATGTAGCTTTACAGTCATCACTAAAAATTACTGTTGAGAAATCAGTTTTCATGTATGACTTCATCCAACTTACACATTTCTCTTTGTGATGTTTACTTAAAGGCAGTAGTTTGGTCGTTTTCATATCTTTAGCCAAGGTTCTTAATTGTCTGCAATTTTCCTCTCTTTGTAACATCAGCTCCTTCAAATGTTTTTTTATTGGTCAATCTTTTCTTGCCTATTTCCATTTTAATTCTTTTCAAATCATTGAAGCCATTTTTTCTTGTTCTCATCTTGCCATTGATTTCTTTTATTGTTTTCTGGATTCTATTCAACATTCTTTACTATGATACATTACTTAAACTCCCTACTAAGTCTTGTTGGTTGGCTGTTGTCATGAAGGAGTCAACCTGTAGCCCAGCCACCAGTTCTATCCAATGTAGCTTTACAGTCATCACTAAAAATTACTGTTGAGAAATCAGTTTTCATGTATGACTTCATCCAACTTACACATTTCTCTTTGTGATGTTTACTTAAAGGCAGTAGTTTGGTCGTTTTCATATCTTTAGCCAAGGTTCTTAATTGTCTGCAATTTTCCTCTCTTTGTAACATCAGCTCCTTCAAATGTTTTTTTATTGGTCAATCTTTTCTTGCCTATTTCCATTTTAATTCTTTTCAAATCATTGAAGCCATTTTTTCTTGTTCTCATCTTGCCATTGATTTCTTTTATTGTTTTCTGGATTCTATTCAACATTCTTTACTATGATACATTACTTAAACTCCCTACTAAGTCTTGTTGGTTGGCTGTTGTCATGAAGGAGTCAACCTGTAGCCCAGCCACCAGTTCTATCCAATGTAGCTTTACAGTCATCACTAAAAATTACTGTTGAGAAATCAGTTTTCATGTATGACTTACATGTTTCTCTTTGTAATGTTTACTTAAATGTAATTCTTTGGTTGCTTTCGTGTCTTTAGCCACATTATTCTTAATATTCCACTTGTTCCTGATTTTGTAAATATGCCAAAAAAATTAAGTGCACCTTACATTTTTATTAATAAGTTAATTTTAATTCATTTTTAAGTAATAAGTAAATCCAAAAGCCCATTAGAAACACATTATCCCAAGGACGTGAAAAAAAGATTATTTTTGTTGTAGCATACCTACGGACGATAATGGGTATGTCCCCATTCACATAAATACAGTAGTAAATACTGTATGTTGGTCCGCAGTTGGAGATTCGTCTCAAAATGTGCTGGTCAAACTCTCTGCCTCCTCAGACGAGGGTATGTCGAATGGCAAAGTCTCGTCTCGGGAAACAGTTACCCGGCCCCGCTTTACCGGTGTCTACGGAGAATGTTTGGCCGAGACTACGGGCTCGGATACCCCACATTAAATTCGGCCTTGTGCCACATCTGATCGCGGTTGACAGATATCCTGCAGTTGGAGATTCATTGTGGAATTCACTTGACTTCTAGCAGTTGACTACTTCTACGTGCCGCTCACGAATCTTATATATGTTGTTCTTGTCCTAAATATTATCGTTTATTATCAACCTTCGTTTGATTATTCTATTCAGTAATCTTCCCTAGTTTACAAAAACATTATGTGTTAATAAGAACTCGTACACATTCTACAATCTTCATGAATCATAAAATCATTGATTTTGTTAACTTTTCTATTGTTTTGACTTTACCTGTAGCAGTTTTTGCTTCATTCCGGAGATTTCTTTTACTTGAATATTGTTTTCCATTGTCATAGACTTTTGTTTTAATGACGGGCAACACGTTTTCTCTAGAGTTATTCGATTACTATGTTATACGTTGAAACCTTCTTTTTAGCCGTGGACAGTAGTCAAAGTTTACAGGATGTGAAAAAAGCATTGTTTTGCATGTAGATACTCATAAATTCATGTTTTTTTTTTTATCGTGATGCGGACCGTATAAATTTAAAAAAAATCAAAAACACGGTCTTTTCAATAACCTGAAATAACTCTATGCATTTATCTTGACGCTATTATACATTTTGAAAGCTGTTATATTTTACGGCCTACGGTACAACGAAAATCATTACTCCACATGTACATGCTTCTAAGTTGTGTTGGTTTAATATTACCATGAAACATTTTACATCGGCATCAGGTTCATCTAATGTAGCTCTACATACATCACTAAAAATTACTGTTGGGAAATCAATTTTCATTAATTCTTTATCCAACGTAAATATTTCGCTTTTGATGTTTTCTTAAAAGTGGTAGTTTATTATGGTTTTTATCAAGGTTCTTAACATTTTTCATTTTCAATTTGTTATGCTAACTTCTTAAATGTTTTTTTACTGATCAATCCATTTCTCTTCTGTTCCTTAACATCATCAAATCGAAGTTTTTCATAATCTTAAAGCCGCTTTTTCGTTTTCGCCGATGTTCTTTCATTTTTTCTTGATCATAGCTAAAATATTTCGATTTAAAATATTTAAATTTAAAATATCTTGTTTCTCTAAAATTTTTCTTATGACCCAAGGCAATCTTTAAGAATCTCTAAAATTTAAAAGTTAGGATCGATATTAGTATAAGTATTGATTCTTAGCAGAAGATATCCATTTACCTTCAAAAAGCTGAGGATATGCGCTTGCCGATGCCATTGGCTCCACGATACAAACAAACATCGAAGCAAATACATTCCTTCGTTCATAACAGAAAAGACTTGATGGAACAACCCGGATGTGCTACCTACATTCGATGGAATAACCCGGATGTGCTACCTACATTCGATGGAATAACCCGGATGTGCTACCTACATTCGATGGAATAACCCGGATGTGCTACCTACATTCGATGGAATAACCCGGATGTGCTACCTACATTCGATGGAATAACCCTGATGTGCTACCTACATTCGATGGAATAACCCGGATGTGCTACCTACATTCGATGGAATAACCCGGATGTGCTACCTACATTCGATGGAATAACCCGGATGTGCTACCTACATTCGATGGAATAACCCGGATGTGCTACCTAAGGATCAGTATACCTGCCTTCGAACAAATATAAAGTCGGTGGCAGCCAATAAGACGGCAAGACGAAAGCTGACTGCAGATGGAGTGGATTTGCGATGTGTGACAATTTTCTTTATTTAACTCTGTACGTCGATTTATTTAAAATTAGGATAACCGATCACGTGTGTTGCATGATAAATCTCAGGCCACCAAACCAGTTATAGGAAATGTTTCGAATTAAAACATATTATATGCACAAATTCACATGGTATATATATATCATATATCGTATAGGACGGAATTTAAAACGTACTTTTACAAAAATTACTTAAAAATGATCCTCCTTCTTATATCCGAATTTAAAGCCCCCACTAAGTTAATTTTATAGCCAACCAGAAATACCTTCAATGAATCTATCGGAGACTTTTCAAATCAATCCGAGTACTCCAACTACAACTGGAATTATTGATGTCCGCATGTGCTACATTTTTACGATTTCCATTTCAAGATCATTGTACTTTAATAGCATTTGGAAGATCTTCAAAGATACATTACAGTCTGCAGGAACTGCCATGCTATTCTTTTTCTTCTTTTTCTTCTTTTTCTTCTTTTTTTTCTTTTTCTTCTTTTTTTTCTTTTTCTTCTTTTTTTTTCTTTTCTTTGATTTCTGGTGTATACTCATTTCTTTTCGGATCCCAGAAACATAAGGTCAGAGATGGCATCATAGCATTTTTTGAGGGAAAAAAACAAATATTTTAAATAGATAAAGCTCTTCGTAAGGTGCGGATTGTACTTGTGAGTACAGTTTTTTGTATTTCTTTAAGGCATGAGCTACCAGGAATCCCTTCAATGAGCCTATTAGAATCTTTTCGAATCAACCCGAGGGCTCCAACTACAACTGGAGTTGTTGATATCACAATATCCCACAATTTTGAGATTTTCGATTTCAATTTTATACCTAAATATACGTCACCTATCTTCAACCGGTTGGAGAACAACAGAATAATGGGACGTAATTACAATGACATTCACCTAGTGGAAAAAAGCGAAAGCATTAAAGCTATAGAGAATACTCCCGTCCTAACGAGGAGCCGAAAAGAATGACTGGCGAAAGGAGTGGACGTGTTTTACTTTCAGCTCTACTACTAGCTTGCTTTTTATATACAGTAACATTTTTCCTGCTTCATCTAAAGCACAATTAATGCTTTTTGAATGTACTGACAGCTTTCTTTGAATATTAGATGTTAAAACAGAGTGTAGAAGATGACTTACTTCGTGTGGTTAAGCGATCACGTGACGTGCCTGGCGTGCAGAACGATCGAAGGAAAGGAAAAAGAAATATGCCTGCCCTAACACTTAAGAAAGACACGCTGTCGGAGCTAGGAGAACAGGCGAGAGAGGTTGGGCGTATGCAATTTTTTTGCGAGATCTGCTCGGCATAAAAAAGACCACACGAAAGTGAATAGACAGTTCGTTCGTGATCGGGGTGCTGCTTATACGGAGAGACTTTGTCAGTTGGAAAGAGATTACTTGGATCAGTTTCACACAAACAGTAAAAAAAAATCTTGCTGAACTGGTGTGTCTCTCATAAGTTCTTGTGTCTGCTATGCCGTGTACTAGGCTAACTAGTCCGTACGTCGGGACGTCCCAATGTGTCATTTTACAGATTTCGATTCCACATATATTGGCAGGCTCAAGGCACTAGGCTATGCGTTTCCGCAGGCTCCATCTTACTCTGAATAACTATGTCTCATCCATTGTCCAGTAAAAAAGGATCTTTTGTATGGCACATTGCATTTCAATACCACTATATCTGGTCTGTTAGATGTTTCCATTGACCACACTCAACGTTCTTCTACTGGTGTCTTCACCATAACTATGGCTGAGATTGCTTCTAGGTGCTATTCCTGGTCAAATTATAACCCGTGAGACACGGACAGTCCCAGAGTCAGATACCGCTTTTAATTCACATTTCTCGTAGAGTGGTTACCAAGCACGACGAAAGAGCCCAGTCAATACTTTCATTTAACCCATAGCAAGGAGGAAAAGACATGGATTCATACTTTCCTCATATATATTGGCGTGTAAGTGGATTTAGCAATCTCTTGTGGAATTCGAACTCGATTCCTCTCTGACTTTTCCTTCAGAACAACTCTCCATAACACGACTCGCATATGCCGTGAAATGTGGGAAGTATTTCTTAAAAATTCTGTCAGCTTTAAATTCTTAGTACGAGTTTTTCTCTTGTGTAATAATATTTGGCACCGGGTAAAGCAAGCAGGGCCGCGTTTTATATTCTCTCAATCTGTAGTCAAAAATTGTCAAGAAGTCGAAAGTTTAGAAGCACTCAAGAAAGAAATAAAGCAAAAAACTAGAAAAATCCAAGAATTCTAAAAGAACGTCAGAACGCAAAATTCAAAACAGTTTAAGAGAAATGTGGGAAGAAACCTTGAAAGAAGAAGTAAAAGAGAAAAAGAAGGAGAAAGAGAGAAAGAAAAGAAGGAGAATGAAGCTGTAAAATGAATAAAATCAAATAAAAACAAATAAAAGTATTGTAATAAAACAAAAGAAAGCAATGGAATTCATTAAAAAAAAAGTTGGTAGCACAACCATAGAGATGTTTTCTAAAATATAAGCTCTAAGGTACAATTGGAAGAATAAACGTTAGGAAGGAACGTTTGGAATGAGATGTCAAACCATATTAGCGCGTCTGGAACCATGAAATGACAATTCCAACATGTTGAACTATCGTCTAGTAGGAAAAGTATTCAGTTCAAGAAACGATGCCTCCAGCTTGGGCGACTATTGTCGTCATCATGCTGGAATATCCCAAATAATAGAAACGCATATAAAGACGGACAAAAAATATGGAAGAAAAAGTCAACGAACAAGATAAGTAATTTGTCAATTATTGTATATCGCCGGTAAGACAACAATAGGCTGAGGACTGCCTTGTTGGAATGGTGACAGATTGACACTGTCTGAAGAATGGGTGATTTTCTCAACAGTGGGCTGATGGAGGAAGTGGTGTAGAAGATGGATAGAGAGGGGGAAGGAAAAGAAAGAAGACTTCAAAAAGAGGACGAATTAATAGCAGAGGTAGAAAAATAAGTGTTAACGAGGGAGGGAGGAGAAAGAGGAAAATAAAAGAGGTAAGTGAAGGAGGTAGAAATATAGAAAGAAGAAGAAAGAAAACTATAGAACGAAGAAAGAGTGAAAAAAGAGAGAAATGAGAAGCAAAAGAAAGAAGACTTTAAAAAGAAGGAAGAATTAATACAAAGATACAAAAAAGAATTAATGAGAGAGAGAGAGAGAGCGAGAGAGAGAGAGCGAGAGAGGGGGGAAGAGTAAAAGAGAGAGGGAAGAGGAGGAAGAGCAGAATGACGAGGAATAAAATAAATGAGATAATTGAAAAAAAGTGGGAATTATACAAAGAGGAAGAAAAGGCAATAGAATGAAAAAGGAGGGGGGAAAAGAGGGTAAATAAGATAGAAAAGAAAGATTTAAAAAAAGAAAGAAAGAATTAATACTAGAAATAAAAAAAAGATTTAAAGAGAGAGGGAAGAAATGGATAATAAGAGGGAGTAGGGAATTAAAAGCGGTAAGGGAAGGAGGTGGAAAATATAGAATGACGAAGAAAAATAGAATGAAGAAGGAGAATGAAAAATGGATAAATAAGAAAAAAAGATGTGTAAAGAAGAAAGAGAGTATAAAAGAAGAAAAAGAAGAAGAAGAAGAGAAAGAAGAAAAAGAAGAAGAAGAGAAAGAAGAAGAAGAAGGAGGAGAAGAGGATGAAGCAGAAGACGACGACGACGACGACAAAGAAGACGACGACGAATGATAAGAAGAAAGAGAGTATAGAAGAAGAAAAAGAACAAGAACAAGAAGAATGAGAAGACGACGACGACAAAGAAGAAGACGACGACGACGAATAATAAGAAAGAGAGTAGAGAAGAAGAAAAAGAAGACGACGACGACGACGACGAAGAATATGAAGCAGAAGAAGAAGAAGATGACGACGAATAATAATAAGAAAAAGAAGAAGCAGAAGAAGTAAAAGAAGAAGACAACGACGAAGAAGAAGAAGGTAGAGTTGTAGAAAAAAGAAAGAGGAGATGGATGCAGAAGACAGTGAAGAAAAGAAAAAGAAGATAGAAATCAAAGGAAGAAGAAAATAACTAAAAACGAAATGAATAATAGTATAGCGATAGAAAAGAAAACGAAGGCAGTGATGAAGAATGAAGTATAGGAAGAAATGATTTCGAAAGTGAAAAAAAAAACCCTGAAAAAGTATTAATTAAAAGATGTTGATAATGCAAAAGACAAAAACAAGTACACGTAAAACAAGATAAAATCCAAAGACCAGAATAAAAAAAATAAGTTAGAATCAATGCTGAGAAACAATGAAATACGGGAAAAAAAATCAAAGATAAAAAAGGTACGTTGGTGGTAGATACCAGACAATGCATATTTGGCATTCCACGAATTCTTCAAACCAATATCTTTGTTGCTTTAATTACAGAATATCGGCCGATCCACGGTGTAGCCTACCCACTGGTTTCCTTGAAGAAACATTGTAGGAAATGCTGTCATTCTAGTGAGTTTAATGTTCTTGTTTTTTCTCACCAGCTGAACTGATAAACTTTTTTATCTTTCGTCAACCTATTGTTTAACAATATCTCATTTGTGGACCACATTAGATATACCTCGAGGTAGCTTCTTTCCTTGTTGTCCGTGAGGACGTATACACTTACGAATTGACGAGAACATTTGTAAGTTCCCAGGCCAAGATATCTGAAAGAAAACTGATAGTAGTGTTATAATGGAAACAAAACAAATGACAATGTTCGAACAAATAATCTGAAAAAATAAAAGAACTTATCTCAGAAGTTTACACAATGGACAATTCTTTTGCATCCTATTCGTCAGGCTCGTGACATCCTGAAGTCTTGTAAAATTATCAATCTTAGGCTGCCCCCAAATTGTTCAAAGTTGCCGAAAAAATTCTTAAAAATATTATCAATTTTGATTTTTAATTATTTTCTTCATAGTAACGGAAATGAAGTTTCACAAAAATAAAAACTTGAAATAAAACAAAACGACAAAAATATCATCAACCTGTTCATTAAGAGTAAGCAAATAAAATTGAAAAACGTAAGAAGTTAAGTTTTGAATGTTTTTCAATGACTACTGGGTGTGATGGGTAAATTATCGCCATTTTATATTTTTAATATTGCGCATGCGCGTTGTTTGTATTTGAGTTCGTCGACTGCAAAGTATAGCAGTGTCGGTTGGGTACCGTCTGTAAGAAAATGACGCAATTCATTCAGACAGAAATTTGGAAACGGCATACTGTACTGCTTGTCATTCGCACCGGATCTCCAATAGAAACATTTCAGAATGTTGATATTAAATGCCGAATTGATATATGCTGTAGCGATTACTTTTTGATCAGACCTTGTATATACAAGGTGCGATTGATACGTTGTCGTCTAAATAATGCAAACCTGAAAATAACACTGACGTCTCATTTTAACAGATATATTTACCAAAATTACACAAAAATATATTGAAATATCAAAGAGTAAAATTATTCAATAAATTGGCTTCAACCATATGCACCAGACAACTTAAAAATCTCCTGAAACTCTTCTGAATGGTCTCTTTGTTTATGTTACAGGATTGGGATTTCAGTGTATTTTTAACTCGTCACATGTTCGAATAAAAATAATCAAGGTATAAACTGAATTCATAATTTTAATGATTGACTTCCATGACTATGAAAGTAGGAAAAAATAGAATAATGACCTCCCACACACACATGCGCGCGCGCACACACACACACGCGGGCGCGCACACACACACACATATATATAAAAGTGAACATAGAAGTCAGCACTTAGAGGCGGCAGTCTGTTTCATGCTAGATGCAATCGTCAGGCCGATTCATATTTCTTCTACATTTGACCTTTTATATTTGATCTACATTTGTGTTGTTTTCAATATTCCTTACTATTTATATATATATATATATATATATATATATAAAGCCTGACGATTGCATCTAGCATGAAACAGACTGTCGCCTCTAAATGTTGACTTTTATATATTTAAATATATATATATATATATATGGGAAGGACTATTTAAAGGTTCTACGTCCTACACACTCTAAAGTAAACAAATTTCAGTATATATATATATATATATATATAAGCCTGACGATTACATCTAGCAGGAAACAGACTGTCGCCTCTAAGTGTTGACTTCTATGTTCACTTTTATATTTACACACTCTATCTCTGATATTGAGCACTTTATCCCATAAATATAGCACTCCTTAAGACTATATTTCTTCATATATATATATATATATATATATATATATATATATATATATATATATATATATATATATATATGTATGTATATGTGTGTCCGTCCTTTTTCGTATTTTAATCGGTTAAGAGTGACTTATTTTTGAATCATTAAGCATGCTTTTGATTTATGTATCGGTTTTCACACACACCGACACACACACAGAAACACACACGCATGCATACACACAAGGAAACACACACACACACACACGCACATATATATATATATATATATATAAATATAAAAGCGAACATAGAAGTCAACACTTAGAAGCGACAGTCTGTTTCATGCTAGATGCAATCGTCAGGCCACGTGTGCTGTTATTTTTCTCGGCTATTTATATATACGGGTTAGTGGTGCATTGTGGGTAGTCTATTTTGGCAGATATTTTACCGGAAGTCGTTTATTTGTTTATGTGTGTCAAATTATTTTGCTTGTTTTTATTTAATTTATTTTTGTTTTTTATCCTTTATATTTATTTTTTATTTTGATCGGTGTTTTTATTAACGTAGTAAAAATTGTGGGTAATCTATTATGGCGGCTAGTTTACCGGAAGTCGTTTATTTCGGTCAAATCATTTTGCTACATATATAGGAAAAAATGTTGAAAATGCAACTTGAGTTTTTAAAAGTATTTCTTTAGAGTAACTTTACCGGTTTCACAATTCTATAGTTTTCAGAAGTTAAATTTTGATGGAGCGACATGTGGCTATCTTACTGGAACTGGAGAATTGATTTATGTATCGGTTTTCACACACCCAGAGACACACACAGAAACACAGACGCATGCATACGCACAAAGAAACACACACACACACAGACACAAACACAGAAACACACGCGCATATATATGCACAAAGAAACATACACTTGCACACACATACACACACACACATATATATATATAGGAAAAATAGCACGAGTTTTTGTCATGTAACAAAACCACCGATTAATTTATTTGCATAGTGAAAGGTTTTTAAATATGCAAAATAATGGACTCATATTGATATCTGCTTAACCACACAGACGTGCATACAAACACATACAGACACACACACACACACACACACACACACACATATATATATATATATATATATATATACGTACACAAATATAATCTCCAACTATTTAAGTGTAATGTCAATCGACATCTCCAGTTGCCTTGATATATCCACTTCCCTTCTCCACATCCTTTCACCTTTCATTCCTATCTGCTCTCGCTCCAAATCTTCTGTAACCCCCTTGCCTTGATCGATCCACTATCTTTCTCCACATCTTCTCCTTTACCACTCCTATCTGCTCGTCCTCCAAACCTTCTGTAACCCCTTGCGTGCTAGTGGCTTCCAGCCTTGCTTGGGGTGATCAGCTTAAAAAAAAACAAAAAAAAAACACAGACACACACACATATATATATATAAAAAAACATGATTAACGTATGAATTTCTGGAGGATAACTTTTTCAAGGCAAGCAGTATTTTTAAGTTAAGTGCTCAACATTAGGTAACAGAGCAAATTAATATCAAATCAAATAAGATGTCCAGAAACGATTCTTTCCAATTTCACCTCTTGCACATGGCATCATCTAACGTGATATCTGCGTAACTTGAAGTCTGGAAGATAATTTACTGAACATTCTGCTTTATTTGTTTACTAATTATTATCGTCTCTATTTTATTGATATGCAATAATATTTCTACAATAATATTTCGACATAATGATTTATTCAAATAAATTCATCGAATAATAATTCTATAATTAAAGATTTTTTTCCGCTTGTTTTCTACAATCTGACGCTATCTCCATCATAAAATCAAAATTGTGATTTGCATTCAATGAAATTACAAACTTTTGCAAATACTCTCCAAACAATATCACAATTGAGCAAAATAAAAGTAGCCTGAAAGTGTCACGTCTGAAGAATAGGCCTCACGCGAAAGAATTTATAGATGAAAGTCTTATCCTAACTTCGCGTTTGCTCCCAAGCATTTGCAAATCAAGCACGACTTTTTGTCATGTAACAAAACCACCGATTAATTTATTTGCATAGTGAAAGGTTTTTAATCGTTGCAATGCTGATGGAGAAAGTATCTGTTTTGTTATTTACCGCACCTATGAACAGTAATGGGTATGTCTCAAATCTCATAAATACGTCGGACACTATTCTAAGTGGGGGTAATATGCTGTCTAAGTATTCCACCGCTAGCAGTGGTTTATCTACTTCACGGCGCTGGCGAGTATTGTATTTTGTTGATGTTATAAAGATTACCATTTCATTTCCAACCTCCGTTTTGGTTATTCCTCATTCAGTAACACTTTCTAGGTTACAACACGTTTTCATACAGAGAGTATTCGGCATTCATTCACTGAAGACTTGACATTTATAAAATCTTTTTATTAAAACAGATTTTTCAGAAAATTAGACTATTCAAGTCCGCTTTTTTTCTAATATTGATGGGAATTTCCATTGAAACATTTTGACCTCCTCGATATGACGAAAAGCTATAGCCAGTAGCAAGCCTCTGATCAAGTTTTGAGGATCGTGGAATCACCTCTTGGTTGCTGCAGTTTCCAGGCCCATCCAGACCTAGGATGGTAACACCTGTTAGGGTCCCAGCTATGGATAAATAGTTACCCTCCCAAACTGGAATCGAAACACTATGAAAGTGTAAAAATATGTTCTAATACCAGCAATACATTTTGAAAAAAAATGACTATCAATACATTTTTTAAAAAAATTATCGGCAATGCATTTTGTAAAAAAATATAACTAACAACAAATATCTGTTCGGCATTAAATAATCCATTAAGTTTGAAAACAAACCAACCAAACAAAATCAAACTTTTGCTTTTGATAATGTAGAAAGTTAACAGGTTTACTGTGTCATTATTTTCTCTTTTAGTTAACCATTATTGTTGTTGCTGCTGTTAGAATTTTTCATGTGATGTGGTTTTTGTTATTTGGTAAAGCTCTTTACAATTTTCTAGTATTTGTGTCGTATGAGATCGGATGAAGTGTAGACTTTATTCAGAGATGCATTTGTTTGCAGATGAGAATTTTTGAATGTTTTGCACGACATCTATGACATTCATATGAAAGTCTAAATCTGAGGAGGAAATTTAATAAAATGACTCTAGTTTTAATGTCAAAATTTTCACTTTCACCTTACCGCAGTGGCAAAATTCCATTAGCACAAACTATGTTGTGTTCAAATTTCTTATTTCTTACACATCTGATACAAATTCCTAATCTCTTACACACCTCTTACAAATTCCTAATCTCTTACTCACCTCTTACAAATTCCTAATCTCTTACACACTTCTTACAAATCGATAATCTCTTACACACCTCTTACAAATTACTAATCTCTTACACACATGTTATAAATTGCTAATCTCTGACACAGCTGTTACAAATTTCTTATTTCTTACACACCTGTTAGAAATTTCTAACCTCTTACGCACCTGTTAAAAATTCCTAATCTCTTACACACCTGTTACAAATTCATAATCTCTGACACACCTGTTACAAATTTATAATCTCTGATATACCTGTTACAAATCATTATTTCTTACACACCTGTTACAAATTCATAATCTATGACACACCTGTTACAAATTCATAATCTCTGACACACCTGTTACAAATTTATAATCTCTGATATACCTGTTACAAATCATTATTTCTTACACACCTGTTACAAATTCATAATCTATGACACACCTGTTACAAATTCATAATATCAGACACACCTGTTACACATTCCTAATTTCTGACACACCTATTACAAATTCCTAACTTCTTATACACCTGTTACAAATTCCTAATTTCACACTCCTCCCCGGTTTTTTGAACCGGAGTAGAGCTTTATCCCTTGTTTCCTGTTTAGGATTCGGTTTCCGATTTTCTCTAAAGTCTTTTCATTCTCTTTCACTTCTAGTGCTCCCTGGTGTCTTGATGGCATTATCACCTTGCTTGGGGTGGTGTCGCATACTCTATAACCCTCTACCACGAGTGGCTCTAGGTCCTTGTACAAGGTGAACATCATTTGAAAAATATATCGCACAACTCATTTATCGTTAACATTTTGACTGTAACCATCTACTTTGAGTGACTCTCGAGCCTTATTTTAGGTAAAATTTAATATATAAGAAGACGATTTTCCGTGTGCGTCAAGAAGAGAAAGAATCGTGTTTTAACGTTGACTAACTGGAACCAGATTCTTCTTCAAGTTCATCAACGATGTCATGCTCTTCAGTAACAGTATCCGCTTTAAAGAATCGAGTATACGCAAAAGACATTTGTAAGATTTTAAGATTAAGATTAATTTTTACACTTCGAAGTAGAGACCCTGTGAAATTACACATAAGCATAATATAATTAAAATGTGTATGAAATTTTAAAAACTAAATTTAACGAAAGTAAGAAACAAACACTAACATGATTTATTTTATAATCACATTTTGTGATATTTTAGTAATTGTCTTTCATTTGTCATGGTAGATTTTTGCAACCTTTGTCGATTTTCTTTTCTGTCTTCAACATTTACCTATTAAATAAAATAATGATTAAAAGATCAAAAGAAAATTAATTTATCTTTGACTTAATAACGATATGATATATCTTTGTTCCGTTTATTTCAAAAGAGCACATTTTAAGCCAGTCATGTTCGATAAATTCGAATTATTGGTCATGAAGAAGTTTTACTAATACAAAATGGACGAAACTTGCGGAGTAGACAAAACGCAAGTTAAAATAAGTGCCAAATTGAAAAAAAAAAACTGCAAAAATAGCGTATTTATGGTTTTTCCAAATTTGACTCTCTTGGAGTAGTTTCTGTTTTTTCTTACTCTGAACTGCCTTATGATCACTTCTTCTTACGAAAGGTTTTGTGTCTATGACGTTTTGGGATTATATTCTATTTATGTTCTGGGTCAGTTTACTGACAAGGAATTTCTGGATTATTTAGCACTTTACAATCTGTTTAGTTGAGATAGGCTCTTTTTTTCTCTGGTGGCTTAGTCCAGCATTATCTTGGTTTTTGCTTTAGCTGTTTGTATGGTTTTTCAAGGTTTTATTATATTTTGCAACTGAAATATATATTTCTTCAAAAGGACAAAATGAAATAAATGACAAAATTAAAAATTTATTTTAGTCGACGCGCTACGTGATCTGATCGACTTTATCTAGGCAAATGTAAAGATTTTATTTAATTTATCCAATCTTGACACCAAAGCTATTATGTATGTGCTCAGAACCAAAAATATCCCAAAACAATAATAAGAAAATATACCTTCACAATTCCTCCTCCGAATACATTGTGGAAACTAGCAGATAATAAAATATATATATATGAACACAAAAAATATCTTTTCCACAACAATTTATCAAATGTATTAGTTATACATAGAAATCAGTTCAGCCACAACTTTGATCTAAAGAATGCAAAACTTATTAAAGAAAAAGTAACTTATTTAGACGGAAAATTCTCGAAAGTGTCGCTATTGCATCTAATCAGAATATAAATCTGCGCCCGGATTTTTTTCAAATATCGCCATTTCTGAAGCCTGATTATAAAAATGTAAAAAAAAAAAAATTAAAGGAAAACAGTTAAATTCATAACATCTTGTTATTAAAATATACATACATACATACATACATACATACATACATATATATATATATATATATATATATATATATATATATATATATATATATATATATATATATATATATATATATATATATAATAAATGGGATTAAATCCGACATATATTAATTGGTTTTGCTTAAACATTAGTTTAAATGGATCATGCTGTGTTTGTTTAATTAAACAGTATTTTTTTTTTACTTAATTACATCTACCAGCTTCAATATTCAAGAAATCTTGTCAGAAAAGCGCGTCTTTTGGCAGGATTCGAACTTGCATCTCCTATGAGGAACCGTCATTCCTTCTAACGTGTTTAACCAGTTCGGGACAACAATAATACATTTCTAAAAAAAACATACTTCGGATCACATCTAATCTTTCGTTTTCCCGTTATTACCTGGATGTAAATAACAAATCTATTTCCATACCTGATGATGTCTGTATGAACAGACGAAAGTACTCGTATAAAAAGACCTTATGCAACTGGAATTTATTAAAAACAGGGATCATAACATTTACCTACCGGTTCGTGGGTTAATGTATCTTAATAAATTTGTTTGCCATTTATGTCATTAACTTCACTATCTGCTTTTTGTATGAATGATTCATGTAATCTCTCTCTCTCTCTCTCTCTCTCTCTCTCTCTCTCTCTCTATATATATATATATATATATATATATATGACAACGCATTATAGGGCTCAACGTAATATATAAGAAAACACAATACGGAGCCTAAAATACAATAATAACAAGTCTTTATATTCATACTATAATTCAACTATTTAAGTGTAACGTCAATCGACATCTCCAGTTGCCTTGATCTATCCACTTCCCTTCTCCACATCCTTTCACCTTTCATTCCTATCTGCTCTCGCTCCAAATCTTCTGTAACCCCCTTGCCTTGATCGATCCACTGTCTTTCTCTTTCTCCACATCCTCTCCCTTACCAGTCCTATCTGCTCTTCCTCCAACCCTTCTATAACTCCTTGCGTGATAGTGGCCTCCAGCCTTGCTTGGGGTGATACGCTTAAAAAAAAAAAGGTTACATGTAACATTTCTGCCTGAAGATGTAACGCCATAAAACTCTCAGTTACGGAAAAAAATAGGGGTACGTGCATAAAGATTTAGTGCTATTATTGTTATCTTCGACTGATACCAAATCGGTCGGGTTTCGGTCCCGGCTTGAAGCGATCAGATGTCTAGCCACACTGTGGTGCTGTGATACAATGAAACAGTTTGTGGATGACGATATTTGCTCCAGAAAATAAATTAATTCGGTCGAGCACTGTGGGAAAAAAGCGCGTATCTGTAAACAGCGACTATTACTGCTAATAATGCAAGACTCTCCCAACGAATTGAGTCCTCTAGGTCACTGGCGTGTTCATGAAAAATTAAATACGAAAAAATTCGGCTTTCTCTCGTCGATAGCCTAGGGGTTAGAATCTCCGAGTGATATCACATTGGTCGGGTTTAGGTTCTGGCTTGAAGCGATCGGATGTCTAGCCGCACTAAGGAGCTCTGATACAGTGAAACAGTCTGTCTGTGGATGACTATATATATATATA
This sequence comes from Acanthosepion esculentum, assembly GCA_964036315.1. NCBI lineage: Eukaryota > Metazoa > Mollusca > Cephalopoda > Sepiida > Sepiidae > Acanthosepion > Acanthosepion esculentum. The sequence goes on from OZ038491.1 coordinate 25,861,730, forward strand.
TATAACTTTTAAATACTCCTTCCCATATATATATATATATATATATATATATATATATATTTAGTAATGTTTACCCAATACAAGGCCTAAGATTGTGTTGTATGAACGTAAAAAAGGCAAGTAGTGAACACGTGAAGCGGTCCAGATTGCTGTTTTTTTGTTCCAGAAAACACCAGTTTTTAGGAAGGAGCTGTCCGAGTGGAACTTACTTTTTACGAATGGAATACAAACAAAATGAGAATGATTCACTTTCGTGTACGTGGACTGGTGAGTCTCAGTTGTAAAGCTCAAAAGGTGGTTGGGACCAAAGAGTGTAGCTCATCAGAACACATGGAAATGACTATTAACATTGCGTCTGTAGGAAAGGAGCTACAGGGGGGAAAATTCATTGGCCACAACGCCGCGTAGACGCTTTTGATCTCTACCAAGATAGGCAAGTGAGGAGCGAGTAGCTACACCACAGATACTGCGGCAATATTCCATTCTTGGTCTGATCTGGTTCTTGTAAAAATAGAGTATTGTAGAGGGAGTTAGATAATTACTGACCCGGACATTTCCAAACATCTTTAGTAATAGATCGGATATATGAGTCCCACTTCAGGTTCAAAGAGAACCCATTCATCATGATAGGGAAAAGTTCTGGATAGGCTTGGTTGGGGGGTAGTGGAACGTTACTAGTTTGGCTTTTGTTGTATTGAATTTAGGGAGAGAGAGAGAGAGAGAGCGAGAGAGAGAGTATGAAAAAGAGTGAGAGAGAGAGAAAAAGAGTGAGAGAGATGATACTACAATGGTTTCTTAATAACATTTCCTTTTGACTTCTGTTTATATTTCTGAGAACTATTTTAACTATATTGTTCGGACTGTTTTCCTCATGTTTATTGCCATTTTCACGACGTTTCGGCCGTTGTACACTCCGGCCTTCTTCAGGATCTCTCTCTATTTCTCAGATGAGGTATTGTAACTATTTACACTATTTACATTGTTCGGACACTTGTCCTCATCTTTATTGCCATATTCACGACGTTTCGGCTGTTGCACACTCCGGTATTCTTCAGGATCTGTCTATATTTTTGAGATGAGTTATTGTAACTACATTACATTGCCACATTCACGATTTTTCGGTCATGGTACGCTCCAGCCTTCTTCAGGATTTGTCCATATTTCTGAGATGAAGTATTGTGACTATTTACTTTGTCCGGATTCTATTGCCATATTTGCGACGTTTCGGCCGTTATATGCTCGGGCCTTCTTCAATCTACCCCTGTACACTGAATAAAGGATTCTGTTCGAAATTCCAGCGTATATCAACTGAAGAAGGTCGGAGCGTAGAACGGCCGAAACGCTGTGAATATGGCAATAAAGATGAGGACAATAGTCCTCCGAACGATGTAATTATTGTAAATATTTCATTTTAATTTAACTCGTACTGAACTCCGTTAGCGAGTTTCACATATAGCCATAATATGTTTTAGTGTCTTTTGAAGGCCGCGCCGAGATAAAGGATTTACAGATAAGTGTCGTTTGAACGCCGCGCCCAGATACTTGGTTTAACACGTACACATTGACATGCACACCCAGAAAGATTTACAGATAAGTGTCGTTTGAACGCCGCGCCCAGATACTTGGTTTAACACGTACATATTGACATGCACACTGAGAAAGATTTACAGATAAGTGTCGTTTGAACGCCGCGCCCAGATACTTGGTTTAACACGTACATATTGATATGCACACTGAGAAAGATTTACAGATAAGTGTCGTTTGAACGCCGCGCCCAGATACTTGGTTTAACACGTACACATTGACATGCACACTCAGAAAGATTTACAGATAAGTGTCGTTTGAACGCCGCGCCCAGATACTTGGTTTAACACGTACACATTGACATGCATACCCAGAAAGATTTACAGATAAGTGTCGTTTGAACGCCGCGCCCAGATACTTGGTTTAACACGTACACATTGACATGCACACTCAGAAAGATTTACAGATAAGTGTCGTTTGAACGCCGCGCCCAGATACTTGGTTTAACACGTACACATTGACATGCATACCCAGAAAGATTTACAGATAAGTGTCGTTTGAACGCCGCGCCCAGATACTTGGTTTAACACGTACACATTGACATGCACACTCACACAAAGATTTACAGATAAGTTAAACATTAAAAAAATACTCAAGCTAAAGCCAGAATTGAAAGCTTACATAATATTTTTTTTATAAGTGACAAAGTTGGATTGCAGTAGTTGAATCACGTCTGTAATATTTATAAAATATGTCATTAAAGTTTCGGTAAATTGAGGTCAGTCGTGAATTGAAACAAGCGAAACTTGAAATTAAGAAATCTCTCCTGTTTGAAGTTTTGCTCCTTCAACATTGTATCTGCCAGATTTGATTGTGAAAGGCCTCCAGGCAAGTTTTCGTCCGCGCTATCGGCGAATGTAGGCAAAACTTGATTAAGTTATAACAACTCACCTTTTCCCAAATCTAGGAAAATAAGATTTATGAAATAACTTTGTCTTCGGAACTGCTTACGGTGGACTGCCTAACGAATGGATTGATATAATCATGAGTAGACAGTGTGTTGAGATCTAGTTGTGGAACGTCGACTTGCACAAGGACTCTATACCCCAGGTATAGACCAATCCCCAGGAACTAGTTCTTGAGTGTGGATCTGTTAGCTGGAATCTAGTCCCCGAGTTATGGTCTATCCCTAGCACATGATATACGATCCATAGCTGAAGTCATGGGAAATGGTTGGTTCCTTGGACCGTGTTCTATGAAGGAGAGATTGATTCCACCAGCCATGTCCTACATTTAAAAGAGTCAATCTTTGATCTTTAGAACTGAAAGATTTCTAAAGTCTTTACTCGGCCGTGTCGGTGATGGATTATTTTCTACTTTATAATCCCTATCATCCAGACGCAAATTTTCAAGGTTCGCGCTACTCTATTGCTATTTACATGCAAAATATTTCTGATGATATGATCCCGAGGCCAAACCAGTTCGGACATATTAGACGCACTATGCCACGCACACATATAAGACGCACTATGCCATACACACATATAAGATGCTCTATACAACACGCACATAAAAGATGCACTATACCATACGCATATATAAGACGCACTATGCCATACACAGATATAAGATACACTATGCCATAAACACATATAAGACGCACTATGCCATCCATACATATAAGATACACTATGCCATACACAGATATATGACGCACTATGTCATACACAGATATAAGACGCACTATGCCATACACACATATAAGACGCACTATGCCATACACATATAAGACGCACTATGTCATACTCTCACATACGATCACTATGCCATACCTACATATAAGACGCACAGATGCTAAGGATCCACGTCACATGCATATTCAGATGATAAGACAAATTCTCTTCGGACAGCTTGTCGATTTGTTTGTTTAGCGGCACATCGACTCCTTATGGGTCATTTAATGCCGTTTTCTGGGGAGCATTAGTAATTTCTTTTGTAAAAATGTATTGTTGGTAATTATTTTACTATGAAAATGTTACTGGTATTTTCACTATAAAATTATTTTTTATTTTCATAGTGTTTGCTTATATGTTCGTAGTTTGTTGGGTTAACTATTTGTCAATAGCTGGGCCACAAACAGTGCTACCACCCCATGTCGGTGTCAACCTGGGAACAGCAGCAATTAAGAGGTGGCTCCACGCTCCTCAAAACCTCCTGATTAGAAACATTGCTGCCGGATATAGTTTGCTGTCAGGACGAGGATGTAGTTTATCTTCATACCCAGGACGTGACAGCTTCTCTCTAAAAGTCTCTACTATATAGAGACAAAACGCGTCGTCATTAAAAAAAATGCTTTTCCACTTGTCTCCTTTCTCCACTTTTGGTTGGATTCTACGTCCAACAAACGAATTCTAATTAGAGTATTTGGGGACATAATGATTGAGTTCAATCTCCGAATAGTACAGATAAACCTAGTGGCGACATGACTAGTCATAAACGAGAAATGAAGCAAGACGGGCGATCCCTTTGATATGGAGAGTGTAGTTTATTTTCTCCCGTAGACTGAATGAAAGACTGTGTACGCTATCCCCATGTAGCTGCGGAAAGAAATATAAAGGAGACTGGCCGCCCCCTTAAGGTGAGGCTTCAAGAACAGCAGAAAGCTGTAGCACGAGGGGAAATGGAAAAATCAGGCGTGGCTGACCACATATCGTGAATTCTTATTCGCTGAATCATTGGTAACCATTATTAAATTTGAAGTAGTATTTTTTAAATCTCAATTTTAGTTGTATTTCATAACAATTTCTAAGGCCAACAGTTTATAGCTATTAGTAAACAACTAGTAATACTGTCATAGTAGCATTATTAGTAGTAATAAACATTTATTAACTAGGGTGGTTATCTATTCCCAGTTATAGACAACTGTTCAGGTACATTTATGCTACTTCAGCAACAGCAGGACCAATATATGGTTTATACTAAAACTATACCCCCATTTTCTTTCTTTCTTTCTTTCTTTCTTTATTTCTTATTTAAGGTTCTTCTTTCCACGCCCTTTTTCTGTGGGGTCTAGTTCTTTCGTTTGTTTATTTGTTTGTTTGTTTGTTTGTTTGTATGCGTCTTTCTTTTTTTCTTTCTTTCTTTCCTTCTTTCTTTCTTTCTTTCTCGTTTCCGTTTTTATACCTTTCTAACGTCTTTCCTTCTTTCTTTCTTGTTTCCGTTTTTATACCTTTCTAACGTCTTTCTTTCTTTCTCGTTTCCGTTTTTATACCTTTCTAACGTCTTTCTTTCTTTCTCGTTTCCGTTTTTATACCTTTCTAACGTCTTTCTTTCTTTCTTTCTTTCTTTCTTGTTTCCGTTTTTATACCTTTTTAACGTCTTTCTTTCTTTCTTTCTTTCTCGTTTCCGTTTTTATACCTTTCTAACGTCTTTCTTTTTTTCTTTCTTCTTTCCGTTTTTATACCTTTCTAACGTCTTTATTTCTTTCTTTCTTTCTCGTTTCCGTTTTTATACCATTCTAACGTCTTTCTTTCTTTCTTTCTTTCTCGTTTCCGTTTTTATACCTTTCTAACGTCTTTCTTTCTTTCTTTCTCGTTTCCGTTTTTATACCTTTCTAACGTTTTTCTTTCTTTCTTTCTTTCTTTCTCGTTTCCGTTTTTATACCTTTCTAACGTCTTTCTTTCTTTCTTTCTTTCTTGTTTCCGTTTTTATACCTTTCTAACGTCTTTCTTTCTCGTTTACGTTTTTATACCTTTCTAATGTCTTTCTTTCTTTCTTTCTTGTTTCCGTTTTTATACATTTCTAACGTCTTTCTTTTTTTCTTTCTTGTTTCCGTTTTTATACCTTTCTAACGTCTTTCTTTTTTTCTTTCTTGTTTCCGTTTTTATACCTTTCTAACGTCTTTCTTTCTTTCTTTCTTTCTCGTTTCCGTTTTTATACCTTTCTAACGTCTTTCTTTCTTTCTTTCTCGTTTCCGTTTTTATACCTTTCTAACGTCTTTCTTTCTTTCTTTCTTTCTTGTTTCCGTTTTTATACCTTTCTAACGTCTTTCTTTCTTTCTTTCTTGTTTCCGTTTTTATACCTTTCTAACGTCTTTCTTTCTTTCTTTCTTTCTTTCTTTCTCGTTTCCGTTTTTATACCTTTCTAACGTCTTTCTTTCTCGTTTCCGTTTTTATACCTTTCTAATGTCTTTCTTTCTTTCTTTCTTTCTTGTTTCCGTTTTTATACCTTTCTAACGTCTTTCTTTCTTTCTTGTTTCCGTTTTTATACCTTTCTAACGTCTTTCTTTCTTTCTTTCTTTCTTTCTTGTTTCCGTTTTTATACCTTTCTAACGTCTTTCTTTCTTTCTTACTTTCTTGTTTCCGTTTTTATACCTTTCTAACGTCTTTCTTTCTTTCTTTCTTTCTTGTTTCCGTTTTTATACCTTTCTAATGTCTTTCTTTCTTTCTTTCTTTCTTTCTTTCTTGTTTCCGTTTTTATACCTTTCTAACGTCTTTCTTTCTTTCTTTCTTTCTTTCTTTCTTGTTTCCGTTTTTATACCTTTCTAACGTCTTTCTTTCTTTCTTTCTTGTTTCCGTTTTTATACCTTTCTAACGTCTTTCTTTCTTTCTTTCTTTCTTTCTTTCTCGTTTCCGTTTTTATACCTTTCTAATGTCTTTCTTTCTTTCTTTCTTTCTCGTTTCCGTTTTTATACCTTTCTAACATCTTTCTTTCTCGTTTCCGTTTTTATACCTTTCTAATGTCTTTCTTTCTTTCTTTCTTTCTTTCTATCTTGTTTCCGTTTTTATACCTTTCTAACGTCTTTCTTTCTTTCTTTCTTTCTTGTTTCCGTTTTTATACCTTTCTAATGTCTTTCTTTCTTTCTTTCTTTCTTTCTTGTTTCCGTTTTTATACCTTTCTAACGTCTTTCTTTCTTTCTTTCTTGTTTCCGTTTTTATACCTTTCTAACGTCTTTCTTTCTTTCTTTCTTTCTTGTTTCCGTTTTTATACCTTTCTAATGTCTTTCTTTCTTTCTTTCTTTCTTTCTTTCTTTCTTTCTTTCTCGTTTCCGTTTTTATACCTTTCTAACGTCTTTCTTTCTTTCTTTCTTTCTTGTTTCCGTTTTTATACCTTTCTAACGTCTTTCTTTCTTTCTTTCTCGTTTCCGTTTTTATACCTTTCTAATGTCTTTCTTTCTTTCTTTCTCGTTTCCGTTTTTATACCTTTCTAACGTCTTTCTTTCTTTTGACGTTTCCGTTTTTATACCTTTCTAATGTCTTTCTTTCTTTCTTTCTTTCTTGTTTCCGTTTTTATACCTTTCTAACGTATTTCTTTCTTTCTTTTTTTCTTGTTTCCGTTTTTATACCTTTCTAACGTCTTTCTTTCTTTCTTTCTGTCTTGTTTCCGTTTTTATACCTTTCTTTCTTATTTAAGCTTTTAAGCCCTTTTTCTGTGTGAACTAGTTCGTTCGTTTGTTTATTTGTATGTGTTTTTCTTTCTTTCTACATTTCTTTCTTTTATCTTTCTGTTTTTGTTTCTGTCTGCATTCTTTCTTTCTTTATACCTTTCTTTCTTTTTTCTTTCTTTCTTTCACCTTTCCTTTTTTATACCTTTCTTTCCTGCTTTCTATCTCTCTGTCTTCCTTCCTTTCATCTTTTTGGATAAAGCGAATAATCTGGCTTGCTTCCCTGCTTTAAATATAATCACAATAATTTAAGATCCCAAATACCGACGAGTGCGCGATCGAATAGTTAAAACCTAAAGAGTCGGACCAGGAGAATCAGTTTCGAATCTCACCAGCGTCGATTTGTTTAATGTGGAGACGTTCCAAGCGGGTGGGACCGTTTGGAAGTGCCTGAAAAACCATACCCCACGGGATTGATCCAAATCTTCTGATTGAAATTGAATAGACGCATAAGAGATATAGAGGAAGAAATTCAAGCAATAAAATATGAAATAAAATTCTGATAATAATTTTTCTGTTTTTGCGCTGGTGGAATTGAACTCGAATATCGTCTTTCGGCAATGAATGGCGAAACACAATGACGACTTTTTCAACTTCCTTTCTATGGCCGATCGGCTGTCTAACAATATAAGCCACGTCCCGCCATCTACAATCAAATAATAAATGAATCTGTAGGGATTTGAACCCTGAGCTGAGAAGTTCCTAGTCGACTTTCTCTCCGTGGAGTCTTTAATAAGTGAGCCGAGGGGAGGAAAAGCACTAATCTGATAACAGCTACGTCGACGATTTTGAGTCACGAGTCAATGTCTCGCGTGAACCCGAGAGAAGTGGCTTGTATTGAGCGACGACATTTAGTCTCGAAAAGAAAGAAAGAATGGTTGGAATATTGTTTAGGTTGAAAGTGGAAGTGGGATAGTTATTGAGAGACAAAGGGTCGAATATGAACGAGGGCGGTTGACAGACAGACAAAAAAAAGCGAAATAAGAGACGACTTCTACATATTGTCCATTTGAGTGGGGAATTTCTTCATTCGTAACATACCATCTTTAGGTTGAAGGTCAGCGTTTGGCAGAGAAGTTGCTCAATTTATTTGGAGGTGGGGTCATCAGTATATAGGAATTGAGGGTTACTAACGTTTTCTTTCTTATTTTCCTTTTTTATTTTTCAGTTTTTATTTCTGACGTCTTGTCTCTCCTTTTTATACATTAACTTCTTTGTTTTTTTCTTCTTTTCTACTTATTTTCTTTTTTCTTCTTCCATTCTTTCTTATCACTTTTCTATCTTTGTCCTCCCTTTTTTCTTTCTCTCTTTCTTTTGTACCTTCCTTTCCCTTCCCTTTTTATTCTTTCTTTGCTTTTTTATTCATTTCTTTCTTTCTTTCTTTTTCCCTTTTTGATGTCTTCTTTCTTCCTTTCTTTCTTTCTTTCTTTATTTTCCCTTTTTGATGTCTTCTTTCTTCCTTTCTTTCTTTCTTTCTTTTATAGTTATTTCCCCATTTTTCCTCTTTTTCCTCGCCTAATCTTTTTATAACTTTTTGTATCTTTTCCTTTATATTTTTTATATTTCTCCCTTTCATTTTTATACCTTTCTTTCTTTCTTTCTTTTTCCCTTTTCGATGTCTTCTTACTACCTTTCTTTCTTTCTTTCTTTCTTTTCTACTTATTTTCCTCAGTATATAGGAATTGAGGGTTACTAAAGTTTTCTTTCTTTTTTTCCTTTTTTCTCTTTCATTCTTTACTTCTGATTTATTCTCTCTCCTTTTTATACATTAACGTCTGTCTTTCTTTTTTCTTTTCTACTTATTTTCTTTCTTTCTCGTCCATTCATTCTTATCTCTTGTTCTATGTTTTTCTCCCTTTTGTTTTCTTTCTTTCTTTTTCTCTTTTTTGATAACTTTCTTCTGTTTTTTTCCCCATCTATCTTTCTTTCTTTGAGGTTTCTTGCTAAGACTCAGTTGTATATCTGGTGATTTGTGTGGAATGAGCGATTGGCTGGAAGAAAACAAAGTTCCGGTCCGAACATTGTCGGATGGATCCTTTTCTAGCTTTGATTTCGACGCAAAACTCGCTAATACTTCTCGCCCTCCCTCGTCACATTCACGGCGCGGATCAATAGACTGAGAGAGGAACTGGAAAATGCATATAGACATTTTACAGCAATAATTTCATAAACGAGAAATCCAAGTGGACATCTCACAGTTTTTCTATTTGAAATTTCTGATGGCCTTTAATTCTTAAGTTAATGATTGAATAACCTCACGGCCAGTTCAATAAAATATCCATAAAATCCCTTAAATGGTCCTTAAATACTTGAGCTTAACAACTTAAACTAAATATTTCATAAATGTGAATGCTCGTCATTCTTATAAAAAGTAAGGGGGTACACATGTAAAGATCTGAAATTGAGAAGTTTTTCTGTTTCATTCTATTTTCCCTTGATTATTTCTGATTTTCTTTCTTTTTTTCTTTCTTTCATTTTCTCACTAAAACCAAGTAGTGTCTATCTAATGACTTTTCCGTTCTCCACGCGATCAAAACAGAACAATCCATTATTTATGATTTATTGGCTGGGGGTAACGCTCGTGTTAACTAAGAAAGTGACAAGCAGAATTATATGACAGTTTGGTTTGTGTGGTTTATTTTGTTTTACGCCATATCAACCTCATTGGGTTATTTAATACCGACAACTTTTTTTCCTGGTAATATTTTGTTTTGTCACAAATCTATTTCTGGTAATTTTTTTTCCTCAAAAACGTATAGCTGGTAATATTATTTTAAAACATGTATTGCTGGTAATATTTTCTTTCAAAGACATAATGCTGGTAATATTTATTTTTAAAAAATATATTGCTGGTAATAGTTTTTTTTTCTTCAAAAAATTTATTTCTGGTAACAATACTTTTACAAAGTTTTTCTGGTATTTAAACCCATTTTTACGCTTTTATAATGCTTTTTACCTCAGTTTCGGGGTTAACTATTTGCCCATAGCTGGGACCCTAACAGGTGCTACCACCCCGGGTCAGGGTGGACCTGGGAACACCAGCAATTAAGAGGTGGTTCCACGCTCCTCAAAACCTCCTGATCAGAGGCCTTGCTGTTGGACGTAGTTTATCATCTTACCCAGGACGCGGATGTAGTTTATCGTCATACCCAGGACGTTATATGACTAGTTTTAACCCGTGAAAGTGTCACGGTTTTCCTATTTTAATATTATGATGAATCTTCACTTTTAAGTTAATGACTGAATAAGCTCATGGCGAGTTCTACAACAATAAAATTTCCGTAGAACTTTTCCCGATCTCATCGTTAAATATTTGAGCTTAATATATTTTTTTTTCGTGGTACATTAATAATTGTGGTTAAAGATTTTGTTGCATTAGTTTTTTCTGTGTGGATAGATTGGCTGTAGATCAAAAATATCAACATTCGAAATACTGAAAATACGCTGACTTGAAAATGAAACCGGCTACAGCTTAATTGTTATAGGCAATATAATTGTGCTTCGAGGGAGAAAGATAAGCGAAGTTTATCAGGCCGGAAAACGTCATTGGCAAACCGAAATCAACTTACCGCTGACATTTGAGTCCATTTACCACTGATGATCTACGAAATGGAATGAAACTACATATCCCTGTAAACTGCCTCAAGATTACACCTAGACAAAAAATCATATCATAGGCACGCTACAACATTTAATGGTGAGTTGACTATACACCTATAAAAATCACTCTTCCATAATCACTTTAACAGCTAGTCTGTACTTACAGAAAAGAGCATAACATTATTTTTACTATATATATATATATGTGTGTATATATATATATATATATATATATATATATATATATATATATATATATATATATATATATATATATATATATATATATTCAGATATATATGTATATATATATATATATATTTGTGTATTTAGGCAGCAATCCTTCTTTCATGCACATTTCATTAAAAACGACTGACAAGGTGCTTTTATTTAGTTTTTTATATAATTTCTCGTGCGATCTAATAAAGTTTTTCTTTTCAGAGGATAAATTATATAAAAACTGTCCGAATTTTCTTTTTATCCGAGCACTTTCGGCTATACATTTAGCCATTTTCAAGGATTATATTTCAACTGTTAGAATTAGAAATAGAAATAGTTTGGTATATGTATGTTTTATAAAGTGATTTTAATTTTTTTTTATAAAACATATATATAACAAACTATTTCTAATTCTAACAGTTGAAATATAATCCTTGAAAATGGCTAAATGTATAGCCGAAAGCGCTCGGATAAGAAGAACATTCGGACAGTTTATATATAATTTATCCTCTGAAAAGAAAAACTTTATTCGATAGCACGAGAAATTATATAAAAAACTAAATAAAAGCACCTTGTCAGTCGTTTTTAATGAAATGTGCATATATATATATATATATATATATATATATATATATGTGTATGTGTGTGTGTGTGTGTGTTTGGTAGTATTTCAATAGAACATTAATATATATGTATGTAAATAAATATATATATATTATAATTATTTTAAATAAAAGGTTTCTTCGCTACATAAGAGTTCTCATGTTTCAAAAACGAGAGCCGAAACCCTCAATATAATTATTAAAATTGAATTGAATTAAGGTATCAAGCCCTGTTTCATCATCAAGCGAAAATTTAGGAAAATATATATATATTGTTTTAGATGTTAGAACGAAAACATACTGAAATCGTTACATAATAGCGTTCGTGTTTCGGTACTATGTGTGTGTGTGTGCTTGTGTTTGTATGTGTGTGTGTGTGTGTCTGTGTGCTTGTGTTTGTATGTGTGTGTGTGTGTGTGTCTGTGTGCTTGTGTTTGTATGTGTGTGTGTGTGTGTGTGCGTGTGTGTGTGCGTTACTTCAAAAGTTATTTTAGTGAATATCCGTCTTTGAAATAGACGCTCCGTTTTTATAATATAGTATACGCCCTGCTGTAAAGAAAAGTTTTCCTTTTGTCTATATATATATATATATATATATATATATATATATATATATAAATGAAGACAAAAGGAAGACTCTTCAATTGACAAGTTTTAATCCATAAGCAGTTCTGGTCATTTCATCCGTTTCAGATAAAGTTTGGTGTTAAACTCCGTAAAAATATTTTTTCAAAAATATATTGCCGGTAATAATTTTTTTTTTCAAAAATTTATTGCCGTTAATAATTTATTTTTATTAACGTTTGTAGACATTAATAAAAAAATATTCATTTTATCCGCTGTATTAGTAGATCTACAAATTAATACTAAT
>OZ038491.1:25878988-25924904 GCA_964036315.1 Acanthosepion esculentum
TAACTGCAACCTCGTAACTTGAGTCACCTCTAAAGAGTGATGTGACAATCCCGCCCATTTGACAATGACTCGATTACAAATTCCACATTTCTTGTGAGGCATAACAAAAATTGACAGCCAGAGATATTCCACTTCCTTTAATAATACATGTTGACCGCGGACACCATCACTTGGCGGGAAAAAAGATCTGACCCTTACTGAAAGCCAATACCTGCAGCTGGGGTCACCGTCTTTGGCATAGGAAAAATAAGGAACAATAATTCCTCCGGGAATAGAAGGTAGGCGAAGGTAGCTGTAAAATGTAAAACGAACAAAACAATAGCGACGTGTAGATCATAGATCTTTATGTCAAAGTAGTGATTCGAACCGAGGAACGGGCATCTGGCCTCTTGGCATAACATTCCTGTTTTCTGCACGTGTGTCCTTGGATAGTTTTACATCGTAAGTCCGAATAATAGATAGTGTTGACCAGTTTTATTTTGAGCAATCAATTTCGATTAATTTATGAATATGGAGGAATAGGATCTTTTTCCTTTTCTATTGTGTGTTTGGTCATTAGCTTAATCTGTTTGCCTTTTATCACAGCCATTTTGTCATTTTAGTGTTTTCAAAACATCTCCATGAGAATTATTTTCTTTATTTTTCGACCTGTGGTCTATACGTCTTCTTGCAAACAAGGCAATAAAGCCACTCAGGCATAAGAGGTTACTGAGAATGAGTGAATAAGAAAAGGTAAAAATTAACGAGCTAGAGCAATAAAAGAAGTGGAATCAAAAAGTCAGTAGATAACGATTGACATTGCATTTAAAGCTTGAAGATCAAAATTTGGATTGAAATCAAGAGGTCGGAAGTGAGTTCCACATAGGAGAAGTGCGAGAAAAGAAACTGTTAGCAAAGAACTTACGAATGCATCTAGTCAAATCGACTGTAAAATAATGACACCTTGTTATCAAATCAAGTCAGTCAACTATGTGCCATGCGTGATACTCGCTTAGGCGATCATGTCTCTTTCGATACATGACTGACGAGGCAGATTTTTTCCCACAGTTGGTTGCCATTTCTTTCTGCGGTAGACCAGTTGACATGCAAGGTTAGAGAACCTGGTCTGTCCTGCTATTTACCCATAGCTTGAAGGAGAAGAGGAGGATTCATACCTTTCCCAAGAGTATTAGCACGTAAGTGAATGTAATGGATTTGACTGGGTTTCGAACCCGCCTCTCCGATTCGTAAATCTGGGCCGCTATTCATTAGTCCACCGTGCCTCGTCCAATTTAGTACTGCTCTCAAATTCAAGGCTAGATATCGTAGAGCAAAGTTTATCAGAACAATTACCACGAAAGTATTTATAGAAAAGACACAGCAAATCTACATTACGCGAGCGGGAAAAAGAGTTTTGTGATGTCAACGAACACTTTGACACTTTTGTGATGTTGTCACTTTCGTATATATATATTTATTAATACATACTGTATTACATCGAGCGTTGTTTTATTAACACTAGCACTATATGTGCGATATATATATATATATATATATATATATATATATATATATATATATATATATATATATATATATATATATATATATGTACATGTACAGGTATGCAGAAAAATAGGAAAGAACACGTTAGGTAAATAATCCGGAGTTCCTTAGTATTTTTGCTTTTATTTTCAAAAAGACACTGCTCCATACAGAAGTAGAGCTTATATTATAATATTTTTTTTAAAAATATGATTCCTTCGCTACATCAGAGTTCTCATGTTTCAAAAGCGAGAGCCGAGACCCCTAATATAACCACAAGATAGCTTATTCCCAAATTCCCACTTGACGAGGAAGCGTGACCAGGCACCTTAATTCAACATAATTTCAAAAATTTTATTAGGGGTCTTGGCTCTCGCTTTTGAAACATGAGAACTCTTATGTAGCGTAGGTATCATATTAAAAAAAAATTATAATATGTATATATATATATATATATATATATATATATATATATATATATATATGGACATTGAAGTCAACACCCAGAGGCGACACTCAGTTTCATGCTAACGGCAATCGATGGCCTGTCGAAAACAGACTGTCGCCTTTGGGTGTTGCCTTCAATGTCTACTTTTATATTTATATACGCTCTATCCCCCTTATACAGCACATTATCTCATAAATATAGCATAGCTTAAAACTATAGTTTATCATATATATATATATATATATATATATATATATAGTTTATCATATATATATATAGTTTATCCGATTTCTTTTTGAATTTGTAGGTTTGATGAATTGGATCGTGATTACGAATCCAATGTAATAAATTATAACCATGGAATATTAGGGTTTAAGCCTTTTTATTATATTCTTACTCTGTCCTGGATATTGAGTTCTACCTGGATTCTATCCTCTTGGAATTTTATATATATATATATATATATATATATATATATATATATATATATATATATATATTGACCACTAATATTATCTATCTATCTATCTATCTATCTATCTAACTATCTATCTCAGTCTGTTCATATCTATCTATCTATCTCTCTCTCTCTCTCTCTATATATATATATATAAAGCCTTAAAACTATATTTCATCATATAAATACATCATAAAATATAGTTTTAAGGTATATATATATGTATATATATATATATATATATATATATATATATATGTATGTATATATATATGCCTCTTAAAATTATATTTTATCATATATATATATTGTGTCAGTTTTTTCAAACCTTAGGACTTCATCGGACTAAAGAAACAATATATTAGTACAATGAAATCCAATGGCGGAAACGCGTCATCACAAAAACTATTCAAACTGTACCAGTAAAAGCTTTCTACCATTGTTCTGGTATATAAAAATATATATATTATCTTTTTTATCTGGCATCTCAGCTTCAGTCACTTTCAACACCGCCATAAACTTGTTTCCCTGTTTTTTTTTCTATAAATACTTTCATAGCAATTGTTTGGATGAAGTCTACACTATGATACCTAGACTTCATAAATTTAAGCGAAGCGCTAGACTGACATTGAGATCCCATCAATTAAGAGTTGAGCTGGACAGATGTAGCCGTAAGTTCTATGCTAACAGTTTCTTTCCTCGCACTTTTCCTTGTAGAACTCTCTACCGGCTCCATTCTTTCCGGCTAACTTTGATCTTCAAATATTTAAATGCAATGTCAATCGTTATCTTCTGTCTCCCTGATTACACTTCTGTTGCTCTCGCTCCTTCATAATGTTTTGTTTTCTAATTCTTTCATATCTATTTATGTCTTAGTGGTTTTATTGCCTTATTTGGGTCACATTCGATTGAAAAAATGCATCTAGCATACTGTGTTCAATCTTCGCATGGTATTCTATATTGGTAACCTTATTCCAGACTATAGTAAGCTTATTAGTGAAGGGTTATATCTAGTGAACTAAGCTAGGAGACCATAATTACTGTTTTGCGAGTTCCATCCTTACTGGATTCCCTACACTACATCAGATTTTATACAATTCAAAGTTTTTACGATATTCTTACTCTGAATATTTTCTAAATACATATAAAGAAATAAAACAATAAATCGAGACATGGCTTTTAAATAAAAGTGTGTTTTGAAATTCTTCAAATGGACAGTTTACAAAACTGCTAGTTATATAAAAGAATAAATTCAGTGCTTGTTCCTCTTGTAAGGCAGGTGAGACATTTTTATCCTGAATTTGAAAAGAAGAAAAAGAAACAACACGCTTTCAAAAACAACAATTGAATTTTTTTTTATTATCGGAAGTGCGTCTTCCTGATGTTAAACCATACAAACACACACGTACATACGCACAAAATTCCAACACTATAAAAAATGCAAGATATAAGGTCGCCGACAGAAAATTGAAAATTTTTATTCAAATAATACGAAAGCATATGACAAAAAATATATTTTCTTAAAAAGAAAATAAAAATACAACAAAAACAAACAAAAAATGTTGCACTTCAGACAAAATTGAAAATATTACTTTCCTTCATCGGCTTTCTTCCGTCTGTCTGTAACTTTAAGATTAATACATTGATGTATTGGTTTTCTAATATTGAATCTCTTTCTGAGAACGTCTAATGCTACAATTTCCCGCCTTTTTTTCATGGTTGACTCCAACAGAATGACTCAAGTCACTCTGAGTAATAAAGTCACGCTAGCAAACTATTATAACCCCGCAGTGAATATTGTATTTGAAATCTTAAATTCGGCGGCTATTCCAGTAGCAGGATTTGAATAAAATACATTTAGTCCTGACATATTTTGAAAAGGAGAGACTTTGCAATCCTCTCTCTGCTTTATCGTTATTTCCATGGAGAGGGTTCAGATGAACTGCACGGATTAATTCCTAACCTTCACGGTTAAGACCCACCATGCCACGCACACTGTAGCGAACCACCCTCATTCACTTCATATTAACTTGGTGACATGTAAGTTCCACTCAAGCAGATTCTTCCCTCGAATCACCGCTTCGCAGATCATAACAATCTTAACTTTTTCAAGAAATATTGGATCACTTAGTCGTGCCAGAAAGATTTTCTCGTTAGACTCCATCTTGTACATTTACAAATCTACCATTCGTCCTTGCATTGAATTCTGCTGCCATATCTGGTCTGGTGCCCCTGCTATTCATCTCCAGGTACTTCACAAAATCTAAAGAGGGATCTGCAATGTTATCGATCCTGACTTGGCATCTCGACTTCAGTCACTTTCTCACCGACGTGACGTGACTTCCCTCTTTTCTTTTTTCCTACAAATATTTCCAAGGTAACTGGCGAGCTTTTTTCTCTGGTGCTACGAAAGCATAAATTTAAGCGTGCTACTAAACTGACATCTCGGTCCCACTCGTTTACTACTGAAATAGCTAAATGCAACCGCTATTCATACTACATTTTCTTTTCTCGCACTTCCCACACGTGGAACTTCCTTCCGTTTACTTGCTTCCCTGAAAACCAAAATATTCGAAAACTTAAATTCAACATTAATCGCCATCTTCTGTCTTCGTGAATCCCATTCATTTTTTGTCCTTTCCTTAATCCTCCCTATTCTGAATCTTCTCTTTCACTTTCACTCCACCACCCTGCTTACTCGTGGCATTCCCGCCTTGCTTGGGGTGAAATGGTTAAAAAAATGTCTAAAGGTAACAGTCATCTTCTACACATATCTACATAAGTTTTGCCTCCAATTCTATAACCTTCTATCTCGAATGAACTTTGTGAGATTTTCAACTTTAAATTAAAAAAATATTTTAATTATAAGTTGAATATTTTTAACAAACTGCATCGACTAAATCTTTAGTCTACATACTTTTTGATCGTTTTAATTTCAAGTGACTTTTTTGTTACAGTGATATTCACCCTGTACAAGACCCGAGAGCCATTCGAGGTAGAGGATTACAGAGAAGGAGTTACCTACGAAGATAAATATGTCCCGAACCTTACAGCTGATCTCTCCGCTAACCATCTCTAACAACTCAATGAAGAAAGATTGGCTTGTAGCTTTCGATTTCGTCTAAAATCAAGTTAATAACATTTCATCGGGCCGTTAGCTTTCACCCATCACAATGAAGGGTTACACTCAATGTCTACGGGGATTCATGGTCACCCCCAAACCTCGTATGAAACTCCTACACTACAGTCCAGAAGTTTGAAGTAAGCCCTAGAATTAGCATGGGATGAATTTGACAGAAGAGTAAAAAAAAAAAAAAAAATGAAAAAGAGTTTTTACTCATTCAAAAAAGAATGAAATCAGTTATTGTTGTGGCTTTGTTAGGGCCAGAAATAAAGACACAAAGAGAGGAATTGAGTTAAACAAATATATTAACAGAAACAGTTATACAAACATATACAAACCAGAGTATTACAGCAAGAATGGTCGGTCCATCTGTCAGAGCTGGCTGATGGAAACTTCACTCTCCAAAAGGCAGTACCTGCTCCTATTTATAGCTGGGAGGCTTCTTTTTTGTTTCTGAATATTCTTCCACTTATAAAACTTTTTAGTAATCTGTTGTGGCCTTGTTAGGGCCAGAAATAAAGACACAAAGAGAGGAATTGTGTTAAACAGATATATTAACAGAATCAGTAATACATATACAAATGAGAGTGTTACAGCAAGAATGTTCGGTCCGACTGTCAGAGCTAACTGCTGGAAACTTCCCGATATTTATTTGTACAATGGTACAAAATGTGGCGCATGGCCAAAACGGGGGATGGGTTAAAGGGAGATCTTCATCTGTCTTAACTTTAAATTTAGCGAGACAAAAACACTGACCCAAACATACAAACAATATTCCTAACACCAAAACAACGCATTCTTACTTGTCTTTCTTACTCCATCCACCATAATACCTCATGTCTCTATGAAAGTCCTAACTAGTCCTCATATATACAATTCACTGTCTGTGGGCGGGGGATATAACAAAAATTTAACAACTAGCTCCAATGAGTATTTACAATATGAATACAATCTGTTTACATAAAACTAAACAAAATAATGTTAGTAATAAAATCGCAACAATCCTTAAATATGGCAGAAACGTCAGTTAACTGGACGAAATCAATGCGGGACTTTAAGAAGATAAAACATGCAAACATCCCAAGCACTCAGACAGACACAACAACAAACCCGAAAATACTCATGCGAAAACGAAAGGCGCCTCGCATCCACAAGAGAACTGACATCACTGACCACCTAACGAGGGAGTGGATGGGGACATTAAACAAAAGAAAAATAGGTACAGAAATAAAAGGGGCCAATGAGTATACACCCTAGCTAAGTTAACTGGAAAAAGGAAACTGAGAATTCAAAAACAAACCTAAACTAGCCTAATTTCGGGATGGGTTGCCTAAGTTCAACCCAGGAAGAACAATATCCTGATGCCTAACCGGCATCAAAATGCCACTTTAGGTCAGCTCCTTTCACTCGACACAAAAGCGCAAGATTTACCCTCTTTTTGTCAAATTCTGATTAGTGTGGTATACGGAAGTGGAAGTACAGAGAATCGGTAAAGGAGAATCGGGTAGATGTGTGAAACTCATATTTTCACCCACCCCTTCAAGGAAAGATTCCTCCGGGACCACAGATTAACTGCGACCTCAGCCTTCCCTTGTACCTCCGACCAATTCATTTCCGACTGGATATCAGGAACGAACCACGAGTATCTTGACTGGCCCATCCGTCCAGAGGAAAGGTCCGGGAAGAGAAACTCCCTTCCACGCACCCAACTGCAAGCCAACAGACATCGCGGTTGATCTTGGCCCCTGTCACCATCTCATACCCACTGATCTCTTTGCTGACTTCGTCAATCTCGTCTCTGCTCGACACAAGAACCGAAACGTCACCAGCATAGGCAGAATACCTGCCGAGGTGGTAGCACCAGACAGGGAAATTCCGCGCAGGACCGGATTCGTCTTTAACTTGCGAAGGAAAGATTCCAACCTAAAGCAAAGACTAAAGCGGACAACCTTGACGAATGGAGTGAGACAATACGAAAGGCTCCGATCATACTCCATTCACTTTCACCAGCGCACCGGTAGTCGCATACAGAAGTCGGATCCAGGTGCGAAAGTACGGCCCGAAACAGAACGCCAAAAGGACAGCCTCCAGGAATCGATGGTCAACACTATCGAAGGCCTTGGACTGATCTAAATTGATCAACGCTGCTTCACTGTCGACTTGCTCGATGATCAAGCGTACCATATGAATTTTCTCTTGAATAGTTCTGCCCTTCACAGTACAAGTCTTCTCGGAGTCAATCAGATTTGAGAGGACAGCCTATAAACAGTTGTCTAAGATCTGTGCCAAAATCTTTAACTCTGTATTTAACATGGTTAAAAGGCGAAAGTTACCTAACCCATCTCCACCAATCTTGTCCTTGCGCAGCAACCTGATCACACCCCTGATGAAGCGTTGAGGTATAGAGCCTTGCTTCATCGAGTTGTAAATCAGTTCCAGCAAAGGAACAAAATCGGACGACTGCTTCAAGTAAACTTCGGAGGGAAGACAATCTAATCCCGTAGATTTATCCAAACCAGTTTTCCGACTCTGTGACGGGACCCACACACCTAGCAGCTTCAGCTGCCTCAAGGCAGGGAAAGTCGGCTAAATAGGTGTCGAACTTAGCTGGGCTCAGACCGGACTCACTGGTGAAAAGTTCCTGAAAGTAATCATAAAAAGTCTCACATATGCCCGCGTTTGTAGTCACGGTCCGCTTATCCGGCGATGTGACGCACGCGTTATGTCGTCGAGACGCATTCCAAGACTCCTCTGCACGCAATTCAGCGGCCATATTCGTCGTCTCAGAGGACATTTTTTTTAACCTAGCCCTAACTACCAGTGCTTGATCCTTCTTGATAAGCAAGGAGGTCAACTCTGCCTTAGCTAAAGCTATTTCTCCACTATCACGGTATTTAACTGCCTGATCTACCTTTTGCTCACAAGCCGTTTGCGCCGCTAATCTATCTAGATTGAGTCGACGAATAAAATCAGCAGCAAACGTTCTAATTTTAGAAATTTAATTCATCCCACCAGGCATTCCCAACCACAGCCGCCGTCAATTCCCTCTGTATCATTAGTAGCAGCTCTGGTCTCGGAAATCCTGTTAAGCAAATAACGAGCACTTTAATTTCCAGCAGCCAGACATCCTAAACTTAGGCATATCTAAGTTTACACGGACCAGGACAAGCCTATGATCCGAATAAGCTATGTAATAGAAACTTGGACACCCTAAGAGCCCTACATCGACTCTCCTAACTAAGAGTCTGTCGAGGTAGCTAGAATGCACCCCAGCAGCCGAGCCTCCACTATGTGTCCTAGTCCAAACTGCCTCCCGAGGGTACTCATTCTGGTACACCTCGGCAAGATCAAATTTGTCGATAACGTCCTGAAATGGTTTCGCATCCCGGTTGTCAGTACCCAAATTTGAGCCTATACAATCTATGTCGGGGTCAAGGACGGCATTCTAATTACCTGCTAAATCTACCCGAAGAGATGTCATCAAAAACGACTCGGTCTCCCGAAACAAAGTAGGCTGCTCAGAATGGACATTGGGCGCATAAACACCAATGAGACGAAAAGACCGGACTCTTTGGTGAAAAGTTCCTGAAAGTAATCACAAAAAGTCTCACATATGCCCGCGTTTGTAGTCACGGTCTACTTATCCGGCGATGTGACGCACGCGATATGTCGCCGAGACACAATTCCGAGACTCGTCTGAACGCAATATTCGGAAGGAGGCCAACTCTGTCTTAGCTAAAGCTATTTCCCCACTATCACGGGATTTAATTGCCCGATCTACCTTTTCCTCACAAGCCGTTTGCGCCATTATGGTAACATCCAGAACGCATAGTCTTCTCGCCGGATCTGCGAAGACAATAGCACACGCGGACTTCAAAGATTTGCTCACCAGGCAAGAGACACCCCTTGAGCGTCCATGAAAACATACTGAATAGAGGGGAAAAAAACCTAGACCGAATGCCCTCACAATCGCGAGAAGAAAAACGGGTCTCTTGCACGCAACATATATTCACCCCGAGATGGGGAAGGTCACGAGAGAGCCTCGCCCTGCGAGACTCCGACCACAGGCCTCGGGCATTTACACTTGCTAACCAGAGACACATTAATAAACCGATTAGAGTTGCCCTCCTGCATTGAACATGGCCAGGGTAACGATACCGACGGCCTCTCCCAATGAACTTGTGCCCATCTCACTCATGATGGTGCCATCAGGAGACAGGCCTCCGATGTTCAATGGGAACGTAAGTTTTAAAGCTCAGTAAAGGGAGGGGTGAACGAAAATCGGGAGCCTGCATGAACAAAATGAATTTAGTTTTTTTAAATTATCATTGTCAAAACATGCTAAAGGAGGAAACATGACAAAGACAGGATTTGTCTCCTGTATCATGAACCATATCTGTTGGCCACGAACACCAGTCCTGACGACAGTTAAAATCATCTTCGCGTTGGAAAAGTTATTAGGATTTTCAATATCTAAGTTACTGATTTTTTTAAAGTTTTAATAGAGGTTTCAAGTCTCTGAAATTTTTCTGATTTGTGTAGCTAATCTTTCCTCTTGCACTTTTGATACTTTGCAGACGACTTCTCCGGTATTAAAACTTGGATTTGAGATCCGTTTTTTGTTTGCAGATTCTATCGAGTCCGTTGATGGACTTATTTGTTTTTGTTTTTTTTTTGTTTTTTTTTGGCTTTTCTGATTTTTGTTGGGAGCCAGTAGGAGTTTGGACAGGGGATGGATTGAGGGTATGGGCAGGAGTAGGCGTTTTCTTGGCTAAGGATTTGGGACTGGGAACCTTCTTGAGGGTAATCATTTTGGAAGGGGTGGGAGGCAGTACTTTTGTTATAGGAGGTGGAGCCATATGCTGCTGTTTATAAGATGGAGACACTGGAGCCGAAGATGACCCTTTAATTTTTCAGCCTGTGTAAGGGATTCTATTAAATTTTGTAGTTTTTCTTTTTTTTTCAAATGATGGTTTAAATTGAAGCTGCTTGACTCTATTGTAATAGCTGATCGGAGAGTCGCCTTTGGAGCTGCTAGAGGGAGTGATGTTGTTTGTGCATTTGCCTGTTTTAGTTGTTGTGGAACGAGGTCTCGCTGGCTGGAGCTTCCCTATCGCCCTACCAACGACCTGCAATAATCCCTTTCCCTTCTCTGCAACCGCACAAGAGGCGGGCAAAGGCTTTTCGGGGAATGGGAGCTGAGAGTTGGACCCAACTAGGGGTTTATCCATACCGTTCCCGATCGCTTGCATGCCCATTACAGGCGAGACGTAAACAACAGACTCGATCAAAGGGGGATTTGCTTGGGTGGGGGTTAGAACTTCAGAGGCCTTCTTCTTTGTGCAGAAAGAGGACAGGTGACCAGTCTGCACACACATCCAGCATGTTGGTCTACGCCAGGTGACGATTATCGGCATTTTCTGGCCCTCTACCTCCGGACAGTTGGGGATGGAGATGAAGCCCTTCTATCAATCATGATCTCGAAACTCCATCCCTGGGCAGATCGTCAGAGGAAGCACTGAGTATCTGTCCAAACTGGCACGGATAAGCAGCCAAGTTCTCCCCGGCGATCTGAGGAGTAACCTTATATACTGATAAGGGTCCTCCACCTGCCTACATATTCAGTCCCCAGAGAGTTCAAGGCTTTGATTACAGTGTCTTTTGTAGAGCGACAAATTTAGCGCGAACGCTTGTCCACGGCAAAGACTGAAAGAATTCTTTTTTTCAACCTTCTTTAGTTCCTCGGGATTTGTCAAGAGCTCATCTGCTGTGACCAGATGTGCGTAGCTCTTGGCTTTCTCCAGGAACTCCGTCATGTTGATTTTACTTTTTGGTGGGGACGTCCAGCATGAGGGCGTCTCTCCGACTGATATATTTCGTCTTTGTTTCTGTTGTCATCAGTTTTTTTATTCTAGTTTGAGGAATTTGGGCCATTTTGCGCCACCATACTTTGGTCTTGAATTTTGGTTTCTACTACATTTTCATCATTTGCGGACACCATACTTTTGATGGAATCCGGATTTTCGTCCAAATTTTGGCCCTCTTCGGTATCCATCACTAATTCTTTATCTGGATTATTTTCAGATAACTTATCGGGAGGATCATTCTTTTTTTTTTAGTCTCCAAAAGATTTTTTCGAGCAGTCTTCTTGGCAGTTTTTTTAAAACAAGTTTTTTTCTCTTTCGTTCACAAACACCGAAACAGAAATTTAAAATAATAAAACACTAAAATTAAAACAAAAAAGTGACACAGAGATAATGCGAAACAATAAATACGTAAATATAACAAATCACAAAACCAATATGGCTGCCGTTAAAAAAGTCAACCCGATAATAAAAGAAAAACAAGAAAAGAAACAAAACGGAAATATTATCCTAAATAAACACAAACAATTAAAACAAATATATACACAGAAGTTTTAACAAATAAAACACAGAAGAATTAACAGATATTTAAAAGAAAAATAAAGTATACAAAAGAAATATAAAGTCGGACGAAATAACATAAAAACGTAGAAAAAATAAACAGATGAACTCTGGCAGGAGATTACAGAAGATTAAAACGGAAAAAATAAATTCAAAGTATTAAAAAAAAAAAAAAAAAAAAAATAATAATAATAATAATAATAATAATAATAATAAAAAAAAGAATAAGAACAAAATAAATAGGAATATAAAAATGGGGAGGGTAATAAATTGAAAAAGAAAATATCAAAATATTTTGCAAAAACAGTCAATAGAAAAGAACAAGAAAAAAGTAAAATAAATCAAAACTTAACCAAAACGGAGTTTACAGTCCAAAAAAAAATATTTTTACACTTTAAGAATGTTTTGGAGATAATGATTTTACTGATGTAAATTCTACTCTTTAACTCATTGGTCAGGGAAAACAGGCGGCTTTATACTTTTCCCAAGAGTATTTGCGCGTAAGTGAATATAACGGACGCGACTGGAATTGGAATTCGACTTTCTAGTTTCCAATTCCCAGTCGCTATCCGTTATACCACTCGCAGATACAAGCTTACAGCACCTGGCAGGCTTGATGTTGCTTAACGTCGGTAATCGTACGAGAACCGGTGTTTGAACGTTATATGGCCATAAGCCTTACTTTTGATAGGAAATCGATCTTGGGAGAAAACTCATCTTTACCTCGAGACAAGCTCTCCCTTTTTATAGCGATATTTATTAAGCTTGTTTCACGTAAAACAAATGTAGACGAAGTTTTGAAGATCGTGTTTCAGCAATCTGTGAAGTTGGAAGGATTTGCTTGCTTAGAATATCAGCATCCGAAATCCTGGTATTTCATTTAGGTTCGAACACTGACCACAAGTCGCGTTGGAAGATACCTAACCGCCATGAGACAGGCCTATCATTTTATTTCTGTTCAATATTAATGAGACCCCCCCGGTACGATAAGGATGTAGCGTTTCTCTCGTCATGGCAGCGTTCCAACTTGAGGCAATCATCTCAATTAGCCACGTTTTTGTGTTGCTAATTTTGATTCGGACGAAACAAACTGAATCGTACGATCAGAAGGCGAAAAGTCATCACAATTCTTCAGGAAAAAAAAGCGCTTTGGGCCTTGAGTATTTACAAGAAGCAATCATTAACAAAACCGAGAAACAATATTACATCCGAGCGGTATAAAAAAACAAAAAAAGAACACCGAAAGAGAGAGAAATAGAAACGGCAACAGAGAACGGTTATAATAGTGACTATAGATAATAGGCAGCGAGTAAAAAGCCGTCGTTTGCGAAACAAAAAAGAACTAGAATAAATAGTCACAGAAAAAAGACAGAACAAAACCGAAGCAAAAGAATATTAACAATTTTCAGAATGATTTGGTTTTGGGTTTAATTTTGAAAGACATCAAAGTAACGACGTTTGGGTTGGAGGCAGATATTCTAATAGCAGAGATTGTTAGAAAAAGAAAAGAGGCGAGAAAGAAAGAAGGAAAAAAATGAGTTCGAGAAATAAAACGCTTTGAGAAATTCATAATGAAATCACTTCTTACATGAACAACATGGTTTTTCATGTTCTTTAGAACAAAAACGCTATCAACAGGCATTTCAGGTTATATTCTATGTTCTGCTTACAGTAGATTCTTTATAACTAGTTTTACGACTTGTAATTTGCCTCACTTGTGTATAGTTGGTTTTGTATGGGTTGAGGAGCAATGATACCTACACAGACAATAGCCAATCAGAAGATCTCAATCTCTAATTTATATGTAAACAAGGTTAACATAAAAAATAAAAAGTTAATCAGAAGTTAGAACTAAAAAAAGTGATATATTTATCTGAAGGCATTACAATGGGCCATTTTGAAAGAAATGGTATAGGGATTCTTCTTCAGGCTATCTAGCATTATACTCATTTCCAGAAGCAACTGACCTGCCACTGAGGAACCTTTCACTAAAGTCAGTTACTGTCTTACCTCAAGGACTGCCATCTTCTTATTGTATTTACATCAAATGTATATGTTCCATAAACATTCAGTCATATTGCGTAAATATTTGAAAAACAAAATGATGACAGTTTTTTGGTATCGATATATAGCCAGACAGGCAGACATTTTGAAAAAAGATTATAAATAATGTAATGTCAAACGACCTCTTTTGACGCCTTGATCTAAAGCGGCTCGGATTGAGGAATTCCAGTCGAGTCCATTACATTCACTTTTGTGCTGATACCCTTGGGAAAGGTATGAATCCTCTTCTTCCCCCTCCAGCTATGGGTAAATAGCCCAACAGACTGCGTAACAACTGGTCTAGGGGAAGAACAGCTGTGAATTCAACACCTGCGGAGGGCCTTGTGGGACGTAGGTTCACCAGGTCTCTGTATTCGGCCCTTCAAAAAGTGTTGTTGGTTCTGTACAAAGCCTTCACTGCTATAATCAAATCATATGTGCTGGTGTTAGGCTATCGGTTTCTAGGAACTGAGCTGCTTGACCCTCATACGTCGTATACGACGGGTGAGTCAACCAGATATATATATATATATATATATATATATATATATATATATATATATATATATATATATATATATATATCAATTATGTGGTGCGTGTTCAATTTATATAACATAAATCATTATTTGTTTTTCGTATGAATGATCTACGTTATATATATATGATTTACGTTATATATATATATATATGATTTACGTTATATTATATATATATATACGTTATATATTATATATATATATATGATTTACGTTATATTATATATATATATATATATATACGTTATATATATATATATATATGATTTACGTTATATATATATATATATATATATATATATATATATATATATATATATATATGATTTACGTTATATATATATATATATATATATGTGTGTAAATTTTTTTCATTTTTTCATTTCAACATTTGGAAATAAATCTGATGATCCACTGTCCTTTAAAAGGGCTGTGGTGAAATAATTTATTATATGGAACCTTAAAGTGGTCTGTTTTTATTTAAATTATTAGCTCTGATTTACATTGAGCTCTCTGGATTTTATCCTCATTGGGTCTACCCATACGGATTACCTAGTTTTTCGTAAACTAAATATATATATATATATATATATATGTTTGTTTGTGTGTGTCTATATATATATATAGGTGACCCGATGATTGCATCTAGCATGAAACAGACTGTCGCCTCTAAGTGTTGACTTCTATGTTTTAATTCTATTTCGGTATCGGGAACGTGGTTTTTTATATGTGGCGATGTTCATTTCAGTAAGGATCGAGTCGGGGTTTTCTTGTTGCAGTCTGATGAGTTAAGTGGCCAAATGTAATGGGTGATGTCGTCGCAAAAATTATCTTATTACCATGACTGGGTTCTCCTGCTTGTGAGGCATGGTGCAGAGTTCTGTTGCATAGGATCTTCCAACAATCTCCCTCTTGAAACCAGGGCACCACTACCTCCTCCAGGCACTTTAAGTAGGCCTGCGTGTTGAGTCTTTGGGAATATGAATAGAGCTTAACGTCGCTTCATTAGTGTTCACTGCAAACACTTTCGTAATCACTGTTGGTCTAATCTAGTGGTCAATGAGGTAGTTAGGAAAACCATTGTTAACTAGCGTCTGTTTTACATTATTGTGTTCTTTAATGAAAAGTGGTCGAGAAAATGAATTCTTGCGTGCTCTCTTTAGGAATATTTTATAATTACTATTTTATATCTAACTGGGCTTTCACTCTTAAAATTAACGTACCGAAAGTTTCTACTAGTAGTTTTTTTTGTATAATGACGTGATGAATGGGTTATTATTTAGTAACTGTTGTGGATTCCGGGATGGAATCCGGTATCAAATAATAACAAACGCCAAGAATGAATATAGGAAAATAAATGTATTAACGTAATAATACAAACTGGTAATACAGGTTAGTAGTTCCAGGAATGCGGGGTTAGTAGACAAATATATATAAGGTCTTTGGTATCGAGGTATCGCTGTATGACTTCTTACTGAGTCTACGTACTTGTTACTATGACTCTTGCCGCTACGTTATTCTACCGACCGACTCAACGTTCTACTACTGTCCGACTTGATTCGTCTTAATGTGCTGACTCCGGGTATTCACTGGTAGTAGTATATGTATACCTTGGGTGAGTCCATTTGTGTAAAAAGGGGAGGACCCCTCAATAGTAACTTTGTTAAATATCGTGTTTTTTACATGGGACATGTAGTATTTGGAAAAGGACGGACCGAGAAGATTTCTCACGTTAACACAATTAGTTTGGGTGTAGATATTGGCATCATGGTCGTAGAAAGGGGCTTTAGTTGTGCAGGCAAACATTATTTTTTTGAGGATATTTGGTTTGGATTGATGTGGAACGCAATTATTTTTATACACAGGATTATGTCGATAATTTGATCAATGGTAACGTTTGTAAATACATTTTTCAACGTTGAGGTGACGCTAAAATACCTTGGCTTGGTTGTATATTTTTTACAACTTGAAAGAATTCGTGAGTTGATGTGATACTATAATTGGTAGGTACATATGGAGTAATTATATCGTTAAGGAATTTTGACAGCTCGTAGATAGGTGTTGGGATCTGTCAAGTGATGGGTCGTTGTGGGTATTCTAGGTTTTATGTATTTTTATATTTACGTATATGTATCCTGGTTGGTATTCTGCAATGATTTTGTGGATTTTCAAGGAACATAATGTCGACATTGTTTGATGTTATCCGTTTTTTGGCAGATCATTTCAGGATCTTCGTGGTGATTTTATTTAATTTGGTCAATTTAGATCATCGATGATGTGTTGCAATTTTTTTAAGGTAGTCAGCTTTGTCCAGAATGATGATGATATTAGGATTGTTTTTAATTCTTTTGCAGTAGTTTTTGAGTTTGTTGTTAGGATATTGTTATAGTTAGTGCAAGGAGAGCGTTTTTTAAGCCCTCTGCCTTAAGGGTCTCTCAGGTCTGAGTGAACTGTTATTACTCCGCCTGACACAAGTTGGGGTAGTGACTGGTGTAGAATTTCAATTTCGGTCTTTTTTGTCAGGAGGTCAAATTTAGGACGAAAGTGGCAATTTGGCCCTAGATTTAGGGATTACTTCAGGTCTTCTGTTAATTTGTGGCTAGATAGGTTTATATGTTTATCGCTGCTATTGGGTAATAAAATGTGTCTTTGGTATAGTTTGCAATGCGTTTTTGTAATTATTTGTCTGTGTGTAAGTTGGCCTTCAATAATACTTAGGGTAAAGTGGTACTGTGCTTCATTATATTGAGGTTCGGTCAGCGTGTTTTTTACTTGACCTTTTTGTCATGTTATGATTTGGAATTCATTATTTAAATGTTGGATGTTATTTTTAACTATTTTTATTTGCCGTAAACGAGTATTCTTTCGGAATGTTGTAGTATTACTTTCCTTTTTGAATGCACGGTCTTGTAATTTAAAAATTGTGTATTTGGACAACAATGCCTCTTTTATACAAATTACGTTAAACACGAATGACAAGCGGAGGGAGTTTCCTATTTTATGGTATTTCCTATTTTACGGTATTTTTATTGCTCTCCGTTTTCCTTATATATCTATATCTTGTTTGGAAATAAATTTAGAAACAAAGATCACTGAATGAGCTTTAGCGTGGATAGCACTAAGACAACAGACACTTATTGGATTTCATGCTGTCTCTTAAAATCATTAAGCGACGAATCTTGTGGCTGTCAAGGTACAGCAAACATAAACGATAACAGATGGTCGAAATAGTTTGGTTGATTGCCGCCCACAATTCATGGTAGTCCTAGACGGAGTTGGAGAAGGGCTGTGAAACAGGAAAAATGAACTTAGCACATTTCATATATCGTTGCTCATAATTTGGAAACTAACGTCTTAAATTTCTAAAACATTGTTTCCCAACGTGGGCGATACTGCCCTCTTGTGAGCTCTGTTATTTTGAAAAGGGTCACTTTTATCTAATTTGGTGGCCGATGAACATAATCAGGTGGGGCTGATGGACATTTAACCATTGTTTTTTCAAATTTTCAAAACTTATTCAATTTTGCCTACAAAAGGAAATTTCTCAAATGTATCTAAAGCCGTGGGAAGCTATCAAGCTTTTTTCGTTGCTTTTCCATCTTTTTACATTACTGAATGTGATTTCACCGCAGTTACAAAAACAAAGGCACTGCAAATTACAAAACGAGGATATCTACGATAACTTCTAAGCAGCATGGGACCGAGAGTAAGAGCCTTAGTCTGTAAGCACCGCAGTCAACCATCGCATTGAAAACGTTGAGATAAGCTATCAAATGAACCTAGAGTATGAGCCTTAGCCAGTAAGCACCAAAGTCAACAATCACCGTGAAAACGTTGAGATAAACTACCACATGAACCTAGAGTAAAGTCCTTAACCAGTAAGCATCAAAAATCAACAATCACATAGAAAACGTTCAATTAAAATCAAGTAAAAGCTGTTTTGTTTTTTAATCAAATAAAACTTTTATTTTAGCATTTTAATCATAGCATTTATAATATAAATGAAAGCAATATTAAAATTATCTTTTCCCTGATACCTAAGTGTTATCTTGTTACGAAAGCTGAATTCAGTACAATATTCGAAATTTAATTTGATGGGGGTGAGGCGTTGACAAAAATTTGATGGGGGTGAGGCGTTGGCAAAAATATGATGGGGGTGAGGCGTTGGCAAAAATTTGATGGGGGTGAGGCGTTGACAAAAATTTGATGGGGGTGAGGCGTTGACAAAAATTTGATGGGGGTGAGGCGTTGACAAACATTTGATGGCGGTGAGGCGTTGGCAAAAAATTGATGGGGGTGAGGCGTTGACAAAAATTTGATGGGGGTGAGGCGTTGACAAAAATGTTTGTACCCAAAGGGAGCGCTGGTTCAAAAAAGGTAAGGAAACAATGTTCTAAAACACACAATGGATTATCATAAAACGCTGTAGATTAGCATTTAATCCAACTCCAAGCCTCTTGAGGCGATTCATCTTAGTAATCCTTAAATCAATCAGTTTCTTCAAAAATCAATAAGTAAAGAATGCCACTTTTCTTTACACATATTCCACAAAACCAAATAACTATTTTTTTGTTAACTTTGATCGTCTATAACTATAAATGTTCAAAAAGTTCAAAGGTTCGTATCCTGTGATTAGACCAATCCACGATTTCAAGTTGTGTGCTGTTAGCCCGGTCTTAGTGATTTTAGTAGAATGGCACTGAATATTTTCCCGCTGGAAAACATGTCAATGAGGATAGAGTCTCTGGCCAGAGGAAAACCATTCAAGATATCCAATATTCTGACATCTCGTAGCATTTAAAAACAGTTGAAATCAAATTATTTGTGGAATCCTATTGGCTGAAAAAGCATCCGATATCAAAATCTCTTCCCTAATTGACAGACGAAAACAACACGATACACTATACTAAGAAATCAAATCTCCGACGAATTCAAATTTGCTTCGATGATGAAAAATCATTTTGAAAAAAATCAGTGTTTGTTCTTGTAACACTTGAAAAGATGAGGCCAATTCTCGCCATTTAAATGATCCAAATGTGTCGTTTGACACAGCCGGATTGAGAAGCATGTTTAAACAATCTCCTAGCAACCGATCATATATAAAAGGCACACAACAGATTAAACAGTTTTCAATTCTTTGGCGAGTTAAGTGTGAATTTCTTTCCTATCCCTGTAAGTGAAACTTATTTCCGTCACTGTTATGATGTTATCTCACATTCAAATTCTGGTCAGGTCTCTTCGACAGAGACAGAAAAATGTGAATTTTTTCTGTTCATATAAGTTCACAATGATTTGATGTGATTTGATAGCTTGCAATTTTTGAGAGGCGCGCCAGTATGGAACTGGTGGGGCGGCAAAGTATTAAATGGGGCTTTGAATTAGTTTAATAAACTATGTATAATTAAACAAAAGCTGATTATTACTTTTACTTACACGAAAAGATTTGTAAATAAAATGTTACTCATTTTTGCACACACACACACACACTTAAACTATATATATATATATATATATATATATATATATATACTCGATCTGGGTATGACGATAAACTACATCCGCGTCCTGGGTAAGATAATAAGCTACATCCGCGTCCTGCGTAAGAAGATAAACTACTTCCAACAGCAAGGCCTCTGATAATACGTTTTTGAAAAAATAATGTTGCCAGCTGTATGTTTTTAAAAATATATATATATATATATTACCAGCTATACGTTTTTTAAAAAATAACATTACCAACTATATATTTTTGAGAAAAAAATATTAACAGAAATGGATTTTTGACAAAACAAAAATCTTACCAGGAAAAAAAAGTTGTCGGCATTAAATGACAATTGAGGTTGATATGCCGTAAAACAAAACAAACATATATATATATATATATATATATATATGTAAGTGTGTGTGTGTGTGTGTGTGTGTGTGTGTGTGTGTGTGTGTGTGAAAGGAGTAGAAAGCTCAAGAATTGACAACGGCAGTATATCTATAGAAAACCGGAAGACAAGATGTCTACAATTGAAAGAAAAGAGACAAAGAGAGGAAAGCTTAAAGAGTAAGCGTAAAGTGAAAAAAAAAACACGAAGAGACAGTCAAACATCTACGACATTCTACACGTGCGTACATACGAGCTGACGGGCGTATGGGCACGCGCGAACGGACACACACACACACGAGCACGCACGCAGGCACGCACGCAGGCACGCACGCAGGCACGCAAGCAGGTACGTGCACATATACTATGAAAAAACTTGCACCAATTAAAAATTGCATATAAAAAAAAGAAAAATCAAGAAATATAATAAGGCAATTGTTAATGAACACTGACGAGTGGATGGAGTGATTTCCGGAGCGTCAATCTACGAAACTCTGGAGTCGGGATCAGAAAGGTAACATCAATCTTTATCTTCTATTAATTCTCTATCTCTCTCTCTCTCTCTCTCTCTCTATATATATATATATATATATATATATATATATATATATATATATATGTATATAATGTTTATTAGAGAGATTATAATAAAAATATGTTGAAATCGCAACACAAACTTTCATGTTTCAATACTTTACTTTGTACTTCTTCAGGCGATGGTAAGTAACTCAACAGTTACTTACCATCGCCTGAAGAAGTACAATCAAATAGCTTTTGTGTAGCGATTGCAAAATGTTATTATAATCACTAATAATAAAAATAATAATATATTACTCTAGATTTTATTGAGCACTATTTTAAAAGTAAATGTTACGAACAGTCGAATTTTACTCCTTCTGTTCTTCCTTCCACCATTTGTATATATATATATATATATATATATATATATATATATATATATATATATATATATATATATATATATATATATATGATTCCTTCGCTAAATAATTATAATTTAAGCTCTACTTCTGTATGGAACACTGTTTTTTCAAAATAAAAATAACAACAAAAATGCTAAAGAACTCCGGATTATTTACCTAACGTGTTCTTTCTTATTTTTCCACACACACACACACACACACACACACACACACACACACACATATATATATATATATATATTGGATGTATTAGGGCAGCAATTTTTCATTTATACATATTGTTGATTATTTTTAAAATTTTAAATTTTAAAAAATTTTATTTTTCTAATTTTTAGATTTCGGTTCCGGAAATCAAAGACACTACTTGGTTACCATTTCTATTTCTTTCTTTCTTTCCTTCTCTCTTCTATTTTGTTATTCTTTCTTCTGTTCTTACTCCATTTTTCTATTTATTTTTACCCCTCACTTTCTATTTCTCTTCTGTCTCTCTCTTTTCACCTTTTCTATTTCTTTTTGATAGTTTATTTTTCTTATTTTTTCTTATTTTTTCTGATTCATTTTTCTTTTTTTCTGTGATACTTTCTTTCGTTTTTGCGCATTTCTTCTTCTTTCTTTCTTTCTTTCTTTCTGCTTGTTAGTTCTTTCACCCTTTTCTATTTTTTCTTCTTTTTTCTCATTGATTCTTTCTTATTTCTGAATCTTTCTTTCTTTCTTTCTTTCTTTCTTTCTTTCTTTCTTTCTTTCCGTGCTTCCAGTTTTCTCTTCTTCGTCTATGATTCATTGTTTCAATAGTTTAAGAATTTCTTTTTCTATTTTCTTCCAAATGTTTTCTTTTGCTTTTTCTTTCAAATTTTTCCTTTTTCTTCCTCCTTTCTCATCTCTTTCTTTACTTTTTAAATCTTCAAGCCCTTCTCCAAATTACCCCGTACCTTTGCCTCGAAATTCTCAAGGATTATAGTCATGTTTTATAAAAAGAATAAAACACTCAGATGCTCATAAAAATTCCTTTTAAAGAATTTCTTCAATTTTATTTTGCATGCTTTCTTTTCTGATTAACTTTCATTCTATTTTAGCTTCTACATTTTGACCTCAACATAATCAAAGTGTACTGAGAAAACCAATTCATGCCGACACCTTTACAACAATTTCCTTTTTTTGTGGGTCGTCGCTTCATTTAAGCTGGTTTTATTTTCCTATTTTTTGCCTTTGTTTTTCCTTCTTTCCATTAAATTTGCTTCAGTCTCTTAATTCATTTATCAGTGAAAGCGTTTTATTCTTTGTTTTATAGCAACAACGACTTCACATTGATTATAATTAAAGAACTTCACCAGACGACACCCTGTCCCAAGTGTATTAACCTATAGACATTTACTAAGGACTTGGCCCCAAACTGTGAGCGGCGTAATGAGAATCGAACTAAATGCAGTTTTAATATTCTGCAAGACTAACTTGTTATCGATTATTCAGTATCGTAGCATCTTGATGTACATATAAAGATCCACCTCACCGTTGCCATAATGGATCATTTGCTTGCTAACTGGAGTTACAAAACGAGACATTTCGGGCGGAAAGCTTCGTTACATTCAACAGACTAATATTGGAGCGAAAGCGCTACATTAGAAACGTTTGTTGGGATTGCTATCACTTTGAATTTGTTATCAGAAGGTTTTAATATTAAGATGGCTAGTTTACGGACATGTTCACCATATTAATCCACAACAATATAGAATATAGACATTCAAAACGAATCAATCACAAGGCAATTGAATAAGAAACAACGGTAATTAAGGTTTCAATAAAAACAACAGACATTTATGTACAATTAATATACAGTTAGAAAACTTGTGATTTGATAATGCAAGAATTGACCATGTATAAATTGGGTGTCTTATTGATTTACAGTTCAAAATTGTTCATGTGTTAAAGAACTGGTCAAATAGAGTAAAATGTAAAATATTACATATACAGAAATGTGTGTAGTTTGTGTGCGTGATTAAAGTAGAATATAAATGTCTTAATTTTCTAGAGTTGATTATCTTGGATTGTTCTGTATTTATCTTTTGTTAAATACAATTTCTATCTTAGTAGTGTGTAAGAACACTTTTCTTAGAAAGTTGTAAGTAAATTTTGAGAGAATAATGTTGGTGTTCGAGTCAGCAGTTGACGCGCGAAAAGTTACTTAAGTCAAAATAGTGACACGCGTGGATTCGTGTAGCATCTCTCTGAAGCTAAGTGACTGACTGGTGAATTGGGACTAAATGGTCCTTTTTATTTGTTTTTGGAATTCAAAATAGGCTCCAGGGAACTGGGCGCAAAAAGGTTTTCGACAATTGTTAAATATTTTGGTGTTGTCTCAACCAATAAAAAGTCGAGATTTGCAATGTGAGGTGTTGGTTGGTTAAAACTGACTGATGGAAGAGCGTATTTTATCTCGGGGGTGAGTAGACAATATGGACGGTTCTATCATGTACTTCTAGACAAATTACTAATTACTGATCAAAAAGAGATGTTTCTACTAATAAGTCATTTTTTGCTGGTGCATCAGATTACATTTAATTGTATTTTCATTATTTACAGTCGGACTAATGTCTTTATCATTGTTGTTATTATTACATTTTGACCATTGTACTAAGGCCTACTTCAGGAATGAGGAATGAAGAAACAGAAATGGTTGGCAATGGCAACTATTTCTGTTTCTTCGTTCCTTATTCTGCCAATGCCAACCATTTGTGTTTCTTCCTTCCTCATTCTGGCAATGCCAACAATTTCTGTTTCTTCCTTCCTCGTTCTGGCAATGCCAACTATTTCTGTTTCATCGTTCCTTATTCTGCCAATGCCAACCATTTGTGTTTCTTCCTTCCTCATTCGAAAAATGCCAACTATTTCTGTTTCTTCCTTCCTCATTCTGGCAATGCCAACCATTTCTGTTTATTCCTTCCTCATTCTGGCAATGCCAACTATTTCTATTTCTTCGTTCCTTATTCTGCCAATGCCAAGCATTTCTGTTTCGTCCTTCATCATTCTGGCAATGCCAACCATTTCTGTTTCTTACTTCCTCATTCTGGCAATGCCAACTATTTGTTTCATCGTTATTTATTCTGCCAATGCCAACCATTTGTGTTTCTTCCTTCCTCATTCTGGCAATGCCAACAATTTCAGTTTCTTCCTTCCTCATTCTGGCAATGCCAACTATTTCTGTTTCTTCGTCCCTTATTCTGCCAATGCCAACCATTTGTGTTTTTTTTCCTTCCTCATTCTGGCAATGCCAACCAATTCTGTTTCTTGCTTCATAATCCTGGCAATGACAGCCATTTCAGTTTCTTCCTTCCTCATACTGCCAATGCCAACCATTTATTTTCCTTCCTCATTCTGGCAATGCCAACCATTTCTATTTTTCCTTCTTCATTCTGGCAATGCCAACCATTTCTGTTTCTTCCGTCCTTATTCTGCCAATGCCAACCATTTCTGTTTCTTCCTTCCTCATTCTGGCAATGCCAAATATTTCTGTTTCTTCGGTCCTAATTCTGCCAATGCCAACCATTTCTGTTTTTTCCTTCCTCATTCTGGCAACGCCAACCATTTCTGTTTCTTCCTTCCTCATTCTGGCAATGCCAACCATTTCTGTTTTTTCCTTCCTTATTCTGGCAATGCCAACTATTTCTGTTTCTTCGTTCCTTATTCTGCCAATGCCAACCATTTATGTTTCTTCCTTCCTCATTCTGGCGATGCCAACTATGTCTGTTTCTTCCTTCCTCATTCTCGCAATGCCAACTATTTCTGTTTCTTCCTTCCTAAATCTGCCAATGCCAACCATTTCAGTTTCTTCCTTCCTCATTCTGGCAACGCCAACCATTTCTGTTTCTTCCTTCCTCATTCTGGCAATGCCAACTATTTCTGTTTTTTCCTTCCTCATTCTGGCAATGCCAACCATTTCTGTTTTTTCCTTCCTCATTCTGGCAATGCCAACTATTTCTGTTTCTTCGTCCCTTATTCTGCCAATGACAACCATTTCAGTTTCTTCCTTCCTAATTCTGGCAACGCCAACCATTTCTGTTTCTTCCTTCCTCATTCTGGCAATGCCAACCATTTCTGTTTTTTCCTTCCTCATTCTGGCAATGCCAACTATTTTTGTTTCTTCGTTCCTTATTCTGCCAATGCCAACCATTTATGTTTCTTCCTTCCTCATTCTGGCAACGCCAACCATTTCTGTTTCTTCCTTCCTCATTCTGGCAATGCCAACCATTTCTGTTTTTTCCTTCCTCATTCTGGCAATGCCAACTATTTCTGTTTCTTCGTTCCTTATTCTGCCAATGCCAACCATTTATGTTTCTTCCTTCCTCATTCTGGCGATGCCAACCATTTCTATTTCTTCCTTCCTCATTCTGGCAATGCCAAGCATTTCTGTTTTTTCCTTCCTCATTCTGGCAATGCCAACTATTTCTGTTTCTTCGTTCCTTATTCTGCCAATGCCAACCATTTATGTTTCTTCCTTCCTCATTCTGGCAACGCCAACCATTTCTGTTTCTTCCTTCCTCATTCTGGCAATGCCAACCATTTCTGCTTTTTACTTCCTCATTCTGGCAATGCCAACTATTTCTGTTTCTTCGTTCCTTATTCTGCCAATGCCAACCATTTATGTTTCTTCCTTCCTCATTCTGGC
The DNA here is from genome assembly GCA_964036315.1 of Acanthosepion esculentum. NCBI lineage: Eukaryota > Metazoa > Mollusca > Cephalopoda > Sepiida > Sepiidae > Acanthosepion > Acanthosepion esculentum. The sequence continues at coordinate 25,905,025 of OZ038491.1, forward strand.
GATGCCAACTATGTCTGATTCTTCCTTCCTCATTCTGGCAATGCCAACCATTTCTGTTTTTTCCTTCGTCATTCTGGCAATGCCAACTATTTCTGTTTCTTCCTTCCTAAATCTGCCAATGCCAACCATTTCAGTTTCTTCCTTCCTCATTCAAGCAATGCCAACCATTTCTGTTTCTTCCTTCCTCATTCTGGCAATGCGAACTATTTCTGTTTCTTACTTCCTAATTCTGCCAATGCCAACCATTTCTGTTTCTTCCTTACTCATACTGGCAATCCCAACTATTTCTGTTTCTTCCTTCCTCATTCTGGCAATGCCAACTATTTCTGTTTCTTCGTTCGTTATTCTGCCAATGACAACCATTTGTGTTTCTTCCTTCCTCATTCTGCTAATGCCAACCATTTCTCTATTTTCCTTCCTCATTCTGGCAATGCCAACTATTTGTTTCTTCGTTCCTTATTCTGCCAATGCCAACCATTTGTGTTTCTTCCTTCCTCATTCTGGCAATGCCAACCATTTCAGTTTCTTCCTTCCTCATTCTGGCAATGCCAACAATTTCAGTTTCTTCCTTCCTGATTCTGCCAATGCCAACTATTTCTGTTTCTTCGTCCCTTATTCTGCCAATGCCAACCATTTGTGTTTTTTCCTTCCTCATTCTGGCAATGCCAACTATTTGTTTCTTCGTTCCTCATTCTGGCAATGCTAACCATTTCTGTTTCTTCCTTCCTCATTCTGGCAATGCCAACCATTTATGTTTCTTCCTTCCTCATTCTGGCAATGCCAACCATTTCTTTTTCTTCCGTTCTCATTCTGCCAATGCCAACCATTTGTGTTTCTTCCTTCCTCATTCTGACAATGCCAACTATTTCTGTTTCTTCGTTACTTATTCTGCCAATGCCAAACATTTGTGTTTCTCCCTTCCTCATTCTGGCAATGCCAACTATTTCTGTTTCATCGTTCCTAATTCTGCCAATGCCAACCATTTCTGTTTCTTCCTTCCTCATTCTGGCAATGCCAACTATTTCTGTTTTTTCGGTCCTCATTCTGGCAATGTCAACCATTTCTGTTTCTTCCTTCCTCATTCTAGCAAATCCAACTATTTCTGTGCCTTCGTTCCTTATTCTGCCAATGCCAACCATTTGTGTTTCTTCCTTCCTCATTCTGGCAATGCCAACAATTTCTGTTTCTTCATTCCTCATTCTCGCAATGCCAACTATTTCTGTTTCATCGTTCCTAATTCTGCCAATGCCAACCATTTCTGTTTCTTCCTTCCTCATTCTGGCAATGCCAACTATTTCTGTTTCTTCGGTCCTAATTCTGCCAATGCCAACCATTTCTGTTTCTTCCTTCCTCATTCTGGCAATTCCAACCATTTCTGTTTCTTCCTTCCTCATTCTAGCAATGCCAAATATTTCTGTTCCTCCGTACCTTATTCTGCCAATGCCAACCATTTGTGTTTCTTCCTCTCTCATTCTGCCAATGCCAACCATTTCTGTTTATTCCATCATTCTGGCAATGCCAACCATTTCTGTTTCTTCCTTCCTCATTCTGGCAATGCCAACTATTTGTTTCTTCATTCCTTATTCTGCCAATGCCAACCATTTGTGTTTCTTCCTTCCTCATTCTGGCAATGCCAACCATTTCAGTTTCTTCCTTCCTCATTCTGGCAATGCCAACTATTTCTGTTTCTTTGTCCTTTATTCTGCCAATGCCAACCATTTGTGTTTTTTCCTTCCTCATTCTGGCAATGCCAGCCATTTCTGTTTCTTCCTTCCTCTTTCTGGCAATTCCAACCATTTCTGTTTCTTCCTTTCTCATTCTGGCAATGCCAACTATTTCTGTTTCTTCGTTCCTTATTCTGCCAATGCCAACCATTTGTGTTTCTTCCTTCCTCATTCTGGCAATGCCAACCATTTCTGTTTCTTCCTTCCTCATTCTGGCAATGCCAACAATTTCAGTTTCTTCCTTCCTCATTCCGGCAATGCCAACTATTTCTGTTTCTTCGTCCCTTATTCTGCCAATGCCAACCATTTGTGTTTTTTTTCCTTCCTCATTCTGGCAATGCCAACCAATTCTGTTTCTTGCTTCATAATCCTGGCAATGACAGCCATTTCAGTTTCTTCCTTCCTCATACTGCCAATGCCAACCATTTATTTTCCTTCCTCATTCTGGCAATGCCAACCATTTCTATTTTTCCTTCATCATTCTGGCAATGCCAACCATTTCTGTTTCTTCCGTCCTTATTCTGCCAATGCCAACCATTTCTGTTTCTTCCTTCCTCATTCTGGCAATGCCAAATATTTCTGTTTCTTCGGTCCTAATTCTGCCAATGCCAACCATTTCTCTTTCTTCCTTCCTCATTCTGGCAACGCCAACCATTTCTGTTTCTTCCTTCCTCATTCTGGCAATGCCAACCATTTCTGTTTTTTCCTTCCTCATTCTGGCAATGCCAACTATTTTTGTTTCTTCGTTCCTTATTCTGCCAATGCCAACCATTTATGTTTCTTCCTTCCTCATTCTGGCAACGCCAACCATTTCTGTTTCTTCCTTCCTCATTCTGGCAATGCCAACCATTTCTGTTTTTTCCTTCCTCATTCTGGCAATGCCAACTATTTCTGTTTCTTCGTTCCTTATTCTGCCAATGCCAACCATTTATGTTTCTTCCTTCCTCATTCTGGCGATGCCAACCATTTCTGTTTCTTCCTTCCTCATTTTGGCAATGCCAAGCATTTCTGTTTTTTCCTTCCTCATTCTGGCAATGCCAACTATTTCTGTTTCTTCGTTCCTTATTCTGCCAATGCCAACCATTTATGTTTCTTCCTTCCTCATTCTGGCAACGCCAACCATTTCTGTTTCTTCCTTCCTCATTCTGGCAATGCCAACCATTTCTGTTTTTTCCTTCCTCATTCTGGCAATGCCAACTATTTCTGTTTCTTCGTTCCTTATTCTGCCAATGCCAACCATTTATGTTTCTTCCTTCCTCATTCTGGCGATGCCAACCATTTCTGTTTCTTCCTTCCTCATTCTGGCAATGCCAACCATTTCTGTTTTTTCCTTCCTCATTCTGGCAATGCCAACTATTTCTGTTTCTTCGTTCCTTATTCTGCCAATGCCAACCATTTGTGTTTCTTCCTTCCTCATTCTGGCAATGCCAACCATTTCTGTTTCTTCCTTCCTCATTCTGGCAATGCCAACAATTTCAGTTTCTTCCTTCCTCATTCTGGCAATGCCAACTATTTCTGTTTCTTCGTCCCTTATTCTGCCAATGCCAACCATTTGTGTTTTTTTTCCTTCCTCATTCTGGCAATGCCAACCAATTCTGTTTCTTGCTTCATAATCCTGGCAATGACAGCCATTTCAGTTTCTTCCTTCCTCATACTGCCAATGCCAACCATTTATTTTCCTTCCTCATTCTGGCAATGCCAACCATTTCTATTTTTCCTTCTTCATTCTGGCAATGCCAACCATTTCTGTTTCTTCCGTCCTTATTCTGCCAATGCCAACCATTTCTGTTTCTTCCTTCCTCATTCTGGCAATGCCAAATATTTCTGTTTCTTCGGTCCTAATTCTGCCAATGCCAACCATTTCTCTTTCTTCCTTCCTCATTCTGGCAACGCCAACCATTTCTGTTTCTTCCTTCCTCATTCTGGCAATGCCAACCATTTCTGTTTTTTCCTTCCTCATTCTGGCAATGCCAACTATTTTTGTTTCTTCGTTCCTTATTCTGCCAATGCCAACCATTTATGTTTCTTCCTTCCTCATTCTGGCAACGCCAACCATTTCTGTTTCTTCCTTCCTCATTCTGGCAATGCCAACCATTTCTGTTTTTTCCTTCCTCATTCTGGCAATGCCAACTATTTCTGTTTCTTCGTTCCTTATTCTGCCAATGCCAACCATTTATGTTTCTTCCTTCCTCATTCTGGCGATGCCAACCATTTCTGTTTCTTCCTTCCTCATTTTGGCAATGCCAAGCATTTCTGTTTTTTCCTTCCTCATTCTGGCAATGCCAACTATTTCTGTTTCTTCGTTCCTTATTCTGCCAATGCCAACCATTTATGTTTCTTCCTTCCTCATTCTGGCAACGCCAACCATTTCTGTTTCTTCCTTCCTCATTCTGGCAATGCCAACCATTTCTGTTTTTTCCTTCCTCATTCTGGCAATGCCAACTATTTCTGTTTCTTCGTTCCTTATTCTGCCAATGCCAACCATTTATGTTTCTTCCTTCCTCATTCTGGCGATGCCAACCATTTCTGTTTCTTCCTTCCTCATTCTGGCAATGCCAACCATTTCTGTTTTTTCCTTCCTCATTCTGGCAATGCCAACTATTTTTGTTTCTTCGTTCCTTATTCTGCCAATGCCAACCATTTATGTTTCTTCCTTCTTCATTCTGGCAACGCCAACCATTTATGTTTCTTCCTTCCTCATTCTGGCAACGCCAACAATTTCTGTTTCTTCCTTCCTAAATCTGCCAATGCCAACCATTTCAGTTTCTTCCTTCCTAATTCTGGCAACGCCAACCATTTCTGTTTCTTCCTTCCTCATTCTGGCAATGCCAACCATTTCTGTTTTTTCCTTCCTCATTCTGGCAATGCCAACTATTTTTGTTTCTTCGTTCCTTATTCTGCCAATGCCAACCATTTATGTTACTTCCTCATTCTGGCAACGCCAACCATTTCTGTTTCTTCCTTCCTCATTCTGGCAATACCAACCATTTCTGTTTTTTCCTTCCTCATTCTGGCAATGCCAACTATTTCTGTTTCTTCGTTCCTTATTCTGCCAATGCCAACCATTTATGTTTCTTCCTTCCTCATTCTGGCGATGCCAACCATTTCTGTTTCTTCCTTCCTCATTCTGGCAATGCCAAGCATTTCTGTTTTTTCCTTCCTCATTCTGGCAATGCCAACAATTTCTGTTTCTTCGTTCCTTATTCTGCCAATGCCAACCATTTATGTTTCTTCCTTCCTCATTCTGGCAACGCCAACCATTTCTGTTTCTTCCTTCCTCATTCTGGCAATGCCAACCATTTCTGTTTTTTCCTTCCTCATTCTGGCAATGCCAACTATTTCTGTTTCTTCGTTCCTTATTCTGCCAATGCCAACCATTTGTGTTTCTTCCTTCCTCATTCTGGCAATGCCAACCATTTCTGTTTCTTCCTTCCTCATTCTGGCAATGCCAACAATTTCAGTTTCTTCCTTCCTCATTCTGGCAATGCCAACTATTTCTGTTTCTTCGTCCCTTATTCTGCCAATGCCAACCATTTGTGTTTTTTTTCCTTCCTCATTCTGGCAATGCCAACCAATTCTGTTTCTTGCTTCATAATCCTGGCAATGACAGCCATTTCAGTTTCTTCCTTCCTCATACTGCCAATGCCAACCATTTATTTTCCTTCCTCATTCTGGCAATGCCAACCATTTCTATTTTTCCTTCTTCATTCTGGCAATGCCAACCATTTCTGTTTCTTCCGTCCTTATTCTGCCAATGCCAACCATTTCTATTTCTTCCTTCCTCATTCTGGCAATGCCAAATATTTCTGTTTCTTCGGTCCTAATTCTGCCAATGCCAACCATTTCTGTTTCTTCCTTCCTCATTCTGGCGATGCCAACTATGTCTGTTTCTTCCTTCCTCATTCTCGCAATGCCAACTATTTCTGTTTCTTCCTTCCTAAATCTGCCAATGCCAACCATTTCAGTTTCTTCCTTCCTCATTCTGGCAACGCCAACCATTTCTGTTTCTTCCTTCCTCATTCTGGCAATGCCAACTATTTCTGTTTCTTCGTTCCTTATTCTGCCAATGCCAACCATTTATGTTTCTTCCTTCCTCATTCTGGCAACGCCAACCATTTATGTTTCTTCCTTCCTCATTCTGGCAACGCCAACCATTTCTGTTTCTTCCTTCCTAAATCTGCCAATGCCAACCATTTCTGTTTTTTCCTTCCTCATTCTGGCAATGCCAACTATTTCTGTTTCTTCGTTCCTTATTCTGCCAATGCCAACCATTTATGTTTCTTCCTTCCTCATTCTGGCGATGCCAACCATTTCTGTTTCTTCCTTCCTCATTTTGGCAATGCCAAGCATTTCTGTTTTTTCCTTCCTCATTCTGGCAATGCCAACTATTTCTGTTTCTTCGTTCCTTATTCTGCCAATGCCAACCATTTATGTTTCTTCCTTCCTCATTCTGGCAACGCCAACCATTTCTGTTTCTTCCTTCCTCATTCTGGCAATGCCAACCATTTCTGTTTTTTCCTTCCTCATTCTGGCAACGCCAACCATTTATGTTTCTTCCTTCCTCATTCTGGCAACGCCAACCATTTCTGTTTCTTTCTTCCTAATTCTGGCAACGCCAACCATTTCTGTTTCTTCCTTCCTCATTCTGGCAATGCCAACCATTTCTGTTTTTTCCTTCCTCATTCTGGCAATGCCAACTATTTTTGTTTCTTCGTTCCTTATTCTGCCAATGCCAATCATTTATGTTTCTTCCTTCCTCATTCTGGCAACGCCAACCATTTCTGTTTCTTCCTTCCTCATTCTGGCAATGCCAACCATTTCTGTTTTTTCCTTCCTCATTCTGGCAATGCCAACTATTTCTGTTTCTTCGTTCCTTATTCTGCCAATGCCAACCATTTATGTTTCTTCCTTCCTCATTCTGGCGATGCCAACCATTTCTGTTTCTTCCTTCCTCATTCTGGCAATGCCAAGCATTTCTGTTTTTTCCTTCCTCATTCTGGCAATGCCAACTATTTCTGTTTCTTCGTTCCTTATTCTGCCAATGCCAACCATTTATGTTTCTTCCTTCCTCATTCTGGCAACGCCAACCATTTCTGTTTCTTCCTTCCTCATTCTGGCAATGCCAACCATTTCTGTTTTTTCCTTCCTCATTCTGGCAATGCCAACTATTTCTGTTTCTTCGTTCCTTATTCTGCCAATGCCAACCATTTATGTTTCTTCCTTCCTCATTCTGGCGATGCCAACTATGTCTGTTTCTTCCTTCCTCATTCTGGCAATGCCAACCATTTCTGTTTTTTCCTTCGTCATTCTGGCAATGCCAACTATTTCTGTTTCTTCCTTCCTGATTCTGCCAATGCCAACTATTTCTGTTTCTTCGTCCCTTATTCTGCCAATGCCAACCATTTGTGTTTTTTCCTTCCTCATTCTGGCAATGCCAACTATTTGTTTCTTCGTTCCTCATTCTGGCAATGCTAACCATTTCTGTTTCTTCCTTCCTCATTCTGGCAATGCCAACTATTTATGTTTCTTCCTTCCTCATTCTGGCAATGCCAACCATTTCTTTTTCTTCCGTTCTCATTCTGCCAATGCCAAACATTTGTGTTTCTTACTTCCTAATTCTGCCAATGCCAACCATTTTAGTTTCTTCCTTCCTCATTCTGGCAATGCCAACCATTTCTGTTTCTTCCTTCCTCATTCTGGCAATGCGAACTATTTCTGTTTCTTACTTCCTAATTCTGCCAATGCCAACCATTTCTGTTTCTTCCTTCCTCATACTGGCAATCCCAACTATTTATGTTTGTTCGTTCCTAATTCTGCCAATGCCAACCATTTCTGTTTCTTCCTTCCTCATTCCGGCAATGCCAACTATTTCTGTTTCTTCGTTCGTTATTCTGCCAATGACAACCATTTGTGTTTCTTCCTTCCTCATTCTGCTAATGCCAACCATTTCTCTATCTTCCTTCCTCATTCTGGCAATGCCAACTAATTGTTTCTTCGTCCCTTATTCTGCCAATGCCAACCATTTCTGTTTTTTCCTTCCTCATTCTGGCAATGCCAACTATTTGTTTCTTCGTTCCTCATTCTGGCAATGCTAACCATTTCTGTTTCTTCCTTCCTCATTCTGGCAATGCCAACCATTTATGTTTCTTCCTTCCTCATTCTGGCAATGCCAACCATTTCTTTTTCTTCCGTTCTCATTCTGCCAATGCCAACCATTTGTGTTTCTTCCTTCCTCATTCTGACAATGCCAACTATTTCTGTTTCTTCGTTACTTATTCTGCCAATGCCAAACATTTGTGTTTCTCCCTTCCTCATTCTGGCAATGCCAACTATTTCTGTTTCATCGTTCCTAATTCTGCCAATGCCAACCATTTCTGTTTCTTCCTTCCTCATTCTGGCAATGCCAACTATTTCTGTTTCTTCGGTCCTCATTCTAGCAAATCCAACTATTTCTGTGCCTTCGTTCCTTATTCTGCCAATGCCAACCATTTGTGTTTCTTCCTTCCTCATTCTGGCAATGCCAACAATTTCTGTTTCTTCATTCCTCATTCTCGCAATGCCAACTATTTCTGTTTCATCGTTCCTAATTCTGCCAATGCCAACCATTTCTGTTTCTTCCTTCCTCATTCTGGCAATGCCAACTATTTCTGTTTCTTCGGTCCTAATTCTGCCAATGCCAACCATTTCTGTTTCTTCCTTCCTCATTCTGGCAATTCCAACCATTTCTGTTTCTTCCTTCCTCATTCTAGCAATGCCAAATATTTCTGTTCCTCCGTACCTTATTCTGCCAATGCCAACCATTTGTGTTTCTTCCTTCCTAATTCTTGCAATGCCAACTATTTCTGTTTCTTCGTTCCTTATTCTCCCAATGCCAACCATTTGTGTTTCTTCCTCCCTCATTCTGCCAATGCCAACCATTTCTGTTTATTCCTTCATTCTGGCAATGCCAACCATTTCTGTTTCTTACTTCCTCATTCTGGCAATGCCAACTATTTGTTTCTTCATTCCTTATTCTGCCAATGCCAACCATTTGTGTTTCTTCCTTCCTCATTCTGGCAATGCCAACCATTTCAGTTTCTTCCTTCCTCATTCTGGCAATGCCAACTATTTCTGTTTCTTTGTTCCTTATTCTGCCAATGCCAACCATTTGTGTTTTTCCTTCCTCATTCTGGCAATGCCAGCCATTTCTTTTTCTTCCTTCCTCTTTCTGGCAATTCCAACCATTTCTGTTTCTTCCTTTCTCATTCTGGCAATGCCAACTATTTCTGTTTCTTCGTTCCTTATTCTGCCAATGCCAACCATTTGTGTTTCTTCCTTCCTCATTCTGGCAATGCCAACCATTTCTGTTTCTTCCTTCCTCATTCTGGCAATGCCAACTATTTCTGTTTCTTCGTTCCTTATTCTGCCAATGCCAACCATTTTTGTTTCTTCCTTCCTCATTCTGGCAATGCCAACCATTACTCTTTCTTCCTTCTCATTCTGGCAATGCGAACTATTTCTGTTTCTTCGTTCCTTATTCTGCCAATGCCAACCATTTGTGTTTCTTCCTTCCTCATTCTGACAATGCCAGCCATTTCTGTTTCTTCCTTCCTCATTCTGGCAATGCCAACCATTTCTGTTTCTTCCTTCCTCATTCTGGCAATGGGAACTATTTCTGTTTCTTCGTTCCTTGTTCTGCCAATGCCAACCATTTGTGTTTCTTCCTTCCTCATTCTGGCAATGCCAACCATTTCTGTTTCTTCCTTCCTCATTCTGGCAATGCGAACTATTTCTGTTTCTTCGTTCCTTATTCTGCCAATGCCAACCATTTGTGTTTCTTCCTTCCTCATTCTGACAATGCCAGCCATTTCTGTTTCTTCCTAACCTCATTCTGGCAATGCCAACCATTTCTGTTTCTTCCTTCCTCATTCTGGCAATGGGAACTATTTCTGTTTCTTCGTTCCTTGTTCTGCCAATGCCAACCATATGTGTTTCTTCCTTCCTCATTCTGGCAATGCCAACCATTTCTGTTTCTTCCTTCCTCATTCTGGCAATGCGAACTATTTCTGTTTCTTCGTTCCTTATTCTGGCAATGCCAACCATTTGTGTTTCGTCCTTCCTCATTCTGGCAAATACCAGCCATTTCTTTTTCTTAAATTCCTTTTAATAAATAATCAACTCGCTAATTTTATCAAACATTTCACAACTTGCTTTTCTGATCATGATAGCCATGCTGTCCGAAACTTGTCAAGAAACCTTTTTGAAATAAAACAATAAAATACCAATATATAACTATAAGTGAAAATTTTAATTTGTTAATATATTTTATCATTCAAAACATATAAAATTTTATATATATATATATATATATATATATATATATATATATATATATATGTGTGTGTGTGTGTGTGTGTATGTATATATATAACTTGCTCTCATTCACCAATTGTACAGACTGAGAGAAATACAAATACAAATAGAGAGAGGAATACATATATAAATACATAGAGAACTAAATATATATATATATATATATATATATATATATATATAATACATATATATATAATACATATATATATACAACTTTTGATTGTTTCTTTGTATATGTATATAAATCTATATATATATATATATGTGTGTGTGTGTGTAGTTAGAGATAGATAGGTAAATAGATAGATTAATCTAGTCATAGATATAAATACACAAGAATGATATAGATAAATATATATATATATATATATATATATATATATATATATATATATATATTTATGTATGTATGTATATATATATATATATAAATAAATAAATGTGGATATTTAAGTTATCACTCTGAGGGAACTGTCTATTTCCTGCATTTAGTATGAAACAGACTGTTAGCCCTGTATTTGGTTTTAATGTCTACTTTTATATTAATAAATGCCCTATCTCTGATATTGGACATTATAACCCATAAATATAGTGTACCTTAAAACTATATTTCCTTGTATATATATATATATATATATATATATATATATATATATATATGTATATATATTATAATTTTATCATATAGACAAAGCCATTTTACTCACTACAAAGATGCAACTTGGTTTCAGTGCATTTCAACTGCACATCGACGGGTGAGGGTCGAAAATGGTTATGAACAATCCTGTTTGTAGGCAAGCCAGATGTGAAACGTCACTTCCTTTTTTCCATTTGTTTGAGAAGAAAAATATACATACAAAAAATATGTATAAGTATCTGAGTGAAACAATAGTGGTTGTTGATAGTAATTTGGTGATGGTCGCTGATAAACATCGGTCAAGAGTTTAGGCACATCATCTCACAAGCGTCCTAAGAGTGAGAGGTAGGGGAGGGAAGATAGAGATAGGGGATAATATTACATTTGAGTAGGTAAAAATTGTGGAGTTAATTCTAGTAGTAATTGGCAATGTTATTTTTTGGTTTTTCTATAAGATTTCCAAAGTTGAATTGCATTTCTTTATGTTGGGGTTATCACTATTTATTTTGTAATCAATGAACGTGTTTTCTGGATTCAAATTTAGGAGTGATGATCTCCTCTAAGAAAAATAAGGAATGCTAATATAGCCTTTTATAATCAACTTCCTGGATCGTAGAGTTTGTAGAATAAGTATGGATGTAAAACGATTTGAATGCATTTATTACCTGTAATATATATGGAAAAAAAAATTAAGGATCATAAATATATTAGTGGAGAGGTACATAAGAGGATAGGGATTACATCGAAGGAGGTGATATATAATTATAAAAGATTAATAGTTATGGAATTGAGAATTTAGCAAGATTGTAGTGTTAGATCCTTAGTATGTTTACAGAAAACGGTAGTCTCATATCTTTGGTTTAATAATTGGGTATTATTCAAGAGTTCAATGATACTTATTTTCTCCTGTAAACATAGGAAGCAAGGTTCATTCAGTGAATTGCAGGTTCTGGCTTGTTTTAGGATTTTCCATTTAACCTTAGGTGTTTTTCCTTCTTCCTTGAGTTTCCAAAAATATTTCGAAAGTGATGTCATATTTTGTTTGGCCGTATTTGTAAAGGAGTTCAAGTGATTGTAATACCTATCCTTAAAAGGTCTGCTAGTAGACCCCACATACAGCTTAATATCTCCGGGGTTCTCATTTGATGAGATATAGGCCATATACACTATGGATTCGGTTAAGCATCTGTTTAATAATGGACATTGATCGGGGATTCTACAGTTGCATAGTCTTTTTTCTTGGGGTGTATGAGAACTTGTATTTAGGTTTCGTTTATTATCACTATGTAGTTTCAGTATTCTATTGTTATGTGATTTAATAATTTTATCTAGGTTTCTAGAACAGCTGTAGCTAATTTTTAAGGTATTGCGGTTGAAGATCTGGCTTAATTTACTTTCTTTAGGGACGTGCTTGTTAATTAGATTTAAGAATTTGTGTCCTGTGGTACGGACTAACTTGTTGAAGGGAGGTGTATACCAAATTATTCTCCTTCCTCTATTGTTTTTTTAGAATAACTACAGTTTTCTCTATATTTAATTTCGGAAGATCTGTAACCACTGTCGGTAAGGATTTTGTTATAGATAATTTTGTGTTTATCGAATATTTCTTTGCTAGAAGTGTGCTTGTTTATATGGCGTTCAACAGATGATGGAATATTTTTAATAACTGGCGTTGGGTGATTGGAATTAGGGTTTATATAAATGGGGTTAGCATTATTCTTTAAGAAGGGATGGAAATTATTTAAGTGTAAGTTTAAGGTTACATCTAAGAAGTCTACTTGCTTTATATTAGAATTAATTTTAACCTTGAGGTGTAAAGATTTAAACGCTCTATGGATCCATTTCCTCAACTTGTCAACTTTGCTACCGGTAGAATTATTCACTACCATCAAACCATCGTCTCTATAAATTCCTATATTATTAAGACTAATTTCATTGTGAATTGTGAGATTGTATAGAATAAACAGTCCTACCAAGTCCGATGATTCAGCAAAATCCAGCGATCTCATGGATACATCAAAGTTTTCACCAGATTTTTTAGTAATGGTTGTCATCTTGTTTCTGAGTACATCTGCTGTCCTACGCTGGATAACTAACCCTTTTTTCAGATGCTAGTTCAGGTAGATACATGTGTCTTCAACACCTGCAGAAACTACCTGCCGTTTATACTTCAACTATGCTTAGCAGAACTTAGAGTTTCTGCGAAAAAGTCTATAAGCTGACATGATCAGTATGTGAACAAGATTAGTAGACTCAAACACTCGATCACGATGACTTTTGATTTGGTGTTAACACAATACCTGATGGCATCTGAACAGTTTTGCATTTTCAATTTAATTCGGAAGGCTTGACACAACATGTGATACGGGTTTCAGGCCCTTCCCAATTTTGCTACAAGCTGCCTAGACGGATATTATCAAAACACCACATTTCGTAAATCAACCAAATTGAGATTTGAAATCAGGTCTCACATTCTAACTACACGGATGCACACCCACTTAAGAACTGACATTGTCAGATGAGAAATGGATTAGATCAAGTGATCAATTGACAAATACACATAGATTGAGATAGATAAAGATAAAGACATATATATATATATATATATATATATATATATATATATATATATATATATATATATATATATATATATATATATTATGAAATGGACAAAGTCCGACAATTATTTAAAGACATTTTTATGTTTAACATTCTTTTTATAGATACAAGTATTTAAGTAAATGCTCTGTTTATAATAAACAGTATTAATAACACTTACCGGCCTGAATGTCCGAGAAATTTTCATAGAATTTTCAGTGGCCGAATCGGTTAAGGCACGTCAGGCTATATGACGGTTCCGTATAGGATACAGGTTCGAATCCTGTCGGAGGACGAATATTTTCTATGAAAATTTCTGAGACATTCAGGTCAGTAAATGTTATTTAATACTGTTTATTATAAACAGAGCATTTACTTAAATACTTGTATCTATAAAAAGAATGTTAAACATAAAAATGTCTTTAAATATATATATATATATATATATATATATATATATAGTGCTGTTTGATAAAAGTGACTCACCTTATCCTTTGAATTTAGATCAACTTTCGTTTCATCGGAGAAGAGAACATTCTTCCAGTCTTCTACGGTGAAATTTTCGTAATAGTGAGCCCATTCAAATCTTGTGGCTTTGTTGGCTTTGCTTATTAGCGGCTTAAACCTTCGTGTGCAAGATTTGTAGCCTTGTTCTAACAGCCACCGACGGACTGTTGAAGAAGCAAGACTAACACCTTGCTCCTCGCTTAGACTGGCTGCAATTTCTTGACTAGTTATTGTCCTATTCTTCGCAACTTCTCTCTTGATTACCCTGCCAGTTCTATCATCAATCTTTTTCTTTCGTCCCCTTGTTTCCTTCCTTGGAGCAGGAGTGGCATCATTATGTGCCCTAAGCACTTGAGAGACAGTTCATTGTGAGGTTATAACAATTTCTGCAATTCCTCTCGTAGACTTGCTTGCTTTTGAGAGGGTAATAATAGATGCCTTAAGTGGTTCTGATGAGTGTTTGTACGTTTTCACCTGGTTAGTGACTTGAGTGGCTATTTCAAGCTGCATGAGGCTTTCTGGTATATTCTGGAATACTCTAGATTTAATTTAAATTGTTCTAGAATTCTCTAGAATGTTGTTCTGAGTGTATTGTAAAATAGTTTTCAATATTTTGTCAAAAGCTCTTTAAATTTACCAGTTTAATCATTAGAATGCGATATCTGAGTCAGTTTTTTTCCTGAATCTCATTTATATCCAAATTTATAATTACCAATAGAATACCTTAGGGTGAATAAACTTTTTTCCTAGGTGGTCTGGAAGAGGTCTTTATATTAGTAAGATTAAAAATTATTTTAACCCCAAAAACAATAGACAAAAAATATTTTTAGTAAAAAAAATCAGGTGAGTCACTTTTATTGAACAGCACTCTATGTCTATATAGTACAGTGAGAAAGAGTGAAAATATAAAGAGTGACACTATAAAAAGGAAATCAAAATTTGAATCAAATAACAATGAAATTAAGAGATGAAATAAAGAATTTTTTAAAATTATGTAGAGAAGGTAGATGTTGGGAAAGCGCCATCAATTTTGGTCATGACTTTTAAATGGAATCATTTATCTTCAGTTAATAGAATCCTGAGTGAATAACAATATAAAAGAAATGGAATCATCTCTTTCTTTATATTCTTTTCTTTTCTTCTTTTACGTCTTCCCTCTCTTCTTTTTATCCCTCCATTTCTTTCTCCTCTTTTTTCCCTCTTTTTTTCCCCTCTTTTTTATCTTGTATCTTCTTCATCCATCTATTCCTCACTTTCTTCATTTCTCTTTTTTTCCCTTTTTCTTCATTTGATTTATTTAACCGCACACCTAATAATTGTTTTGATAATATTTCTCCATAGCTTCATTTTTCTTTGTTATATATGAATTATTAGGTTGGTGCAAAAACAATGTCGTTTTCTCACATGAAGTTGAACGTCGAAAAACGACATTATTTTTGCACCAACCTAATAATTCATATCTTGAGAAGACGAATCAAGTGGTTTCCCATGAACCTCTTCATTCTTTTGAATTCTTTCTCCTCTTCACTTTTCCTCCACCTTCTTTCATTTTATTCTCTTTTTTTCCCATTTACTCCCCCTCCTCCTCCACATTTACTTTATTCACTTTTCTTCTTTGTCTTTCTTATCTCTCTTGTTTTCATCGCACTTTCTTCTTCCTTTTTTCATCCCTTTCTACTTCTTTCGTCTACACCCCTTTCTTTCTTTTAAAAGAAGGATGAAGAGAAAGAAAAGAATGGATCCTTTGCCTCTTACTCTTCCTCCTTTTACGTCTTTATTCATTTTCTTCTTTACACCCTTCTCTTTCTTCTTATTACATTTCTCCTACCTTTCTCCTATTCTTCTTTTTCCCCTTTTTCTCTTCATCACTTCCTTCTGCTTTTCCTTCTTTCACTTCTGCCTCCTTCTTCTTTTTTCTTCTTCTTCTTGTTTTCTTTGATGCTAACAATCTCAGACCATTTGTCTCTGATTCCATTACACTCTGCTTGCATCAACAATGTATAAAATAACACGGCTAAAAAGACTTTTTGCTCATTGTATTCTCTGCGAACGTCGAAGGAGTTGGAGTCGTTTTTGTTTTCTTTTATAAATAAAATTCTGTTCTTTGGAAAAAAATTATCGTTTTATTCCTCATTATAAAATGTGCCTTTATTTTCTTTCAGTCAAATCCATTTTGTGACACCATTTTTAAAAAATTCTTTTTCTTCGATGTTTCCTTTCCTTATGAATATTCCAAATCTCTTTGCATGTTTCCTTTCACTCATATCCTGAATAGCATATTTTATCCTGGAGAATTTCATATGTAGGTCAAATCAATCATTTAGGGGTTAAGAAATTGTTTATCTATGTCACCCATCTGTCATAGGTCGACTCACTATTTTGAAGCACATTGAAAAACAAATTAAAAGAGTTCTAATATTTATCACGCAATGTTTGACAACATTATATTTTAAATCAGGATTTATCAAATTAACTTGGAAAGAAAGTCCTGCCCTGTCACATTTTTGGCATGATCACTTTAACGGAAACTTTTCAATATTTGCAGTGAAATTCTTTTTTTTTAGATTCTAATTAATCTAATTACTCTGATCTTCAAACTTGCTTAGAAAATCAACATTGAAAATCCTACGTTTCACCAAAGTCCAAAAACCAGAATAGAAAGCCTATTTGAAATATTTTAGGTTTATTGTCTGTATTTTGTTAAAGCTTTAAGTAGGGCTGCTAATCTAGAATATCAATTGGGAAGACAGAACTAACATCGGTATACTGGAACAAGCTGAAATGACCAGAATTGAAGAAGTCATCATGATGAAAACATCAATTTCGATGGAATGGACTTCTGGTGTGAATGGTTGACACCTGCCTATTAATGCAAATATTTTACTCCTAACCCAAAGAAGGAAATTGGAGAAGAGGAGGTCAAAAGAAAGAGATTCAAGGATGTTCTAAAACAAAACATGAAGAAATGTAATGTCAAGAACAACATCTGGGAATCCAGTTTAATGGACAGGAATCTCTGGAGATCCATTGTCAGAGATGGAACAAAAATCTTTGACTCCAAATAATCAACTGAACTAGAGGAAAGAAAAAGTTGTCGAAAAGAAAGACAGCAATAATCAAGGCCTATTCCAACCTTTTCTTAATGTTGAAGCACCTTTCAAGCCCAAATCGATCTCATTAGCTATCCCCAAGTCCACCATCCCAAATAACTGAGGCAAACAAAACAAGACTATCATTCTTGTCCAACTCAAGGGAGAGTCACGATTTCAAGAAAATCTTTAAATTCTTTGTACAAAAAAAATTTATTGTTCGAATTTAAGCTGGCCATTAAAAGACCGGTGATTGTTTTTGTTTTTAATCATTTTTTTTAAGCAGGGTCATAAAGCCACTAAGATGCAAGGGATTAGTGAGAGTGAAAGAAACTGAGAAAACTTTTTCGAGGAGAAAGGACAATAAAAGAACAAGTTTCAAAAGGTCAGAAGCTGACAATTGAAATTACATTTCAATTTTTAATGGTCGTAAAAGTTTTATAGATTATGCAAAGCGATTGATAAAGTATGTCACAAAGAACTGTTGTAATTGTGAGGTAACCTTGGCATATTTTGCAAGGATATTAGAATAATCTAACAACATATATTGGCAGCAAACGGCTTGCATATGGATAGAAAATGAATTCAGTAAATATACAGAAATAGAAAGGGGTGTAAGGCAAGCATCTGTCTTCTCATCGGATTTATTCAATATATATATAACTGGCCACTCGTAATTGAGGATACCCATCTACTAGGGCACCTAGCCAATCCCTATTGCTGACACTTGCTCAGGCGCATTTGTGTTTCTTCAACTCCAGAGAACCCACCTGTGGTTTATACTGCTACTATGCTGAGAAGACTTTAGTTACAGTTTCTGGAAGAGAGTGTATTATTTAACATGATCAACAATTTGAACAAGGTCAGCACACTCAAGCCCTCAGTCACGATGACTTGTGAGTTCATGCTAGCATAGCTATCGATGGCCCCCAAGGGTCCTGTCTACCTAATTTCACTCAGAAGGATTGGGTCAACCTGTAGTATCATTGTCAATCTCTTTCCAAAGGTGCCGTATTCTGGGATTGACCCCTCCAGTTTGATAACATCAGGAAGTCTCCTTCCTGACAAATCAACCATGGTGAGATTTGAACCCAGGTCTCATGGTCAGAATGTGAATGTGAACCACTTAGCCACATTTCCATAATATTCAACTTAAAGACTGAGGTGAATTAGTTCTTTATTGGTGACCACAATCTTAACAACAGAGATATGCAAATGATACCGTGGTGATAGCAGACGTAAATAGGAAACTGTAAGAAATCCTACAAAAGGCAGTAAAGGAAAATCAGAAGAAAGAATTGACATCAATTGCAAGAATGCAGAGGTGTCAATGACCATGATCCTTCAATCTCTATCAGTGGCAGACCTATCTGTAACTTATATTTTGCAGATGACATTGATCTCATAACAGGTAGGAACAGCGAGCTTCAGGACTTGACCAACAAACATTTCGAAGGAGCAGGAGAATATGGAATGGGGGTCATCTCTGAGAAATCCAAAGTAATGGTGGATAGCACAAACAGTAACACATGTGTCAACATTACCATGAATGGGAATTCATTGGAGGAAGTGTCCAATGTTAAATACTTTGGAGCAATCTTGTCTAAAGATGGTACCTTCAACTCCCGCATCTATGGCAGCGATGGCCAAATTGACAAGAATATGGAGGAGCAAAATCAGCATTTATCAAAGTACAGACTGTACAAAATGCTGGTAGTCTCCATTCTCTAGTATGAATGTGAAATGTGGACACTGTTGGCAGATACAGCGAGAAGGGTCAAAGTGTTTGAGAATAAATGGACAAGAAAACTCCTTTGCCATTTTCTATTGAAAACAAAAAAGCCAATGAGTTTGTGTGGAAAAGGGTTGAAAATTTTTGTGGGACACCAAGAACCTCTTCTTGCCACTGTCAAATTGAGAAAATGGCATGGTTTGGAAACATTACAAGGCATGACAGCATCATGCAAGGCACTGTTGAAGGTGGACATAGGAGAGGATGTCAACACAAAACTGGTTGGTCAATGTCAAAAAATGGACAAGATTGACCGTATCAAAATTGCTGATGGCTGCCATTGATAGGCTGTTGTGGAAAAGGGTTAGTGTGGCTTCTGCATTCAGATCCGCCCTACGATTACAAAAGTCAAGGGGATGATGATGATGATGATGATGATGATGGTGTTAATGATGATGATGATGATGATGAAGACGACGACGACGACGACGACGACGACGATGATGATGATGATGATGATGATGGGTGTCAGCAAAAAGGTGTTAGCGAAAGGAACAGCGCAACATGCAAATTACAAATTCGGAGAGACACGAAACACGGAAGTATGTCAATTTCAATATCTGGGAAGTGTTTCGACAGAAGGCGGAAAGTGCGTTGACTGAAATCTAAAGGCGCACTGGGATAGCAAAAGATGCCTTCCATAAGCTAAGCAATGTATTAAGAACAGGAAAATTTCATTGGTGACAAAGAAAAGAATACTGAAATGTTACTTATAATACCAGTCCTTCTATATGGCAGTGAATGTTGAACAATCTCCTACCAGATGAAGTGACTTGAAGTAACAAAAGTGTGGTTCTACAGAAGGATGCTGAGAATAACATGAACTGAACATGTGACAAAGGTTTAGAGAAAATGGAAACAAAAATGATACTTATAATTAACAAGAAAAGGAAATAGTTGAAATTTCCAAAACGCATAATGAGGAACAGAGGAAAACAACACATGACCTACCTGATCAGCTAATGAACGAATGGATGGTGGAAAGAGGTTTATGATAGATAAGAAAAAGATAAAATTTATTACGAACTACAAAGGACAGATAATTGTGGAGAACCATGTTCGCCAATGTTCTGAAGGAACAGGGCTAGAAGAAGAAGAAGAAGGAAGTGGAGGAGGAGGAGTAGAAGGGGAAGAAGAAGGAAGGGGAGTAGGAGGAGTAGAAGAAAAAAAGAAGG
>OZ038491.1:25930104-26055104 GCA_964036315.1 Acanthosepion esculentum
TAAAAATATTTTCTGGAAAGGGGTGATAAGCCAAAAAAAGGAATCAATCAATAATAAATGATTCATTATTTATATATATATATATATATATATATATATATATATATATATATATATATATATATATATATAAAATATGGAACGATAGTAAAAAAAAAAATATATATATATTATTTTATATGTGCAGTACTTATTAAAAAGCGCACAATATCCATGATAGAACTAACATATTCAGTTGTATGGATATGAGTTTGTGATCCTGGCTTTTCCGCATTCGTGATCTTCAAACAAACATCAGACAAATAAATACATATATATATATATATATATATATATATATATATATATATATATATATATATATATATATATATATATATATATATATATATATATACTATTGACCCAATGTCAACATATATATATACATGTACATATATATATATAAAATTGACCCAATGTCAGTATATATATATATATATATATATATATATATATAAATATAAAAGTGGACATGGAAGTCAGCACTTAGAGGCCTCTAAGTGCTGACTTCCATGTCCACGTTTATATTTACACACGCTCTATTTCTGATATTGAGGACTTTATCCCATAAATATAGCACACTTTAAGACTATATTCCTTCATATATATATATATATATATATATATATATATATACATACACATATATATAGTTTAATTAAAAAACAGACAACCTTATTTTTTCTGGTTATATATATATATATATATATATATGTGTGTGTCTGTGTATTTAGGCAGCAATCCTTCATTCATGCACATTTCATTAAAAACGACTGACAAGGTCCTTTTATTTAGTTTTTTATACAATTTCTCGTGCGATCTAATAATGTTTTTCTTTTCAGATGATAAATTATATAAAAACTGTCCGAATGTTCTTTTTATCCGAGCGCTTTCGGCCATACATTTAGCTACTTTTAAAGATGAAATATTTTAACTGTTAAATGAGAAATAGCATCATTCTTGTTTAAAAATATGACAATTTGAAAAAGTTTTGTGACGCGTTTCGTCTCTTAGGATTTCATTGAACTGGGCTTTACTCATGTTGCCACGTCTACACATTTTTGGCAATTTGTCATAATATTTTTGTAAATATATATATATATATTTTTGGCACCTGTTGTTGTTGCACGCAAGGTTTATTAAAATGTTTTGACATTTTATATTCATTATATATTATAAAACCTTTTTTCAAAAATTTTAAAATCTTTTGATTGTAAATGTAAAAATCGCCTACACCAACAGACGTCTATTTACCTCTGCACGCAATGAGTGTAAGCGTACCCTCGACAATGCCAAGTCACTATTTGCAGCTCGGATGAAGGAACGTATTGCATCCCGCAAATTTGGCTCCAAGAACTATTGGCGCCTCTGCAAGAGCGTTCTGAATAGTAACAAACCCTCCATTCCTCCACTGTTCAATCAGTTTGAGGTCCTGACCACCTCTGCCGACAGGGCCGAATGCTTCGCTCGAAAGTTTTCTTCCAATTCTATGCTTGACTCCTCTGGGGTACCCTTGCCCGACTTCCCTCCCAGAACTGAGGCCCTACTGGACGGCTTGCACATAACCCCGTCGTCGGTACTGGGCATTATTTCTAACTTAGATCTCCACAAGGCTACCGGCGGTGACGGAATACCAGCCATTGTCCTGAAGAAATGCGCACCTGAACTGGCACCTGCCCTCTCTAAATTGTACAACCGCTGCCTCAAGGACTCCTGTTTTCCTGACTGCTGGAAGTCCTCTACCATTGTTCCTGTCTTTAAGAACTCTGGCAACCCCTCCAACCCTTCTAATTACCGACCTATCAGTCTCCTTCCCATCTTCGGCAAAGTCTTCGAGGCCATTATCAACACTGAAGTGATTACTCTCCTGATATCCCACGATCTGCTCTCAGACAAGCAGTATGGTTTCCGCTTTGCCAGGTCTACTGTCGATGTGCTTACGGCCATCACTGAATTTGTCTACCAAGCTATCCATAGTAACGGCGAAGCCCGTGCCGTGGCCCTTGAATCTCCAAAGCATTCGATAGGGTTTGGCATGCCGGCCTCCTTCGCAAGCTCCGGGGTTATGGTATCACAGGTCGATTGTTTGACCTAATTCAATCGTTCCTATCAAACCGGGATTTGAAGGTTGTTCTCAGTGGATTCTTCTCCAACTCCTATCCCACTACCGCTGGTGTTCCTCAAGGCTCCATCCTTGGCCCTACTCTGTTCCTCATATTTATAAATGACCTTCCAGACGCCATAGACTCCCAAGTCGGTATCTACGCTGACGACACTATAATTTACTCCTGCCTCAAGCACAAATCTACTGAGGCGGACAAAATTAACCTGGCAGCTCAAATTGAAAAGGACCTCCAATCGGTTGTGGACTGGGGAGAGAAATGGATGGTCAACTTTAATGCCTCTAAAACAAAACTGCTCTCCATTAACCACCTCAAGGACCCATCCCTGCATCCCATCAGAATGTCTGAGGACCAACTTCTCGAGAGCTCCTCTCTGCGGCTGCTCGGTCTCACGCTGTCCGCTGATCTGAGATGGAACAAATACATCGAGTCAATTGCATCATCCACCGCAAGAAAAGTTGGTTCCCTGTGCCGAGCCAGGAAATTCTTCTCCCCGGAATCGATCCTCCAAGTCTATAAGTCTACCATTCGACCTTGCATGGAGTATTGCTGCCATTTATGGTCTGAGGCCCCTGCGTGTTGCCTCAGGGTTCTTGATAAGATCCAGAGACGGATATGCAATGTGATTGGCCCTGATCTGTCATCTCGCCTGCAGTCGTTCTCTCATAGACGCGATGTTGCATCGCTCTGCCTTTTCTACAAGTACTTCCACGGTAATTGCTCTGAGGAGTTGCTTTCGCTTGTCCCTAAGCCTCGTGAATTTAAGCGTCCTACGAGGCTGGCATCCCGTTCCCACCCCTTCACCGTTGAAACTGTTAGATGTAGACGTCTTTTCTACTCCAATAGCTTCATGTCTCGCACATCTCGCCTATGGAACTCCCTTCCCTATTACTGTTTCCCTGACAAATACAATCTCCAACGGTTTAAGTGTAGCGTCAATCGTCATCTCCAAATGCCTTGATCTATCCACTTCCTGACATCTTTCATTCCTATCTGCTCTCGCTCTATATCTCCCGTAACCCCCCTGCCTCGATCGACCCTCCGTCCTTCTCTTTCTCCACATCCCTTCCTTTACCACTCCTATCTGCTCTTCCTCCAACCCTTCTGTAACCCCATGCGTGATAGTGGCCACCGGCCTTGCTTGGGGTGATACGCTTAAAAAAAAAAAAAAAAAAACATCTGTAAATTTCCAATTTTTTTTACTATAAATTAAGACTTAAATAGCGTAAGATTGTAGTGCTTTGGAAAGCAACCTCTCAGGAGTATTTTGCACAATTCTGGTGAAAGTTTTTACCTTCTTACCAAGGGAATATGAAGTGAATGATGAAGATTCAACCCTTTGTGTATGGAATGGTGTGTCTAAACTTCGAATATCTAAACTGGTCGAACTAAGGAATGGTATCTCATCTGAACATTTGTTATGGAATCAATGATAGTGTAATGAGAGACTTGCGATGTTTTAGCAGGAACTAATTCACTGTCCTCGAGGCAGCCTAAACACTTTTGATCTCTGTCAAGTCTGGGAAGTGTGGATGTGTCATCCTCAGTCAATACATGGCAGCAGAATACCATTTTTAGTCTGATCTGAATTTTTTGTCCTAATCTTAGAAAATAATACTCTGGAATGTGCTTACCTGATAAGAAAAATCTTAGCCTCAAATCAAGTGTCAATCATTGTCTATCCTCCTTGCCCTCATAGCATTCACTCGCTAATACCTCTTCTTTCATTTATATCATACATCTCAGTCATCATTTAAACAGTATTCCTCAGTGCCCCTTGAGTTTTGTATTGGGTGAATTCTAGTGTTAAATAATTTATTTGTGTCCTTTAGATCAAAGCTTTAACTACTGTGCCGATATTCTAATAGCAAAATTAATGCTTGTATATAAATACTTCGAAAGTTGTTTGAAGAAAACTGCTGGAGACACAGTTTAATGCTTTGACTTTTAAATGTAAATTTAAAATGGCTACAGTTATTTGTGTGACACCTAACAATTAGAAAATGGTTTTCTACTAAAGAGAGCCCATTAGTCTGTAGTGATTTCTATGTTTTCTTATCAATGTTTGAAAAAGATCCATGCAAAAGGGAGATTATGACTTTGCTTCTGGCTTATTCTTAAAATTTGGTTTGTCAGTGGAATTATATTGTCCATAATGGAACCTGAGACATTCAGTCTAGGAATGGTAAATGGTGGAAGCTGGCTCTGGAATCAGGGACATTATTGCCAAATGATATTTTGTCTTTTATTACTAAATCTTAAGGAAAGAGTGGAATTAAAATTTACTAAAAATGCCAAACATAAAAATCACATTAAATTTGTGTTATTAAAATAAGTGCTGGGTATTAAACATTCTCTCACACCTGAGCAATGTATTGATAATAATAAATGGGAAAATATTCGGAAGACAACGAAGAAGATTTAGTAATGTAAGCACAATTTGAGATTGCTACAAATTTATTTACAAGAAAGTATAAAATAATATTAGTGTGTTTGGGAAATATTTATGTTTTGTTAATAAGGATATAAAAACATAGGCAAGTTTAAATTTGTTTAAATATTATTTAACAAAAATATAATCAACTTGCATTTTTGATGATTTAAGACCAACTGCAAAGCAACTTCCGGATTCAGCATTAAAAGAAATGTTGTTTTTTTTACTTGAAAAAGGTTTGAAAGCCTGTTTTAAAGTTCTCCTTTGTTTCTTTGTTTGATTCCACTTACGAAATTTTCTAGTGATCAAAATAAATTCTTCAGGTGGAAAATTTCATAAGTACAGATGATGTGCAAATAATTTCCCATGTTGACGATCTGATTTTTTCTTGGGTTTACAAAGTGTTCTTTTCTATTATCCTGCTGTAGAATAAGATATTCACAGTTTACAATTTTGACACAAGGATTCGTTTAATCAATCAAGTCTATCTGTCTATATCTCTGAGATGAGGTATTATGATTACTTACATTATGTACATTATTCGGACTGTTATCCTCATCTTCATTGCCATATTCACAACGTTTCAACCATTGTACACTTCAGCATTTACGTCTATGTCTCTCTCTATATATGTCTATATCTCTGAGATGAGGTATTATGATTACTTGCATTATTTACATTATTTGGATTGTTATCTTCATTTTCATTGCCATATTCACAATGTTCGGCCATTGTACACTCCAGCTTAAATTAATTGGAATTTATAATCAAACCCTTTATTTAATTCACTGGAGTAGATTGTTCTAGTTCCACGTGTCATGCCACTTCCGGATGTCTCAGTTATTTCCCTTTAATTCAACTCTCCAAGTGTTTTGGTTTACCACCGCTGTAGCCTGGTATTGAACTCACAGCTCTTTGGGTCTAGTCACTGGGTCTACATGGATAAAGGTGTTGGTTAGATCCAGTGACTAGACCCAAAATATTAAAGGGAAAATAACTGAGACTTCCAGAAGGCACATGGAACTAGAACAATGTACCCTGGTGGATGAAGTAAAGGGTTCAGTTTGAAATTTCAATCACCTGAAGAAGGCCGGAGCATATAACAGCCAAAACGTTGTGGATATGGCAATGAAGATGAGGATAACAGTCCGAATAATGTAAGCAAGTCGACAGTGATGCTTCTTCCATTCTCAGTAAGCTCATAAGTGACGACACATTTTATATTCCACCAGACAAAAAGAAAGGATTTCTGTTGATGGAGTCCTAGATATTGGGACCGGTTTCACAATTTATGATAACCACTGACTTTTTCGTTTTCTGTGATATACAAGACCTATTTTTCATCAGGTTTAATTATGCAATGCAAAAAAAGAAGGTTTGGAATTTCTGGCTAAAAGACTAATAAAAAACGGCTAAAAGACTACTAGAAGACTACTAAAAGACTGCTAAAAACTACTACGTCATATTCTTTTCTCAAGCGAAATATAACGAGGAAGCCAAATTCTTGCTTTGCAATTTTTTTCATCTTGCTTGTCAGTTGAACATCATTTTTTTTTTTTCTTTAACTAAATCATTGCTGCTTTGACGTAAATTCAATTTAACAATCTCTTTCAAATGTTTTTTTATCAGAGCGGGGGCCGATTTCCAGAGCGGGCCGATTTCCAGAGCGGGGGGATTTCCAGAGCGGGGGTCGATTTCCAGAGCGGGGGTCGATTTCCAGAGTTGGGGGATTGGGGGGGGGTTCCAGAGCCGGGGGCGATTTCCAGAGAGGGGGGGGGCGATTTCCAGAGCGAGGCATGTTCGATGTCTCTTAATCGCCATCTGTAAACATTTTAAACTACAGTGGATTTGTACAAGCCTTGAATATGTCCGTTATCGTAGCCCTTCGGTACTCCGTCTTTAATACGTTAGTGGGCCTCTTGTGACCTCTATGTTATTGGGGCGCACGGGCCATCTTTATATCGCCCCCACTCCACTACACCGTACACACTTCACTCAAAATGTCTCAAAATCCTAATCAGTAGAACTCATTCAGAATTCATGAAATAAGCAACAGCGAATATATTGCTTTTTCAATTTTAAAGGGTTAAATTCTGTAATACACTATAAACGACATAGTGTACGATGAAAGAGATGATAAATTAATACAATACATAAATTTCATACTGTTCCATGATAGTTCTATCTCGGTTGATGCAGCAAAATACGTAATTATCAAAGACCTGATTGTAATAAGAGCCTTTCCGACTTATAACATACTTAAAATCAGTCTGATCGCTCGTTTTTGGCATGGCTTTGTGCGGATCTATTACGCACATACATACATACATACATACATACATACATACATACAAAAATACAAATCACATACAACGCCAAGCATTTATTGGTTAATTAATCACCACTACGTTATTATAGACAATTTACAAATCGGAGCAATGCGACAATTTTGTAATCGCTCTATTTTTATTTAGTCAGTTTTGTGCACTTTTGGGAGAAACGGATCACAGAAGCTTTCTTAAGTCTCCCCAAAGCTCGCTCGCTGGTTGGTCTATGCCAACCAATCAGATCATCTGCAAGTGAAGAATAATTCTTTCCGCGCAGTGATCTGGAGCCTATAGTCACTTATTTAAGCAAGAATTTTTCTTAGCTAATTAGTGAGAATTCAGCTGCCAAACGAATCCACGACAGTTGAAACCATGTGCCAACCTTCTCACTCACACACACCACTCCCAGGCTGAACATTACCTTGTATACACCCACATAATCTTTTCTAACATGGAAAATCTTTTAAGAACAGTCATTATAAGAGACTCTCATGAACATTATTCCAGTGAACTTTGAAATACTAAAATAACAGTTAAAAAGAGACAACTCTTGTTTATTTCAACCTTTTCTTACTTAAATGCATGCTTTCCTTCTCATCGTTGTTTGATATTGTACATCTTGTTAAATACATATTTTATGTGTAACAATGTCTTTTGCTTATACTTTTCTGCATCAGCCCTGTTTCCTAATCTAAAGTGAAATTAATGTGGTGAAGTCCGTCATAGCCTCTCGTTTCCGAGTTGCCTATCTGCTCAGACCCATTTGTGTTTACTCAACAACAACAGAGACAACCAGTGGTTTAAACTGCAGATCTTCCGAGCATATGTCAGATACATTTCAAGTGCGTGTCCCGTATGACAACTTTGAATTCAGAGTTATCCTTCTATATTGGTTTCCAATCAAGGCTAGCAATTTTAGTCTACATTGCTATTTAACGCATACCCAGATGATAAGACGTAGATTCAAGGCTTTCACAAGGTTATTTGCACGAAAGTGAATATAACGATCCCGATTGGATTTCGAATTCACTTCGCCGAGTCTCAATATAACATCACCTGCTCTTGTGGCCACTGCTTTTGATTCTTTCAGAGGCGTATTTATGTGTAATGAACAAGTTTCGAAGGTAGAATCAATTTCGTAAGATTTATTTTCCCACTGCATTTATGTTGTATGTCCGCACTGTGTGTTTCATCTCTTCATGCACCTGTTTTAATATTTGTCCAAGTTGCACAATATTCGCATTATTCAGAAAATACTACAGGAAAAATTGAGGAAATAATTGAAATATCTTTTTTTCACGAGCTTAAATCAAAATCAAAAAGATATAATTTTTCTGTTCAAAGAAATACTAGGAATTTTATTTCCTTTCGGTGCAAATTCAATAAAATAATTCTCGATGTAGTACTTTGCCAAAATTACATTCTCAATTGATTTTATTTGAAGGAAAGCCCTACAGAGCTTTAAGCTTTGATTTGGGGCCCTTAAAAATTATTCACTCATAAAAGCAGACTTAAGCACATATAAAAAAAATCATGCGGCGTTGTGATCTTCTTTTCGACTGCTTTGACTGTCAGAATGAAAGGAAGAAAGAAAAAAATACTTTCTTCGATACAAGAAATAATATTAAACCTGCACATTCATGAATTAGGATGGTTTATGATTTTTCTCATATGGAACCTGATGTCAGTATTTTTGTTAACCCACACACACATAGAAACATGCACACAGGTATATATATATATATATATATATATATATATATATATATATATATATATATATATATATATATATATATTATACACAAATTCTTGAGAAAATAGAACATACCGCACTGATCACCAGAAAATAAAGACGAAGATATTTTATATCTGAAGTTCTTTTGAATTTACGGTAAAATTGAGTATATATATATATATATATATATATATATATATATATATATATATATATATATATATATATATATATATATATATATATAAGTGGTCAACATATATATATATATATATATATATAAGTGGTCAATATATATATATATATATATATATATTGACCACTTATACATATATATATATATATATATATATATATAAGTGGTCAACATATATATATATATATATATATATATATATATATATAAGTGGTCAATATATATATATATATATATATATATATATATATATATATATATATATTGACCACTTATAAATATATATATATATATATATATATATATTAATACATGTCTCATTAAATAATATAGATAAGCGTTGTCTATATATTTTATGCAAGTTTTTTTCATATAGTCTGATAATCTTAATAACATTATCATTAAATAATGAAAGAAAATCACAATATTGATACATACTTTTTTTTATTTAATCCGATCTGAGCTTTCGGCTTACATAAGCCATTATCAAAGATGACAATTACACAATATATTTATGCAATACACGAACAAGAAATTGATGATAGTATTATTTGTTTACATGGATGATTTCCAAGCAACGATAAACACGTGCATATAAAACGCTGAAAGCGAAAATCGCACGACAGCTCATGACGTCACACATGACCACGCGAGAGTGAATCCGATGAGTATTGAGTATGGAAAGCCGTTGGTATGAACCAATGACTTCTGTTACTAATTATAGGCATTTAAGGATATTTTTGGAGATTTCATAGTTTATTTTGTTCAGGTTAGGTTTCAACTGTTTTATGTATATAGCTTCAAGAATTTTTAGTTTTTGTTTATTGTTTTCATGTTTAAGTATAATTGTGTTTTCGACGAGGATTTTCCGGAATTGTGTATGCGGCCAGGCATGTTGTTTTAAATGTCTAAAAATGTTAGAGTTATCATTCAAATGTAGTGTCAAGCGTCGTGAAAGCGAGTTTGTGGTGTGACCAACATAGATATTATTTAGTTCGTTGGAGATACAATCTCCCAAAGGGCACCTGAATTTGTAAACTATGTTGTTTTTTTTCAAATCGCTAACCGGGGGAGAAGAATCATTTCGAATAATTGAGTTGGATATTTTAGATTTAGTGTAGTATATAATTAACTTAATTCTTTTGCTAGGATCTGTTGTGGATATGTTAGTATTTACTATTTTTTTTAGTATATTTTCATCTTGTTTATAATTAGTATGCATTTGATTACGATATAGGAGATTAATATGTTTGAGATTAGTAGAAGCAGTATTATGTACTATTTGCTTAGTATTGAGATTTCTAAGAAAGCATCTTATTTGTTCATCAATTATATAGTTTGGAAAACTATTATTAACAAGTGTTTGTTTTATATTCTTTAGTTCAGAAATTGCTAAATGTCGGACCCAGTACTGAACCCATAGAGACACCATCACATTGTATATATATATTATTATTATGATCTAAGAAAGGGACTTCAGTAGTACAAGCTAATAGTAGTTTCCGTAATATATTAGGATTAATTTTAAGTCGTCATTATAGTCAAGAGCGTTTTGAGTAATAGTTTAACCACTTCAGCAGAAAGTTATCTTTCATTGTTAGTATATTTTGTGTTTTGTACTTCATACGATGGTTTTTCACATGTAATGAAATGCAAACACATACATACATACATACATACATACATACATACTGTTGTAACCTTGGAAAGGTTACTGACTGACTGAGGAATAAACAAAATGAAGGTTGTTTTGGTTTGGTTTGTTTTACGTCATATCAACCTCAATGGGTTATTTAATGCCGACAACATTTTTATTGCTGGTAATATATTTTTCCAAAAATGTACTGCCGATATTAAAACCTATTTTTACCCTTTCATAGTGTATTGATCCCAGTTTTGCGGGTTAACTATGTACCCATAGCTGGGACCATAACAGGTGCTACGAATCCGGATAAGATTGGACCTGGGGACATCAGCAATTAAGAGGTGGTTCCACGCTCCTCAAAGCCTCTGTTATAGGTTGGAAATAAAATGGTAAACTTTATAACATCAACAAAATATAATACTCGCCAGCGGCGTAAAGTAGGTAAACCACCTAGACAGCATATTACGGTATTTACCTGCCTCCCCACGAGGTAGGATGCGGCACAAAGACAAATTTAATGTGGGGAAATCCGACCCCGTGAGCTCGGGCAAAAAATTGCCCGAAGATCCCGCATACGCGGGATAGGGTATCTGCATACTTCCCAGGACGAGACTGCCTTTCGGCATAGCCTCGTCCAGGTTCCTCTCTGGAATTCAACACGGCAAGAGCTTCCCAGCGTAGACAGCATATTGCCCCCACTTACAACGTATTTATGAGGATTGGGACATATTGTTATATACCGTATGTAGGTACAGTATATAACACATACATATATGTATGTGTCAACCACATCAATAGTGAAACATTTTAAGTTCATAAAGCTTTACCTAATTATTCCTTATGTAAACATTCTGTCGGATTTAATCCGTAATTTCGACTTCAATATATATAAGGAACTGCGGGCGGAATAATCGGTGGCATTCGGATTAAGAAATCGGAGTGCGGAGTTCGAATTTCAGTCGAGTTCTTTACATTCATTTACGCGAAAATACCCTTGGCAAAGGTATCAATTCATTTCTTCTGCTCCAATCCATGGGTTAAATAATACTATAGACAGAGCTCTTTAACCTTGATTTCCAATCAATCTTGAAGAGGGAAAAATTCTGATTTCAAAACCTGAGGACCTTCTTTGGTCTATCCCCTGGAAAACTATGTAGACCAATTCTCTATATTTAGTTCGAAAATTTTGTTTGTTTGTTTAGCGGCATATCAAATACTCATGAGTCATTTAATGCCGAAATTTAATTTTCTTGGGAGAATTATTAATTTCATTTAAAAAATGTATTATCAGTAATTTTTTAAACTATTAAAATATTTTTTTTTTACTATAAAAATGTATTTTTATACTTTCATTGTATTTTGACGCACGTTTTGGGGTTGATTATTTGCCACTAGCTGGGATCCTAACAGGTGCTACCACCCAGGGTCAAGGTGGACCAGGGAACAACCGCAATGAAGAGTTTATTCCATGCTCCGAAAATCCTCCTGATCAGAGGCCTTGCTGCCGGATGTAGTTTATCGTCATGACGGGAATTCATTTGTGCATCCCGTTGCAAGAAAACTGGAAAATGTAAGTATTAATCAATGCAAAAACACTACTTTAACAAATTATGTACATATGTAGGTATATCAATAAGTCCATATCCTTTTTTAGGATAAATTCACACAATAGAATGCTTGAGAATCACCCAATCTAGAGAGTTATTGTTAAAATATTAATGATGTGTAGGGTGATATGAATGAAGGAGGTGGTTGCTGGAAGCAAAATGACATGGATAAAAAATTGACTTGAAGCGATTATGATTGAAGATTTCAGGGAAGCACACATTCCGCTTCTGTATAATTTTCTTCCATCTGAACACGCTGAGCTTTTCTCAGTTAATTATATAACTCGGACATTATACATTGAAGATTTTCGATCACCATTCAGCTAATAACTGTGTGAAATGTATGTATGTATGTGTGTGTGTGTCTATCTATCTATCTATCTATCTATCTATCTATCTATCTATCTCAGTCTGTTCATATATAGTGAGCAAAGCTATAATAGACTTTCATATGTATCTATAAGTCTGTTCATATCTATCTATCTATCTATCTATCTATCTATCCATCTATCTATCTATCTATGTCAGTCTGTTCATATGTAGTGAGCAAAGCTATAATAGACTTTCATATATATCTATAAGTCTGTTCATATCTATCTACCTATCTATCTATCTATCTATTTATGTCATTCTGTTCATATGTAGTGAGCAAAGCTATAATAGACTTTCATATGCATCTATACGTCTGTTCATATCTATCTATCTATCTATCTATCTATCTATCTATCTATCTATCTATCTATCTATCTATCTGTCCGTCTGTAGATATACACATATGAATAAAAAACAGACTAGTATGTTTGAATGTGAAGACATTCTTGTGCAAATTAATTGAAACAGCCGCTTTAGTTTCCTTTCTTTGACCATGCGGTCAGTTTTAGACCCACTGAAGGACAGGGTGTAATCGATTCCTTTTTCCACCTCAGAATAGGTTATTTGCAGTGGTGTGCAGTAATATGGATCTCTTTTCGCTGTATGATGAAATTTGTTTGTCCTTGAAAAATATTGCGTCATCCGTGATTGCCTCAAATTTTTATCACGCCCAGACACTATTGTCTTGACTGTCGATTTGTTGTCCTACGGCCATTGTCTGCAATAGATGTTACTCCAAGGAAGCGTACGAAGATTTGTAACGCTGCACGAACACAAGGGCAAACCTTACTAGTGAGCAAATCAAAGTACTATAGACTGGCCTGGAAACTCTTCTGATTTAAATCCAATCATGGGCTCATGTTTCATTGGAAAAATATGAAAAATGGTAAATAATAACGGAATTATTCCTTTTTTTTCCAGTTAATTTGCACAAGGGTGTATTTGTATTTCTCCGTTAACCTATGTATATATTTAGCTATTTGTTTACTGGGTGAAAAGAAAAGCATAATAAATACAATTTAATATTCGTTTTATACAAACAAGCATTTTAGTTTTTTTTAATCGTCTTTTTCTTTCTTCGCCTTTTGTCTTTCTTTTGGCCTTTGTCTTTTTATCCAACAGTTCCGCTGTATACTTGTAAATAATTTCACGCATGCGTACATTTAAAGTATGTGACCTGAAGTTGCTTATTGAAACGTGCTATAAAATTAAATGTTGTCATGATTGAATGAGCATCTATACTGTCTGACATAAAATAAAATAAAAACAGACTCTAGCCAGTTTAAAGATGATTCCTTGCTTTTGGTTCTCCGTAAGTACTGTGTCTCTGGTGTTACTTGCAGAAGAGATAGACACTGGCAATTAATTCAAAAATAACCTAGAGACTTCACTTGCAGACATAGTGCCTGCTAGAACGCAGGACAAACCAGTCAACTAATATGGAAGCATATTCACGGAGAGAATTGAAAGTCTGTCAATTCTGTAACAAAAATTAGCAAGGTCGGGAGAAAAACTGAGCAAGAATGAAAGAAGCTTAAATCAAAGAAAGGAAAATTTTGGAGATTAGGGTTAGGATACAGATAAAAAAATTCAAAGAATCATAAAGTAAAAAACAAAACTGAATATATATATATATATATATATATATATATATATATATATATATATATATGCTGGACTCTCCCATCGTATGAAGGTTAAGCAACACAGTTCCTATGAACCGATAGCAAGACACTTGCACATATGATTTGATTATAGTGGTGAAGCCTTTCTTCAGAACCAACCACACATTTTGAAGGGCTGAATGCAGAGACCTGGTGCACTACGTGCCACAAGGTCCCCAAACGACCCTCAGCAGGTTTTGAAGTCAGAATTGTCCTTCTCCTAGACAGTTGCCATCCAAGGTTATTTAACCCAATCTATCCTGCTACACACACACACACACACACACACACACACACACACACACACACACACACATATATATATATAGGTTATTACATTAGCACATACATATTTCCGCTAAATAAATGCATAATACATTGCATCGGTGTACTGTTGAATGATAAGCTAATTCTATAAACAACAGCCACCTGCACTAATGCAAAGCTCTTCACTAAAATGAATGGAGCACTTTGGCTGATTGGCATTTGTTTGCATTTGTAAAAACAATACGCTAGATTTAGTTGTGTAACTCTACCGAGTGAAGATCGTTCTGGCTGACACCAAATTAGTTGTGTTTCAATCCTGGCTTGAGGCATTCGGAAGTCTAGTCGCACTGAGGAGCTGTGATACAGCGAAACAGTACTGTCTGTGAATGACACACATATATATATATATATATATATATATATATATATGTATATATTATGAAATGGACAAAGTCCGACAATTATTTGAAGACATCATTTGTTTACATTTGGATACGATCTGAGCAGATATGAATGTACGTGACAGATTCATGGAAGATTGTAGTTTAAAGACAGTAAAATCGTGGCTCAATCGATAAAAGCACATCAGGCTATACGACGGTTCCGTATAGGATACAGGTTCGATTCCCGTCGGAGGACGAATATTTTCTATGAAAATTTCTCGGACATTCAGGCCGGTAAATGTTGTTAATACTGTTTATTATAAACAGGGCATTTACTTAAATATTTGTATCTATAAAAAGAATGTATAATCATAAAAATGTCTTAATATATATATATATATATATATATATATATATATATATATATATATATATATATAAATACGGTGCGGGATAAATTTTGAATGGGAGATGTTTAAATGGATGAAACTGAAGATGTCGAATTTCCGCTTTTTTGGGTGAAGTTGAAAATAACCAATACCATTCCCGTCTTGGGGAAGACGATAATCTACTTCCGCTTCCTGAATAAGACGATAATCTACATCCGCGTCCTGGGTAAGAGTAAAGCCTCTTATCAGGAGGTTTTCAGGAGCGTGGAAACACCTCTTAATTGCTGGTGCACACTGACCCGGGGTGGTAGCACCTGTCATGGGCCCAGCTATGGGCAAATAGTTAACCTCCAAATTGGCGTCAAAATACTATGAAAGTGTAAAAATATGTCTTAATACCAGAAATACTTTGTAAAAAATTATTACCAGCAATGAATTTTTGAAGAAAAAATATTACCAGCAATACATTTTTGAAAAAAATATTACCAGCAATACATTATTACCAGCAATACATTTTTGAAAAAAATATTACCAGCAATACATTATTACCAGCAATACTTTTTTGAAAAAAATATTACCAGCAATACATTATTACCAGCAATACATTTTTGAAAAAATATTACCAGCAACACATTATTACCAGCAATACTTTTTTGAAAAAAATATTACCAGCAATACATTATTACCAGCAATACATTTTTGAAAAAAATATTACTAGCAATACATTATTACCAGCAATACAATTTTGAAAAAAATATTACCAGCAATACATTATTACCAGCAATACATTTTTGAAAAAAATATTACCAGCAATACATTATTACCAGCAATACTTTTTTGAAAAAAATATTACCAGCAATACATTATTACCAGCAATACATTGTTGAAAAAAATATTACCAGCAATATATTATTACCAGCAATACATTTTTGAAAAAAATATTACCAGCAATATATTATTACCAGCAATACTTTTTTGAAAAAATATTACCAGCAATACATTATTACCAGCAATACTTTTTTGAAAAAAATATTACCAGCAATACATTATTACCAGCAATACATTTTTGAAAAAAATATTACCAGCAATACATTATTACCAGCAATACATTTTTGAAAAAAATATTACCAGCAATACATTACTACCAGCAATACTTTTTTGAAAAAAATATTACCAGCAATACATTATTACCAGCAATACTTTTTTGAAAAAAATATTACCAGCAATACATTATTACCAGCAATACATTTTTGAAAAAAATATTACCAGCAATACATTATTACCAGCAATACTTTTTTGAAAAAAATATTACCAGCAATACATTATTACCAGCAATACATTTTTGAAAAAAATATTACCAGCAATACATTATTACCAGCAATACATTTTTGAAAAAAATATTACCAGCAATACATTATTACCAGCAATACATTTTTGAAAAAAAAAATTACCTGCCATAAAAGATTTTGTCTGCATTAAATAACCCATTGAGGTTGATATACGGTAAAACAAACCAAACCAAACCACACCAAACCAGTATCATTCATAATCTATACACTAATTAATAGATTAATAAATTGACTGATATAAGTCTTTTATTTTATTCATTAAACTTCTCTGCACCGGCAGATGAAGATAGATAGAAACAAGTAAATTGGCTAACATCAATTTACCAAATACTTTGAAAATCATCGATCAAATTGCTGGTATTTAGCGATTTACGAAGGTTAAGCAGGTGCTTAAGTTCAAATATCTGAGAAACGTTTTTAAAAAAGGATGGAAAATTAGACTAGCGAAAGAAGCATTAAAAAGAAAAAAAATATTTTCTCGCACTTCCCGCCTGTGTAACTCCCTTCCGTTTGCTGGCTTCCTTCATAACTACAATCTTCAAAAATTTAAATGCAACGTCAATTGCCATCTATCTTCTTGTATCCAGTTCATCTTTTGTCCTTTCCTCAATTCTCAGTTTTTTCTCTCACTTTCACTGCTTGTAAATCGCTGATTTATAGGGACACTTCCGCCTTGCTTGGGTTGAAATGATTTAAAAAAAGGGAAATCTAAGCAAGGTGCTGAGAAACGGAAAATAATTGTTAGAAATCAAGAAAAGAGTGCTGAATTTCTATGTGGTAGCCATCCTCTTATATGCCAGTGAATGTTGGACAATTTCACCATGTATGAATAAAATATAGAGGTAGCAGGAATGAGATTCTACAGAAGGATACTGAGAATTATATAAACGGAACGAGTAAGCAATAAGATAATCTTAAAGAAAATGCTACCAGAAACAATACTTCTACTCAGAATCAAGAAAAGACAGCTGCAATTCCTTGGACACAAAACGTGGAAGGAAGGCTTCGAAAACCTAACACTCAGGAGGCATATTAACGGAAAGAGAGATAGGCGAAAGCAGTGAGCCACTTACCTGTATGAATGGGTGAAATGGGGGAGCAAAGTCTTTAGCAAAGGGGGAAAACTGCTAAGAGCCACACGAGATAGAGCGCCATGATCGCCTATGTCCTGATGAAGGTGTCGGATGAATAAGTACATCCTTGTGTTTTATTGTAAAAGGAATTCTTTATTACGACTTATTGCAAGCAGGACAATCTCTGAGTACTCAGTGCTACAATGATCAATAAGTCTGTTTGAAATTATCGTCCTACTCGGGGTTTCCGATCTAATGGATGTTACCTATATACTGCCTCCAGTCGTCCTCCAACTTTTTTTACAGCTGCCAAAATCAATATATGTCAAGTATTATCAGTAAAGTTTACCAATAAGGCGATTTTCAATAATGCAAAGACGAATTATGAAAGGGTAATGAAAGGTAGTAGACACCTCTTCAAATAATACGTATCGATACAGAAGGACTTTGAATATAATCTGGTTCAATCCAATAATATTTAACACCGTCAAAGGCAGAAAATAGCAACTGTTTATTAATTTGATTGAAAAGCAGTTCCCCCAATGAAGAAATACTATCAGCAATTGCAAAAGTTCGACCTCGATTTACATTGTAAATATAAAATGATTGCAACTTGACACTGGTGTTGATTTTGGTGCCGATTTCTGGTGTGTTCTAGATTGAAACATAGCATCATTCACTTGCAAGTCAGACTTTGTTCAATGTTGAAGTTTTCTCCATAAATGAATGCCTTAAAGAAGATATTGAGAACTGTATTAAAAAAACAAAGATAACATCATTTAACTTTAATTTCATTTCAAATATATATTATATTCAATCAATAATTAATATATATATATATATATATATATATAAGTAATGACTTTGGGCACCTCGAGGTGGTGTAATGGTTAGCAAGCTTGTATCGCTAGAACAATTGCGACTGAGTAGCGAGTTCGATCCTCACTGGGTGCCACAAACTTTTGACCTTGTGCCACATCTAAGCTATGCTTGGAAAATTAATGTATATAAAGACATATTTTATATTTATACGTTCTTTATATTAGATAGAAATATTTAAGTAAATGCTCTGTTTATAATAAAAAGTATTAACAACATTTACTGGCCTGAATGTCCGAGAAATTTTCATAGAAAATATGCATCCTCCGTAAGGAATCGAACCTGTATCCTATACGGAACCGTCATATAGCCTGACGTACTATTAACGATTTTGCCACAGAGGAGCGATTCCGTTAGCAAGGTCGATTTTAAAAGCACGTCAAGCTATATG
This sequence comes from Acanthosepion esculentum, assembly GCA_964036315.1. Lineage (NCBI taxonomy): Eukaryota > Metazoa > Mollusca > Cephalopoda > Sepiida > Sepiidae > Acanthosepion > Acanthosepion esculentum. The sequence goes on from OZ038491.1 coordinate 25,948,984, forward strand.
ACGGTTCCATATAGGATACAGGTTCGATTCCTGTCGGAGGACGCATATTTTCTATGAAAATTTCTCGGACATTCAGGCCGGTAAATGTTGTTTAATAGTGTTTATTATAAACAGAGCATTTACTTAAATATTTGTATCTATAAAAAAGAATGTGTAAACATAAAAATGTCTTAAAATAATTGTCGGACTTTGTCCATTTCATAATATATATATATATATTCTTTCGACTATAATATATATATATATATATATATGTGTGTGTGTGTGTGTGTGTGTGTGTGTGTGTGTGTGTGTATTATTCGAAAATTTTAACATATGTTATAAACTCACTACAAAAATATCCATTTTGTTTCAACACCACTGGTGTCTTATCAAGTAATGGTGTTGAATGTAGAATAGAACCCACCCCCTCTCTCTCTCTCTTTATCCACCCCCCTCTCTCTCTACATACATATATATATATATATATATATATATATATATATATAAAGAGAGAGAGAGAGAGAGAGAGAGAGAGAGATACTCATTCCCATCACTATAGATACACCTAAATAAGCATCTACATATACAGTTAAAAATAAAAAAAATAAAATATAATTTTAAGGTATGCTATATTTATGGGTCAAAGTATTCACTTATACACTTACATGAATAAATGTTACCATACTACATACACCTACACACACAAGCGTTACTTTGCTTACACATTCTTACACTATAACACACTTTAACATTCTAAATGTTCCTCACACATATTTATATACTATCTATTGCGTTTATATACATGAAGTGTATCTCACCAATTGGAACTGCCAAAAAACATTGCAGTCGTTTGTCTCTTTGCTTTTTCATTTCTATTCTTGATCTCTGATGAAGCCTTAATAAAAGTGAAACGTGTTAGATTGAGATTCATTTCATACTTTGTTCTTTATTTCGTTTTATCATCTTGTCGGATTCCTATCCATATCTAATGTACATTTGATCTTCAACTCATATATATACTGAAGCAATCGAACGTCTAGCCACACTGAAGAGCTGTGACACAGCGAAACAGTTTGTCTAGATAACAATATATATATATATATATATATATATATATATATATATATATATATATATATATGTATGTGTGATTGGAGGAAATATATATATATATATATATATATATATATATATATATATATATATATATATATTGTCATCCACAGACAGACTGTTTCGCTGTATCACAGCTCATCTGTGTGGCTAGACGTCCGGTTGCCTCCAGCTAGGATCGAAACCCAACTGAATTAGTGTCAGTCGGGGATTCTAACACTAAGCCGTTGACGCACGGCAGGGATGAAGGAGAATTTAAACGTATTTATTTTTAGATAAACACACAGTGACAGAGAGAACTCGATTGGATTTACCGAAGAGTCTTGCATTATCAGCCGTAATAGTCACTGTTTACAAACCCACACTTCCTCCCCAGAGAGCTCAACCGAAATAAATTTTTCAGGAGCCTATATATTGTCATCCACAGACAGACTGTTTCGCTGTATCACAGCTCATCAGTGTGGCTAGACGTCCGATTGCCTCCAGCTAGGATCAAAACCCAACTGAATTAGTATCAGTCGGGGATTCTACCACTAAGCCGTTGACGCACGGCAGGGATGAAGGAGAATTTAAGCGTATTTATTTTTAGATAAACACACAGTGACAGAGAGAACTCGATTCGATTTACCGAAGAATTCCAAAAAATATAACTGATTTGTTTTAATGACCTACAGTTATAGATAATGGTTCTTTTTTTCATTTAAATATTTTAATGAAAATAATCAAATAAAGGTGTAACAGATACATTTTCTAGTAAACTGTAAATATTTTCCTCTTATTATAAATCGAAAACAAATTGAATAGCCTGCTTAATTTCATAATTGTTTTGTATTATTCTTTTTATATAAGTATCATTTTATCAAATTTACATTAGTCATTTCGCTTGGTTTCTACCATTTAGCATTTGCCCTAAACATTACTTGAAGTTTTCTTTGTTCTATATCGCGTGGATGTTTGTTTCTTCTTATCAACAATTAAATCCTTGCCAGTATAAATGTGCTAACCTATAGAGTTTTATCTTTGTGCAGAAAATTTTTTAAAGACAATATCTGCAGAAAAAAATTCCAAATTTTTCTCGCCGGTTACCTTTGTGACATTCATGTCCATAGTTTACTCTTTAAAAGCGATAATACAAAGCAAGATTTAACATCATATATTATTATTTCTTTATTTAGCAATAGACTCGGAATTAGTGCCATTCATAATTCGGGATAGAGTTGTGACAACTAGCATCTGTTATTTTGATATATATGTAGAGACAAATTTACATTAATTTTTTATATTTCTGTTTATTTTATTTATTTCTAAGTTATTTTTCAATGATGTCAATTTGTCTTTTTTGTATATTTTCAATAATCAGATTTGTGAACAAAAGCACGCATTCAATGTTTTAAGACGTTAAATCTCCATTTAATATGTCAGGTAGCTGTTTTTTATTTTTATTTGTTAAGTTTTTTTATTATCTGCTTATGAATTTTAATTACCTAAATATTTTATTGGGCCTTGTACACCTACGCCAGTCTGTCTCCCAATATTGAAGCATCAGCCTCTTGACATCCAGTTCAAATCTCTAACCACCTGGCTTTATTTGAGAATTTTAACTGATAAAAATACATAATTACATATTTTGTTGGGGCGGGCAGATAAAGAATTTTGAATCAAATTCGACCTGATAATTAAAATTCAATTAAAAAGACTTGATTACTTAAAGAGATTTTTCTTGAGTTTTTTTTTCGTTGACATTTTTTTGTTTTCAAAATTTAACCATGTTGCTGTGAACGCCAACTGCTTTCCTATGTAAATTAAAGACAACTAATAAATATTCATGAGCAACAGTTGTTCCTAATATTCTGAATGACCATTCTCATAAAGAAAAATCTCCAACAAAAATGCAAAGACATGATCTGCTTCCTAATTGCAGAAACGATCTTTTCTAATAGTTCTTTGACAAAATCAATATGCCACTGGTTGTTGCAGAAATGGTGATAGTAATTGGCGGCGGAGATGGAGCAAAATACTGAAATTCATTTGCTAAAACCTCTGTAAAAAAAAGTGATGTCACTGACCAACGATTAAGTATCAGTTAAAATACAATTTGGAATTTTTAAAAAACTCTATTACGAACCTCTAACCTGTCGATTTTACAAGGTTATCTCCAAAAGTATTGCTCCCTGTTAGGTTGAAGTAGAAATAATTTCCTTTTTTGTTTATCAAATTTGTTCTTCAAGAATATAAGGTTCAGTTAAATTTTATTCAATGATATATTATCCGACATCTCTTCGGTCACTTTTGCGTAAAATTCCGCAGTTTTCAGCAAGCTCTTGAATATAGTTTTCATTCGAAAAAGCCCCCTCCCATGAAAACGTTTTGACGTGATCGAAAAACGTAATGGCGGGTGAAATAGAACAGACCAACCGAGTTCCCAAACGTTTGCGCTGTCATAGGGAGAATAACATTAATCCACTGTGTATGCTGCCATTGCCGTTGCCGTGAAAGTTCATGTACTCCAAATTTGTTACTGGTTCCCATCGTCAGAGGCGGAAAAAGAGGTTGAATATTCTCACCAATAAGCCATAGTTATTTGTCATCTTATTAGTAAATCGTCCTGGCTATGATGTTAAATAACACCCGGCAGCAAGGACACTTATCGGGAGTATTGAGGGGCGAGGCACCACCTCTGAATTGCTGTTATTTCCAGTGGTGGCATCTGTTAGTGTCCCAGCTATGAGCAAACAATAATCCCCCCAAACAAAACACTATGAAGGCATAAAAATACATTTTTATAGTAAAAATACATTTTTATAGTAAAAATACCAGCAATACCCATATATATATATATATATATATATATATATATATATATATATATATATATATATATGTCATTCACAGTTTCGCTGTATCACAGCTCCTCAATGCGACTAGACATCTGAATGCCTCAAGCCAGGATTGAAACAACTAATTTGGTGTCCGATTTATATTGACCGAGTGCCGAGTTATAACAGAATCATATTTTTAAAAGGATATAATAATAATCTAAATATTTTGCCGGTCGCAGTATTAAAATTACTTTGTGTTGTCACTGCTCCGTTGGTTTAAAATAGCTGTTATCAAATTGGTACTTTTCATATTACGAATCCCGTAACTTCGTAAACTGGCGTCATTGATACCGAATCACGTGACTTCCTATAGCGACTCCATATTTTCTTAACTGGTAACATCGTTTCCTTTCTCCTTCTTCTGATATGAAACCGAGGCTAAAGCAGTTTATCGCGGGGACCATTGGTCGACAAAGAAAGTAACTACGTTCTGGGAAACCTCTCAAAAACCTCCCATATGTCCGAAGGCGTACGCACACCACACTGGACGTATCAAGGGAAATTATGTAAGGCAGGCACTGGTCGGATGAAAAGGGGACTTCTCTATCTATTTTCTTTCATTTATACATGTAGGATTTTTTCCTTCCTGAATATGATTTAATGAACTAGAAAATTCATGATTCAAAGGAAAAGGAAAAGGTGGAAATGCAATTAGAAATTTTTTTTTCTTTTTACAGTAAGTTTCACCATGTACAAGGCTCGGGAGTCACTCGAGGTAGTGTGTTACATTGAGGCAGTTTATACAAATAGAAGGGAAGATAACGTTTGACTCTAGACTTGAACAGATTAAGACTGTAGTGAACGAGGAAACATCCTCTAGCGAGTCGGTTCCACAGGGCAGTGATTCACGGGGAGTTGTTTGAGCGGAACTTACTTCTCACTGATGGAATACGGAGGGAATATGGGTGGATCCGCTACAATGTGGGTGGCGTGGTGGGTCCTGGCCGTGACAAGTTCTAACTGGCGGAACTATGGAATGCAGTTTGGTTGAGTACTTTCTATGGAACTAGCGACAGAGCTGTGGGAGACTTGCCATTTTCCGCCTGTGAGAGAGAGGTAGGAGGGTAGAAACATTTCTTATCCAACAAGGACCCACCGGAGTGATCGCAGATCATATTAAAATGTGACTTGTTATATTTGTTTCTTTTTAATGACTTCATTTTAAACTAAAACTTTGTGGGTAAATAAAATCAATATATAAAATAATAATATTCAATATAAAAGAAGTACATTTTCCCCTTAATAATAAAGGAAGCGGAAATTTTTATGACCTCACATGGATTCGTCAAACGTTCGTTAGGTGGCACTCTTTAAGTTTCCTTCATCTTGCTCTTTTCAAAGATGTAGTAGTAGTGGATGAAATCATCCCCGCTGGAAATCTCTCTTTTCTACGGTCGACTGACGACTGAAGACTCTTTTCTTCCTCTTGCTTCATGGTGTATCAGGACACAGCTACAGTCGTATGACAGATGAAGTAAGTACAACCTGTATTTTGGTCATCCAACTCAGCGCAGGGCTGACTTGAGCTCGACCAATATAACCATTCTTATCATGCCTTACCCTACCTTACTTCCGAAAGAGAAAAATAATCTCTTCTTCCACTCATCAAAGCATAGCGTTCTGACATGTTTTTGCAGCTTCACCGATGAAATAAGTACAGCATTTATTTTAGTCGTTCCAACTCAGCGCAAAGCTGACTAGAGCACGACTATTATAACTATTCTTACCATTAATTGCCCTAACTTATTTCTGGACCAGTAAAAGAAAACGGACATACACAAGAATAAACGGTCTGTCGTAGAAACCTAAGTTTTGTTGCTTTTTTTAATTCTTTATATATGAACACGCACACAACTCCAATACACCAACACGCAGACTTATATGCCATAACTGAAAATGCCTCTTACCGCAAAACTTTGATTTCTATTTCAACATTTATTGCATAGAAAACAGGAGCGCTATCATTTACCAAAAGTGTCCCAAGAAATAGGACTCGAGATAAACCTTTCCAAACACAAAATATGATCTTTAATTGGAATGAAACAGTGATTGCACATTCCTTGAACTCATCATGAAAAATCCGGATTCGGAATTCGTAAATACTAAAACCTTCAACTATATTGGTGTATGACTAATTATAATAAATTTAGTATTGGAGATAAGGAAATTGAACATACACTGTGCCGGGGGGGGGGGGGGTTGTCCAACACAGCAGATTATTAGAAAACCAAAAACATTAACCTAAAATTCAAGTCATCTTTTAATATGAACCTAAACAATGGAAGTGATATTCTTAAATGCCTCCTCGGAACGACGCCTTTATATGGATGTTACGAATAGCGTCAAACTCGTTCAGAAATACCGAGTCTGTTAGCAATTTACAATCGATCAGTTGTTAAAATTTGATTTGAACGAATGAAGAATAGATCTTAGGACTATCATTTCTGCAAAATTCAGAGACCGGCGCTACAGATTTACAAACAAAAAAAACTACCAAATAACAAAAATCACATCACTTGAGGACTTTCATCAACAGCAACAACTAAATTGGATAACATGTTTAACCTAAAACGAAAATAATGCCATAATCAAGATGTTAGCATTCCACACTATTTCAGATAAAAGGCTTGGAAGGAACCCCCCGCTCAACCGTCAATACTGAAAAGAGCAATAACAGTTACTTGATTTGAGAAAACATTTTTTTTATTCTGAAAAAATGTTTTGATGAATTTCAAGCGTTGGATGCTCGGCCAATGAGTGTCGATGTTTCCTTATATAGAAACAGTTAATATCACCATTATTATAAGAGCTGAGGAGAACACATACTACGCTTTGATCCCAGCCTGATGATTGCTGTAAAGAAAAGCGTAATTCGATTAACACTGGGTACTAGGCTAATAAATGTCGAAGATTTCCTCATATGGAAATGGTTAATATTTCTAGTACTTTTACGATCCAGACGATCCTTGGTAGCACCGAGTTCAACAAGAAGACTAATCAGGACATCCTTAATAACCCGAATAAAAGAATTGCAAAGAATCTAATAGCATCCATGCATAAGATAGTTGCTGAATGAAAGTTATACTCCAGTACTGAGTCTATAAAAGTCATTGTGTTTCTTCTTCAAAAGTATCATTTGTAAGATAGGCACGCACCCCTGGAGGCTTGGTGGAGTAATGGATAGCCAGAGAGCCGTGTTCGAATTCCAATCGATTCCATTACATTCACTTACGTGCTAATACCCTTGGGAAAGGTATAAATCCTCTTCTTCTCCCCCAGCTATGGGTAAATAGCAGGACAGACCGGATTCTATAGCGTTAGATGGCAACTGGTCTACCGCAGAAAGAAATGGCAACCTACTGTGGGAAAAATGTCTCGTCAGTCATGTATCGAAAGATACATGATCGACTCAGCGTGTATCACGCATGGCACATAACTGACTTTAGGAGGCAATGCATATGAAGGTATTTATAAAGGGATCTTTTCTATTAATTCACCCCAAATTAAAAATTTATATTTACTAAAATTCACACCAAATTCCCTCAGAGGAAGGACCTTCCATTGCACTCCATTTGGGTTGAAGTTTGCGATTGCCACAAATTTGGGCGATTCGGAGGAGCTATTTCTATTTGTGGGGTCTGCATTCACGCTCACCCCGAAAAACACGCCAAATGCAGATTTCTTCTTTTTTTTCCTTTTTTTTAAATTGTAAAGTACCTCGTATATCATCGGCACTTCCGAAATGTGAAGAACTCTCTGATTTTTTGTAATTTTCATTCTGAGTTGTTGTGAGTCAAGGTAAATAAATTTTGATTTAAAATTTATAATTTCAAAAGAGTTCCAAAAATATAATAAAGAAAAAAGTTTTGATTTAAAATTAATAATTTACTGAGGTAAATTAATATTTGCGATAAGAAAATTTCCTTTATTTCGTGTGAATTAGAAGAAAATATCCTGTATAAAGTTTTAGTGATGGACAGCCCAGGGTATATTAAATTCACTAGCAATATAGAGCGAGACTTGTTCCTCAGTTTCATTGGGTCTGCCAAACAGTTTATTCGATGTAGTAAGCAGAAATTTTACTTATAAACTGAAGGAACTTTTTGGCCAACCTAATATTTATAAAAGCAAATGGCGAGTTGATTAGTGCTTTTCTTTGTTTTATTAATGGAGATCACTTTACAGCAAGAGCCAATGATTGGATTTGACTTGAAGAATATCATCATTAAATGTAACTGTGTTCTCGAGCCAGACCTCTTTCCCGTTTCTAGCCTGATTCAGACCGGAAACAAAGTGAGTTCCAAACGTCGGTAAAAACAATGTCCAAATATTCTCGGAACTTGTGATAAATTAAGTAAGTATTCCATGTCGTAAGAGTAACAGATAAATATATCTACGCTCGTTCGCCCTGGGCGAAAGCCATTTTGAAAACGAAGTTTTTTGTTAATCAGGAAATCACGTTTTTTGAATTATTCCTCAGCCGACATCTTTCTGATATTTATAGTCACGCCTGCACTCAATGACCAGCGGCTTGATTATATTTCGAGTTTTTTTTTTAATGCTTTGCGTTAGGGTCGTGTGTTTTGATTGGTTCACTGAAATAGAAAAGAAAAAAAAACTGTTGCCAAATGTTCCCGCGTTAGATTCTTCTTGATTTTGATATATATATATATATATATATATATATATATATATATATATATATATATATATGTAGGGCTCAATTTCGAATTTGTAGATCTGATGAATTGGATCGTGATTACGATTCCATTGTAATAAATTATAACTATGGAATATTAGTGTTTCAGCCTTTTATATTATATTCTTGCTCTGTCCTGGACATTGGGCTCTACTTGGATTCTATCCTCTTGAAAACACACACACACGTACACACACACACACACACACACATACATACTATATATATATATATATATATATATATATATTGAGCACTAATATTATCTATCTATCTATCTATCTATCTATCTATCTGTCTGTCTATTTAGGCAGGAATCCTTCATTTATACACGTTTCATTAAAGGTACCACGATTAAGCTTTTATTTAATTTTTCATGTGCTCGAACAAGTGTTTACTTTTTAGACACAGAGTATGTAGAAACTGTTCAAATGTTCTATAATTGCGAGCGCTTTCGGCTATACTTTTAGTCATTATCAAGGATATTTTATTTTTGCTTTTTAATTGGTTGTGTGGGTTGTGTTTATGTATTTAGTGTTATATGTATTTTTTAATGTTATAGAGATGTTTTTCGGTGTTTGTAGTTAATATTATTAAGTGTTGGCTTTTTCTTTAAAAGATTAAAACAGTTAATCTCATCCTCAAAAATAACACCACCCAAGCAACATCAAAATTACAATGAACGGACATTATCTATGAGTTCAAATGTTCCTTAAGGAATTATGTTCCTGATCAATCCGAATTCATAAATAATTACATCGGTCACACTATTACATGCCTATCCAGACACCTGACGTTACACCTATCTGACCATAGCTCTTTTAGAACCCATTTAAACACATACACAAAATTACCAGACTACATTCAAAACATACTAGCAGAAAATACAAACATAATAACATCATCCACATGTAAAAAAGATTTTATAAAACTTTTAACACGCTGTCTCCACTGCTAAATGGAGTAAGATTTATATATATATATATCGCAGACGTAATCAAACAGAACATGAAATCATTTCTCTCTCTCTCTCTCTCTCTCTCTCTCTCTCTATATATATATATATATATATATATATATATATATATATATATATATATTGAACAATAAAAAATTAAAATCTTCAGACATACTGGGTTGTATATTAATATTCCTTCGTTTTTATTATTATTTCATTTAGATTCCTCGGCTAGTTTCGGCCAACATGGACATCATCAGGAGAAAAATAATTTTCTGCTTGCTGGTAGCAGTGAACTACAGAATACAGAATATATATATATATATATATATATATATATATATATATATATATATATATATATATATGAAAATGATTTCATGTTCTGTTTGATTACGTCTGCGATATATATATATATATATATATATATATATATATATATATATATATTTAACATAATATATATATATATATATATATCGCAGACGTAATCAAACAGAACATGAAATCATTTTTCACTGTTTTCTTACTAGCTTTTCAATGATTTTTCAAAATTAAAAAAATAATTTTCATGAACGTAGATAAATAATATACAAGATGTCATATCAATTGGATATTTTTTTCAAACGACTTATCAAAATTAAAATAATTCCGTTCTCATAAAGGTAAAATGATTAAATTCAACATGTCGCATGAATATGATATTAATATTTTAAATGGTTTACCAAATTAAAAAAAAATTCTTGCCGTTTTAAAGTATTTAATATAAACAAAATCCTAAATGTAGCATTATTAATATAATTTGCAAATAAATCTAGAAGGAAAGTTGGGTACCTCGAAGTGGTGAAATGGTCAGCAAGTTTGTCTCACTAGATTAATTATAACTAAGTAATGAGTTCCATCCTCACTGAGTGCTCCATAGATGTGACCTTAGATCAAATCTAAGCCACGCTTTTTAAATATCTAATTACAGAAGGAAAGTTTAAATATAAAAATATTCAAATTCTATAAACTCCATCAAGATTAATCCTTCAATAAATAATCTTAAAAAATCAATTACTTCTTCTATGTTCCGTGAGCGATCATGGCTCTTCACTACTTTCTATCTTTACATCACTTAGCAACGTTTGTCCTTTAACTATACATCCTATTCACTGCCCTACCATCGTTAGGTTACTCGCTGTTACCTTCGACCTTCAGTATGACCTCTGTGTGTCGAATTCTCCGAGCACCCTTTCCACAACATGTGTCTCAGAAATTTCAACTGTCTTTTTCTGATACTAAGTATGTGTTAATTTTTTTTTATCTAGTTTCCTTCATCGTTATTCAGCTGTTCCGTTCATGGTAATCTCAACATCCTCCTGTAGAACTACATCCTTGCTGTGTCGCCTCTTCATACGCGAAGAAGTTTGGCGTAAAAAATAAAGCAAAATAAGATATTTTCAAGAACAGACACGTTTTTGTTATAATGTCATATGTGAGGAAGTTTTGTAAGATAAAACATTTTTAAGAAAAATCTTTTTTATAAACATTTTCAAAAATCTATTTACCTTTAATATTACCGGTACTTTATATACACATGCGGTGGTTGGTTGCGCGGTTATCGGCGCGGGGGCGGCCCAATGTACAGGCTGAGTTCAGTTTCTGCCCAAGTTCGCTTCCTAAAATGCACTTGGAAAAGTTGTGTATAAACGTAAACATTAGATTAAATGAATATATGAATTAATGAAACTGAAGGTAGTTATAATCAAATTATACAGTTATTTTTAGTGGATGCCCGTGTTTGAGTAGACGTTCCGTTTCATTTTCTTTAACGGTACACATGGTACAGTGGATAAAGGCGTTGGTTAGATCCAGTGACAGACCCAAAGAGTGTGAGTTCAATACCCAGTTCAGGCTGTGGAGAACTTTCAGAGGGAAAATTACCAGGAGATAACTGATAACTGACATCCATCAAACATGGCTCGTGGAACTAGAACAGTCTACCCCAGTGATCGAAATAAAGGGTTCGATTCGAAATTCCAACCACCTGAAGAAGGCCGGAGCGTACAACGGCCGAAACGTTGTGACAAATATGGCGACAAAGATGAGGACAATAGTCCGACTAATGTAAATACTGTACATAATACCTCATCTCAGAAATATAGATAGACTTTAACGGTATTTATTTAATCGAGAAATGTAAATAAAGTAAATGTGTCTTCGGGCAGGAGTTGCTTTATTAAGTACGCAGACCGGTAGACGAAATAAATATTGTTTAAAAAAAATAAACGGAGCGTCTACTCAAATACGGGTATCCTCTGCAAAATAACGTTTGAAGTATTAAAAATATGTCCAACTTAAGAATAAAATCCATGAATTCTTTCCAAATCGAATTTCTATGATGATAAAGTTACACAAAACATTCAACCCTTCTCATACTTCACTTAAATCACGTTTTGTCTCGTTAGTATAGATTTAAATACAAATCCATTTTTCTGATGACGCTGATTCATCGACGAATCATGCCAAATAAAAGTTTTGTAGTTCGTCTATTTTTAATAAATAGATGCAAATATGTAATAGAATTTTAATTTGTATTGTATTTTATTCTTTTAAAACACTTTTTCAAATATAGGAAGTACATTGTATTAGAAATAATGTGATCGTCTAAACAGTACAATAAAAAAACACTGCGCGTGGCCACATGCAGCAATAGCACACTTATCAAGGATGTTCCAATAACTTGAACCAATTTTAAATGTGAATTAAGTTTAAGCGTCTAATGACTTTTTTCTTTTTCTTTCACATTTAACAACTGAAGTCGTTGGCAATTTCAGCCAATGAAAGATTAGCAATCAAACAACGTGTTAAAGTTATCGAAGCGTATTACGAAGATGGACGTTCAAAGAGAAATGCATTTCGCGCACTTCACGATTTGTTGGTCAACATAATCGACCAACCGAGAGGGCAATTGGAAACGATGTAACGTTGTGGAGAGGTTCAATTCCTGCGCGCGATGACGAATAGAGGTGTCTTTCGGCCACATTCTCGTGCACTGCAGCAATGTTTTGAGTTGAACGGGGTAAACGAGCACGCAATGGTGTTTTCACATTTGCCACCGACCCAGTTTGCTTAAAATTGCGAACAATTTTTACAATTGCACTCTTGAAACTTTGACACGTTTGATTGTTATATATATATATATATATATATATATATATATATATATATATATATATATATATATAATATGGAGAAAACAACTGAAAAGTTGCAAATTAAAAATAATTGAATGTTTTTTTTGAAAGTATTTATATATATATATATATATATATATATATATATATATATATTTGATATTTTAGATCTGCCCCGATCTTTCATCAGAAATAACTGTATTCAGAAGTTTTAGAAGTTTTATAATTTTAAATTCAACAACAAACACTATTTACAGATTAGTGGCACAGCAATAGGCACGAAAATGGCACCTAGCTATAATATCCATATTATATACATACCAAGAAAGTATACGTGGCTTCTCATTATGCTATATATATATATATATATATATATATAGTGTTACTCGCTTGGAAAAAACTCAGGTATTTCGGCTTGTAACTGAACAAACCAATACCCAAGGAAAAGTAAGGGATAAAAAAATAAAGAACTAAGAACGTGAAATTCAGGCGTAAACAATCGTCCAGAATTCAAGCTCAGAGTCCAAAGAAAAAAACCTCCAAAACGAGTAAAGTAACTACGTAAAGGGCTCAACACACGAAGTAGAGCAAACCTAATATAAACCTAAAGAGACAGGTAAACCTACCTAGGTTTCACTTATACGGATCACCAAGGTGAACTGTCTCTCTCTCTCTCTCTCTATATATATATATATATATATGGCCCTATATATATATATAGATATAAATATATATATATATATATATATATATATATATATATATATATATATATATATATATATATATATATATATATATATATGTATGTATTATGAAATGAACAAAGTCCGACAATTATTTTAAGAAATATTTATGTTTAACATTCTTTTGTCTGAATCAAAATGAGGAAAGGCATTATTTTGACTCGATCTCGCTTCGAGACTGAATCAAAATGAGACGAGGTATTATTTTGAGTTGATCTCGCTTTGAGATTGAATCAAAATGAGACGAGGCCTTATTTTGACTCGACCTCGCTTCGAGACTGAATCAAAATGAGGCGAGGCATTATTTTGACTTGATCTCGCTTTGAGATTGAATCAAAATGAGATGAGGCCTTATTTTGACTCGACCTCGCTTCGAGACTGAATCAAAATGAGGCGAGGCATTATTTTGACTTGATCTCGCTTTGAGATTGAATCAAAATGAGACGAGGCCTTATTTTGACTCGACCTCGCTTCGAGACTGAATCAAAATGAGGCGAGGCATTATTTTGACTTGATCACGCTTTGAGATTGAATCAAAATGAGACGAGGCCTTATTTTGACTCGACCTCGCTTCGAGACTGAATCAAAATGAGGCGAGGCATTATTTTGACTTGATCTCGCTTTGAGATTGAATGAAAATGAGATGAGGCTTATTTTGACTCGACCTCGCTTCGAGACTGAATCAAAATGAGGCGAGGCATTATTTTGACTTCATCTCGCTTCGAGACTGAATCAAAATGAGGCGAGGCATTATTTTGACTCGATCTCGCTTTGAGATTGAATCAAAATGAGACGAGGCATTATTTTGACTTGATCTCGCTTCGAGATTGAATCAAAATGAGGCGAGGAATTATTTTGACTTGATCTCGCTTTGAGATTGAATCAAAATGAGACGAGGTCTTATTTTGACTCGACCTCGCTTCGAGACTGAATCAAAATGAGGCGAGGCATTATTTTGACTTGATCTCGCTTCGTGACTGAATCAAAATGAGGCGAGGCATTATTTTGACTTGATCTCGCTTTGAGACTGAATCAAAATGAGGCGAGGCATTATTTTGATTCGACCTCGCTTCGAGACTGAATCAAAATGAGGCGAGGCATTATTTTGACTTGATCTCGCTTCGAGACTGAATCAAAATGAGGCGAGGCATTATTTTGACTTGATCTCGCTTTGAGATTGAATCAAAATGAGACGAGGCCTTATTTTGACTCGACCTCGCTTCGAGACTGAATCAAAATGAGGCGAGGCATTATTTTGACTTGATCTCGCTTTGAGATTGAATCAAAATGAGACGAGGCCTTATTTTGACTCGACCTCGCTTCGAGACTGAATCAAAATGAGGCGAGGCATTATTTTGACTTGATCTCGCTTTGAGATTGAATCAAAATGAGATGAGGCCTTATTTTGACTCGACCTCGCTTCGAGACTGAATCAAAATGAGGCGAGGCATTATTTTGACTTGATCTCGCTTTGAGATTGAATCAAAATGAGACGAGGCCTTATTTTGACTCGACCTCGCTTCGAGACTGAATCAAAATGAGGCGAGGCATTATTTTGACTTGATCACGCTTTGAGATTGAATCAAAATGAGACGAGGCCTTATTTTGACTCGACCTCGCTTCGAGACTGAATCAAAATGAGGCGAGGCATTATTTTGACTTGATCTCGCTTTGAGATTGAATCAAAATGAGATGAGGCCTTATTTTGACTCGACCTCGCTTCGAGACTGAATCAAAATGAGGCGAGGCATTATTTTGACTTCATCTCGCTTCGAGACTGAATCAAAATGAGGCGAGGCATTATTTTGACTCGATCTCGCTTTGAGATTGAATCAAAATGAGACGAGGCATTATTTTGACTTGATCTCGCTTCGAGATTGAATCAAAATGAGGCGAGGCATTATTTTGACTTGATCTCGCTTTGAGATTGAATCAAAATGAGACGAGGCCTTATTTTGACTCGACCTCGCTTCGAGACTGAATCAAAATGAGGCGAGGCATTATTTTGACTTGATCTCGCTTTGAGATTGAATCAAAATGAGACGAGGCCTTATTTTGACTCGACCTCGCTTCGAGACTGAATCAAAATGAGGTGAGGCATTATTTTAACTCGATCTCTCTTTCAGATGGAGTCAAAATCATAACACATAATTGTTAAGATCTCAATATCCGCCATTATCGCTTCAGAATCAGCGCAATCATATTGATTATGATATTATCATTATTTTTATCATTTCCTTTTATGCCTGTTCACATTATTTCCTACCGGGTTTCCACCAGAAACGTACGGTCAGAACTGCCTTCATGGCATTTTCTATTGATCATTTATTGCAAAAATATAAACAAACCCTCAAACCCCTAAGATCACCAACATCTTGCATTTATAACTTCCTTCGTAATGTGACAGCTGTACTTGTGAGTAATGTTTTTAATTTCTTTAAGGCATGGGCCACAAGGAATTCCTCCAATGAGTCTATCGGAACCTTTTCCAATCAATCCGATGCTTCCAACTACTACTGAACATAGTGATGCTCTCATGTGCCACATTTTTGAGATTGCTTCTTCAAGGTCGTCCTTGTATTTTGATATTTTTTAAAGATCTTCAAAGATACATTACAATTGCTTGAACTGCCACGTTAATAAGAAAACACATTCTATTTTGTGGTCTTTTATCGAGATGTCTGGGCGATTAGCTTTGATTATTATTATTATTATTATTATTAATTATATATATATATATATATATATATATATATATATATATATATATATATATATATATATATTTATTTCATTACAAGAATTTACAAATAGGAACGATCAATTAGCTTATATTCATACCCTGCCTGGTGGCAAACGCTGCTGGTGGCGCCAGAGGTGGCGGTTCCGCCATAGCCACCGAAACCGTGAGATCACCCCTGGTCGGCGGCTGATGAAGACAGGGTATCGCACGTGTTAATACACGTTGTATGTTAATATATATATATATATATATTATATATATATATATATATGTGTGTGTGTGTGTGTGTGTGTGTGTATGTATATTGTCATCCACAGACAGACTGTTTCGCGGAATCACAGCTCATCAGTGTGATTAGCTTGTCGAAACCCGACTGAATTGGCGTCAGTCGGGGATTCTACCACTAAGCCGTTGGCACACGGCAGGGATGAAGGCAAATTTATGCGTATTTATTTTTAGATAAACACACAGTGACTTAGAGAAATCGATTCGATTTACCGAAGAGTCTTGCATTATTAGCTGTAATAGTCACTGTTTATAAACCCACACTTCCTTCCCAGAGAGCTCAACCAAAATAAATTTTTCAGGAGCATATATATTGTCCATGTACCACTTTTCCACCCCATTAGCTCCTCTAAGTAGCACATCCGTCCTTTTGCCAACTCTCTCCAAGCTGATTAGAATTCAGAGTTTTTCCTTTCTTAGACTGGTTGCCAACCAAGGCTTTAGGACCCAGTCTGTCCTGCTAATTACCATAACTTCAAAGACGGATTCATATCTTTCCTAATGCTATTTGCACTTGAGTGCATGTAACATACTCAAGTGAAAGTCGAACTCGACTCTCCGATTTTTCATTCCAAACTACTTTCCATTACACCACCTGCTCATCCAAACTTACAGTACCTGGTATCCCTAAGCTGATACCCATCTAGGTACTAATCAGGCTCAACTTTGGTAAACTTCGACGATTGGACAAGAACTGGTGTTTCCACGTAATATGGTTGTAAGCCACTAATAATAATAATGATAATAATAATAATAATAATATTTTATAGAAATAAAATAAGCTTTGGAGTTAAAGTCTGTAAAAAAAACGAAAATACCTTTGATACACTCTAATAGTTATAAATGATATAACAACTTGTTAAACAGATAAAAGTTATTTTTTTATATTTTGTGGAAAGTTTTATTTGTATTTAGTTTCGTTAAATAAAAAAGGAGAATTCTTCACATTCATAATATCTCGAGAATTATGTAAATAAATAATTAGACATTAAGAAACTTCAAAACACTTCCTGCGTGTTAATTAGATTTTGCTTATGTTCCAATATGTTTTGGAGAAATTCATTCATTCATTCATTCTTTCTTTCTTTCTTTCTTTCTTTCTTTCTTTCTCAGAGTAGATCAGAATAAAAAGAAATCAGTCTCACAAAAGAATACTAAATTTTGATACGATACAAAAAGAAACAGTGGCGAAAACAAAGAAGCGGAACTTTTGGAAATGGCAAAATTAGACACTCAAACGATGAATGAGAATTAGCAATGAAGGCCATTTGAACCAAACAATTTTTCCTCTCACAATTGCACGTTGGATTCTTATTCTCAACTCTCCTTATAATTCATCGCTGACTGACAAGAGATGCTCTTAATTTTAGAAGGCAAAATAAACACAGCAACAACACAAATTAGATCTTAAGACGTTCTCTTTTATATTCTACAATAAATCCCACAGGATGTGTCCCTCATAAAATTTATAATCTTAAAACAAGAGACGTGGGACGTCAGTCTTGCATGCAACGTTTTGGATGCAGAATAAAGGAGAGTAATTTAAGATTAAAGATTAAAAAGAAAAAAAATCACCTAACTAATAAACAGCTACACATGTTGTTGGAAATATATCGTATTTTCCAAATAAGGTATATTTGAGAGGCTCAGATGGCGGTCATATTTTCCGCAAGAAAAAAGGAAATGAAGCAGAATGTGGCGTTTTTCTTTCATTCGTCCGTGAATTCCCTAATCAGCAACTAACTGTAAGCCGAGATTTCCGGGTCAAAAAAAGACCTTCCTCCAAGATTTCTTCAGTAAGATTTTTGCTAGCAAGCTAACAGATGAGGATAGGGAGGTTGTTTTACTCACTGTAGCCTATCGGCTTTACTGACAATTATTCTGCAACATTTCCTTGCTGGAGAAAAGAAAATTGGCAGAAACAAATTACATTTTGCCACGCCATTTAGTATAGTAAGAAAATCTTTCTGAAAAAATGACTTTTGACATTCAGTGAGAAACTGAAACGGTGGGACTCGAGTGTATCTATGGTATTGGCCTGTAGAGAGACGATGTGAAGTAACAGCCGTAGTTAACCGAATAACAGCTCAAGCCGCAGAGAATGTCGGGACAATGCAACAAGACTTTTATTAGGGAGGCAGGTTAATAAAATAAACAATATGACCAAATCTTTTGTAAGTGTAGCGGCATGCACAACTAGTTATCAAAATACTAACAACTTTGTCGGGGATGAAACAAAGACCATAGCTATTGATAATAATTAGTAAAAAAAAATATGTAAATCACGTGACGGAATTAGGATAAACAGATTAAAAAAAAGAAACAATTCAGGTTTCGTGCTACAAACTATTACAGAAATATTGAACAAGGTTAAAGGTTTGGTATAGGTTTATTTTGTTTTACGGCATATCAACCTCAATGGGTTATTTAATGCAGATAAAATATTTAGATAGATTCGTATGAATAGAATATGTATTCTTTGGTTTTGATTGGTTTGGTTTATTTTGTTTTACGGCATTTCAACCTCAATGGGTTATTTAATGCCGACAATTTTTTTTTTATTGCTGGTAATATTTTGTTTTGTCAAAAATCTTTCTGGTAATATTTTTCCTTCAAAATTGCATTGCTGGCAATAATTTTTTTTCAAAAAAGTATTGCTGGTAATAGTTAACTATTTTCCCATAGCTGGGACCCTAACCGGTGTGTGGTAACGAAAATTGACACACGTTATTCTGTATTTATCTAAAGAGTTAGACATCAGGCATCCTGAAAAGATGCAGATATTTATATTTTTGTATATTTCGCAACGCTAATATCAGCGAAATCTGAGAAAAATACGTGAATCTTTTTTCTGGGGATCAAATTATTCAGTTTCAAGTCTATTTTAGTATTAGGCACTTTTTTCAGTTCAGATCAGTGTCGCTCGACCATTATGTCTACAATACTAAATGGATTCATACTGTAGCAGTCCAAAAAAGAAATCGCTTTGTTTAATGTTCAGATACGTCATGGGCTTTCGAGAAGAATCCGAACGAAGACATTTGCTCTGTTTAAAAGGGAAATAGAACAATTCACTGGGATGTTCACTCTCTGCTGCCGACCGGTCAAAGTTATCCTGGATTACACGATTGTTTCTCACACAAAGGGAGACGCCGGTGCGAACACTACAGTAAAGCACATTCTCTTTGTTAAGATTTATCGAATGCAAAGGCCGACATCCCAAACCCTATCAAACGCTTTGGAGATGTCTAGCGCCACGGCACAAGCTTCTCCGTTATTTTGAAGAGCTTGATAGACAATTTCAGTGATGGCCGTAAGTACATCAGCTGTAGATCGGGCAAAGCGGAAACCATATTGTCTGAGAGCAGATCATGGGATGTAAGGTGGTTAACCACATCGGCATTGCTTAAGGCTTCGAAGACTTTGCCGAAGAGGGGTAGGAGACTGATAGGACGGTAATTAGAAGGGTCGATAGACTTCTTAAAGACAGGAACTATCGATGAGGACTTCCAGCAGTCTGGAAAACAAGATTCCTTGAGTCAGTAGTTGTATAGTTTGGAGAGGGCGGGTGCCAGTTCAGGCGCGCATTTCTTCAAGACAATGGCTGGTATTCCATATCCACCACTAGCCTTGTGGGGTCTAAATTAGAGATAATGCCCAGTACCAATAACGGGGTTATGTTCAACCCGCTCAATAGGGCCTCAGTTCTAATAGGGAAATCGGGTATGCGTACACCGAAAGAGTCGAGCGTTGAATTGAATGAAAATTTCCGAGCAAAGTATTCAGCCTTGTCGACAGAGGAGGTCCGTACCTCAAATTGGTTGAACAAAGGAGGTATAGAGGGTTTGGAATTGTTAAGTACGCTCTTGCATAGACGCCAATAATCCTTGGAGTCGAATTTGCGAGATGCAATACGTTCCTTCATTCGAGCAGCAAATAGTGACTTAGCTTCCTTGAGGACACGCTTACACTCGTTAGGGGCAGAGGCAAAGAGACGTCTATTGCAGTCGGACATGTCGCTACGGAATAGGTGGGAGAAGTGGTTCCTATGGGCAATGGCGCCTGAGCAAGCAGCGGAGAAACAAGGGGACGAGCACGATTTGACCTTAAATTTCCTTGAGTGGATGAAAGCGTCGATTCCACTAATATTTCATGATTATAATTTATTACATTGAAATCGTAATCAAAACCCAATTCATCAGACCTACAAATTCAAAATGTAAAAAGGTTTTCTTTTTGAATTTGTAGGTCTGATGAATTGGGCCGTGATTACGATTCCAATGTCATAAATTATAACCATGAATTATTAATGCTTGAGCCTTTTATATTATATTCTTGCTCTGTCTTTGATATACATCTATACCTGGATTTTAACCTCTTAGGAATATATATATATATATATATATATATATATATATATATATATATATATGCGTATATATATA
Organism: Acanthosepion esculentum; assembly: GCA_964036315.1. Classification (NCBI taxonomy): domain Eukaryota; kingdom Metazoa; phylum Mollusca; class Cephalopoda; order Sepiida; family Sepiidae; genus Acanthosepion; species Acanthosepion esculentum. The sequence goes on from OZ038491.1 coordinate 25,970,013, forward strand.
TATGTATATATATATGTGTATATCTATATCTATATATATATATATATATATATATATTGACCACTAATATTATCTATCTATCTATCTATCTATCTATCTATATAAATTTTTCAAAGAATCCTCAGCAGCCATTTTTACTAAAATAATTTATTTTTAGATCAGGTTTTTATATTCAGATGAAATTCGAAACAGACCCAATACTATCCTTGGTATGTTATCTACGTATTTAAAGTAGATAAATGATTTTATCTATTCGTCATTTTTATTTCTCTCTCTCTCTCTCTCTCTCTCTCTCTTAATATTCACAATGACTGCTTACTTTAAATAAATTATTATTTTTGTTGTTATGATATATATATATATATATATATATATATATATATATATATATATATATATATATGCATATATGTATACTATAGGTATTTGAACTAATCTATCGGGCTTTCATTATTATCACTTCGATGAAAGACAATTTTGGTGTCGACATTTTAAATGAGTAAATCTGAGGTATTTTTGTTGCCTTGACCTTGCAAACATTGTAAGAAGCTTATGGATTCGTCTCTAAGCATCTTTGTGACTTTTTGTTTGGTGTCCAAATAAGACGATTCCAGCAGAGACGAAGTTCCCCGGAACGAAATATGGTAAACACGTTTATAAATCGGCCACTGAATTAGATTTGACACGAACAAATATTTTCAGACTCGATGAAGCGCCGGTATTTTTTACATTTTTTCTGTTAGAGAATCGAATTTGAAAAAATTAATAATGTATAAAGTGGTAAACTTGCAGCAACATCGCGTCGAAACACCGGTTCTTATTCGATCATAGCAATTACAGAATATCTCGATATTTGAGATTTCAAGATCTTCCTCGACTTGGATGAGAGAAATTTGATTTCATTTGATTTTTTTACGGCTTATCAAAACATTGCATGTAAATTAATGCCAGAAGATATTTTTATCGTTGTAAGTATTGTTTTTTGGAAGGGGGATAATAATGAATTAGTGATCTAAGTCTTATTAATTAACCCATAGCTGGTGGAGAAGAGGTGGATTTACACCTTTCTCAAAGATATTTGCGTGTAAATATAATGAACCCAACTGGAATTAAAACTCGGCTCTCCGTTTAACAATCCCGTGTCATTATCTATTACATCACTTGCCTATCCAAGCTTATAATACCTTGTTTTCCTAAGCGGTCACCCATCTAGGTACTGACCAGGCTCAATGTTGCTTAACTTCGGTGATTGTACGGGAACCAGTATTTCGACGTGATAGATCCGTAAGCCGATGAGAGAGGGAGAGATGAAGCGGTAAAGACTATTACATTTCCACAATAATTCTTTGTTTCTTCCAATTTTTCTAATACAATACAATTGTTGGAGAGATCTATCTATTTTGCTTCGTGTTACTATCGCAGGCTGTGTATTTTTGAGACTCTTTTCATTTTTGTGTGAGGTTGTCCGCCACCACTGTCACCACTGCTGAAACTCATTACACACGGCTTACATCCATTGTTTGGTCTCCGTAAATGTTCAGCAAGTCGCAACGAATGTTGATGTGCCTGTTTCGTACGTACAAAACAAGAGGTATTATTTTCTGAACAAATTTCTGTATGTATGTCTTATTTTACGGCAAATTTTTGTTGTTCCCCTGAAATCCCTCGATGTCAAAACTGCTATTAAGTTTCCCGAAGGCATACAGATATGATGGGCTGAACATTGTAACAATCTGTTCTTTAAACTATCTACTGTTGACAATACAGTCATAGATAATTTGCTACAGAATGAGTTACTTCATCAAATGAACATCCTCTCCACTCTCTCGGCATCAGAAAAATCAACATCGGCAAGACACTGGCCTTCCAATGGAATTATTTTGATTCGGTGTGGATTGTGTTGCTTCAGTTGTGTTCGACTTCATTATTCTGGTCTGGAAAGGCACACTTGTATCTTGAGGGAACTCTGGTTTTCCATCTTTAAATCCAAGGATTCAAAATGTGTGTAAGAGCTGCCGAGGAATCAACCTTCTTTAATAGTTGGTAAGGCCTTTGCGCGGATCTTGTTGAACAGGCTAATAAACTGCATATGTCCTCTAGTTATTCCAGAAGCACAAAGTGGTTTTAGAGCGGACAGGGGTACTATGGATAGGATTTTCTCGTTAAGACAGCTGTGAGAGAAATACTGCAAGTGCAATTGTACCAGGATTTCATGGCCTTCACCAAAGCTTTTGACACCGTAAATCGTGACGCCTTGTGAAAGATCCTGATAAAGTTGGTTGCCCTCCCTTTTTTTGTTAACTTAGTGAAAAAGCTATATATGACGGCTTGCCTCACATTCAACAGATCACCTTGGTTTGTTTGTTTAACGGCATATCGACTCCTAATGGGTCATTTAATGCCGAATTTAATTTTCTAGGGCGGTATGGTAATTTTTGTTTTTACTATTAAAATCTATTGCTGGAAATTTTAATTTTATTTATTAAAATCTATTACTTGTATTATTATTATAAAAATGTTTTTTTATACTTCCATAGTGTTTTGGAACCATTTTGGGGGTTCATTATTAGTCCATATCTGTGACCCTAACAGATAGTACCACACCTGGTCAAGGTGGACCTGGGACCAACAGCAATTAAGAAATGGTTTTACGCTCCTCAAACCGTCCTGGTTCACCTTTAAATGAGTTGACAGTGGACAATGGAGCAAAGCAAAATGACATTCTTGAACCAACAGTTTTCTCGGTATACTTTTATCTGCTTTTATCACTTAGGCCTTTGTGTCCCTGATCTGAGATTTGCTTCATGCTAATGATGTAGCACATTCGTGGGAAGATTTAGAGATCATAACAGATCACTTCTCTGCAGTTTGTGATGCTTTTGGTTTGAGGATTAGCCTGGAGTAGACAAAAGTGATGTCACCCATCCACCTGGTGGGGCCCAAAAATAACCAAATATACTTGTTGACAATTTTCCATAGATTGGAAGTCAAATATTAAAAGACAGTGTCCTGGATGCTAAAATTGTTATCAGGCATTCAGGTGACAAGTGTTACATTGGGGAAATTTGAAAGAAGTGTATGCTCAAATAGAGGCACTGCCATCAAGACTAGAATAAGTGTGTATACGGCCCGTGTCTTAACATCCCTGTTGTACTCTTTGTAATGGACAACATACCTGAGGCATAGCTTGAACGATTCCACCAAAAATGCCTGAGACGCATCCTTAACATCATAGGGAAGTCTTTGATTCCAGACGCTGTTGCCCATCAAACATCTGAATGCAATAGCAATGGAAGCAATAGTAGTCTTCGGCCATATGCGATGCGTAGGAAACGTGATGAGTATGGCGGATAACAGGGAATCTAGACAAATTTTCTACGAGGACAGAAGACATGAAATCATCCATGACACAAGGCTGAGAAGAGTTTTAAAGATAATTTGAAGTATAATCTGAATGCATTGCACATGCATGTGAATCATTGGTAAAAACTGACCTTAAATTTTACAGAATGGTGGCACTTAAGGGAGGGATGCAACGCCTTTGAAGATGAACTTCTCAGGCATGCTCAGATCAAGCGTGGTCTCTGAAGACGCACTCATTCTGATTTGCCAATTAATACGCACTCTTGAAAATGTGGTGTCTTTGAACACATACTATTGTTGAGTGGAGGTTATGTAAACCATTTAAAAGGGTATCATAATAACCAGAAACAAACCAAATATACCAACCTGCCTCGTCATCCTGCTAACAAAAGGTTTGCAGATTTCATTATCTGAGAAGGTATATAGTGGTACACTTTGAGAAATGTAGGACAAAAATCAACCTAATCAAGGATAAATACTTAATTTATCTATAATATATGCATGCTACCTATAAAATCGAATACCGGTCTCAAGGGTCATATTAACGGCAATGGACACCGAAACGTGACGGAAGCCATCGCAAGAGATGTGATTGGTGAGGAGGTGGCTATCAGCTGAGTAAGATGTTTCAATCAACATGTATGCAATATAATAATATATTTAAAAAAATGAATCGAATATTAACATGGATAAACAAACATAAAAATAACTTCCTTAAATGCAACACGAAAAGAAGACGTCCAGTCCCTACGACAGACATTAAACTCTAGAAATGGATTAGCTGGGAAGAAGATAACTGATTCTTTTGCAGCTCTAAAAGACTGATTCTGGTCACAGAGATGACTCAAAAATGGCAGCTTGCAATGCTTGTGTGCTGACGTTCCTCCTATGTTCCCGTGAGACTTGGCTTGTGCATCGCAGACACTTAGAAGCACTGACGAGATTCCACCAACACATTTTAAGATCGATTCTTGGGATTCACTGAATATCCCACACGTCAGACACTGGTCTTCGAAAAGATCAATGCATCGAAGCGCAAATTGATCGCCGCAGGTGATCTCTTTACAGGTCTTGTTATTCGTCTTGACGATAGTAGAATACCCAAGGAAATTCTCTACGGCACTCGACCCTGACATAAACCAAAAAGCGCTTCAAGAACGGTTTAAAAGAGTCCCTTGCAGCCTTCTATATAGAATATTCTGAGGGGAAAACTCAACTTGTGATGGATATAATTGGAGGCGTACAATTCATGAAGGCACTAAGATCTTCCAAAAACATTCAACGAGTTGGATAAATGTCTAGCGTGCTGCTAGGAAATGGGAAATCATCTCTCTAGGAACTCATCAATATACATATGATAAATGTGGCAGAGTCTATCCCTCCAATGCAGGCCTCGTTCGGCACAATAAAAGATAGATTATGATCAGTACTACTATTGGAAATAACTTAAGATGTGGGGGGGGGGTCAGAAAACCCGGAGAAACCGATTCGGTGTCACTTCTCGCATGAAAACTCGCGAGGAAAGTGAACAGACTTTTCAAAACAGCCCAGGTCCTGTACAGATCAACATAGTGTGTCAGACCTGCTATAAGTTTTGTAAGTCATTTGCTGGCTTCAACGAAAATTTAAACATTGATCAAACTTGTCAGGGTTGTTCATACTCGTGTAACAAATCGAGAGCCATGATGTTTGTACGTAATGGACGCATGCCAGATTGGTTAGAACGTTCGCAAAAATGAGTAAACTGTTCGGAAGCCGGTGTAATTACAATTCACCAAGAACTATTCTCCCGATTGTTTGTTTTCTTCATCTGAATATGTCAAACTCGAGTCGATGGTATCAACCTATTGGATAAAATGCTTATTAATTTGCCTCTAGCTACGATAATGAATATAGGTTATTAAAAACTGGTTTTCTAAAACGAACATAACGCCTGTTCTCTTTAATTCGTAGAAACAATGAAATTAAAAAAGTAAATAATCTTCTGCAATGTGGCATAATTAACAACATAACTAAAGTGAATCATTTAGTTTATGCAGGAATTGAACGAATTATTGATAAAAGTGGTGTTCAGGAAGAATGAGTTTGTATCAGAAAGAGAGACGGGAAATGAAACTGAACAAGGTGAATTCCATTCTGTGAAAAAGTAAAAAAGAACGTAAAATCTATGAGGAACCAATGGAGAGAAACAAGGACTTAACGGAAAGAACAGAAATAAAATAAAGACATAAACAACTAAAATACAGGTGATAAAAGAAATTGTTTAAGGAACAAAGACTCAAGAGATATCGACACATGTAGTTCATCAAACGACAGAACATTCTCAAAGAGTGAAAGAATAGCTAATGTAAAAATAAATGACGAAGGAACGATGATAACTGAGGAATCAGATTCTAAGGAACAGGCTGTGGGAATAGAAGAAAAGAAAAAAAATACAAGGATCATAGCAAACACGGTTTAAATTACATGGGATCGTAGAACAAAGAAGAAACTGAAGAACAACTTTTCCAATTGTTAAGTCTTTGATCATGACGGGATCCGTGGCTTCGTATCAGGTATTTGATGAATGTTCAGATACTATTCCAACAGCTACGCAACTGACGAAAAGAAGTAACAATGTCCGAATGAATTGCGCGAAGTAAATTATCCAGAAAGAATTCAAGAAAGTAACAATTCCAGGTAACTTCTCTGGTACTCCGACTGTACGAATTTAGCCGTGCTACTAGATTGGCAACGAAGTCTCACCGTTTTACTGTTGAACTAACTAGATGCAACAACCACTTCTATTCTAACAGTTTATTTTTTGGACCTTCCCATCTGAGGAACTCCCTTCCGATTTCTTGCTTCCCTGGCAACTACAATGTTCAAAAGTTTAAGTGCAGCTTCAGTCGCCATCTTCCGTTTTCGTAATCCCTCGTCTTTTTGGTCCTTTCTTCAATCCTCCTCATTATCAGGCTTCTCATTTCCATTCGCTTTTAATTTCACTCCTTGTGTGTACCCCGCCATTGCGTTCTAGTGCCACTATCGCCTTTGCTTGTAGTGAAACGAAAAAATCTTGTATTCTTTAACAGCGTTGAAATTTAAAGACCACCGAACTTCATTTCCATTAGAAATGGTTATATCGTTACTAAGACTTTTTACTTGATTGATTCAAGGTTAAAATCAGACGCAAGCTGGAATTCCCTTCAAGAAATTAATGCTTAATGAATAAATTACTTTTCTTTGCTGATTTAAAGCAATTAAAATTTATCATCACGTTCGTTTTTTTTATCGATAACATGGTTACTATTTCAGTGGAAAACTTTACGGCAAAAAAAATATTTTTTAGTTGCAGTGTATTTTGACTTAGGCCTTCAGAGGCTGACCTTAAGTTCCGATGGTAGACAAAACAATAGAAGTCCTTTTTGATTGGTTAAATCTAGCGTAGGAAGTTTAGAGAGATAGAAAGTGTTTTCAGGGAGTTAAGTTTTACATGTCATGCACAATAGACGTGGATTTTTCTTGTCTCAGGTAACTTGCTCCAGAGTAGGGCTGATAGAGCCACCCCACTGGTTAGTTAAAAATGTACACGTCGACGCGTTAATAAGATAGATAATTTTAAAACACCCTTTTGTTGAAGTTCTCATTTTACCTCCGAAAAAAAACAAACAACTAGCGATGACCCGACCGGGAGAAGACGGCCGAAAGAAAAGAATACAGCTTCGTTATGGAATCGACCCCGTCAACCAAAAGGGACCCCCAGAACGAGGGGGCTATGCAAAACTGCTATAGATCGACCAAGGGTGAAAGAAGCTAAACTAAGAATAAGGGATCTAAACGTCGTACGGATTGACAACAAAACATTTACGATAGGACAACGATAACAGAATACTTGAAGATGCTAAAAATTTTATAAGATTTTAACATAATAATGCAGGCAAAATAGCCTAGTGGATTAATGTGTTAACGGGTTTGATGAAAGAGTAATTGTGGGTTCAGGCCAGGCAGGTTGTACCTGGACTCAGTGAAGAAGGAACATGCAATAACGGCGCAGAACTAATTTTAGATATCCCTAGATGGGGTTAGAAAAACGAGAACAATCTACTAACAGTATATTAAATAAAGGAATCAATTCAAAATTCCCTGAAGGTCACCGTATCGATAAGCATCTGATGGAGGTCGGAGGGCACAACGATCGATACTAACAGCGAAGCTATGAAAGGAATGTAAATATTAAAAATAAGGCAATGGGTATCTCGTAAGTAAACCGTGCGAGGATCGAACTATTAGTAGCTAAAATAAAAACGGTCTTCTCGTAAAAAAGAAAAACAAACGGATTAATATTTTGGTAATAATCTTTTTAGATTAGCATTCATTAGCCCTACCTCAAGACACATTTCTCAGAATCAAAAAATATTGATTTTTGAAGTGGAATTCTATTATAATATAAATAAAATTTCAACAAGCCCACTGACTTCTTAAAGTGTATTCTAGAATTTGTTTTTATTTATAAATGTCAAGTTTGAATCTGTCCTTACCGCTTTCATAACTGCATTCTACTGATGATGTCTCTTTCACCAATTCATAACCGGAAGCAGTTATGAAACACATTTTCAAACTTGACATTTACAAGTAGACATAACTCTTCAGGTATTCACAAACCTTTTTGACATTATATTTAAATTATGAGGAACCCGTAATCTTTGTCTATATTTCTGAGATGAGGTATTATGTACACTATTTACATTATTGTCCACATCTTTGTTGCCATATATATCACAACGTTTCGGCTTTCTTCACGTGGTTGTAATGTCGAACTGAACCCTTTATTTCGCTCGGTGGGGGTAGACTGTTCTAGTTCCACGTGCCATTTCTAATGGATGTCAATTATCAGTTATCTCCTGTTAATTTCCCTCTCCAAGTTCTCCACGGCCGTAATACCTATTTTTGATTCTTGTTATTTTTATTTCTATTTTGGCTAAAATTCCCTCCTTGTTTAAAGGATCTTTTCATGGTATTCCCAGCATCCTTTAGCAGAACCACGGCTGTGTTGACTCAGGTTTCATCTTCGTCTGTGAGAAAATTGTCGAATATTTACATAGGAGGATTGATATTTCATATGAGTTGTATAATCTTTACATTGTTTCTACCGACATTTTTCTCTTTGTTAAGATTTTTTTTGCTGTATAACTCCGCCTTCGGATTTCGCTGCCATATTTTTCATTGCTTGTTAAAACACTTCCCAAATATTTAAACTTGTTTGATTTTGACATCTCCAATTCGTAATTCGCATTTTGTATTTTTTTCCTCTTCTTGGCATCCATACTTACACTTGATAGTCGTTTCTTATCGTTTTTCCCAAGTGATACTGTATTTTTCCTTCTGTCTCTACCAACAACACAGTGTCATCTGCATAGTGATAAGATGGTGCCCACAGATAAATCATGGCAATGCACCAAACAAGACGGTGAATGAAGGAAATGAAAAAAATAGAAAGGAAAGGAAACAGAAAGAAATAAAATAAAGATAAGTTGATAAGTTCAGAAAAAAAATTGATTGCAAAAGAATGCGGCATAGGCGGAAATTCACCATTTTTTTTTTAGAAGCAGCATGTCTCAACCTCAATCAGTAACAATATTTATTCATAAAATATACTTGATTTCCTTCTTTGAGAACTATTAATTTAATTAGACTAGCTGCCATTACACCGACCTGATTCCATCAAAACTTGCTTTAAAGAAGGAGAGATGTTAAAAGAGGGGGATTTTATCAAACGATTAAAACGCCTGTCTACGATATTGTTGTGCAAAGGGGATTTGCCGAAGGTTCAGGTCATCAAAATATAATTAAATCTTCATTGCCAACGTTGATTTTTCGAGACATGGATTTTGTTAGGTGATAGTTTTAACTGACTTTTATAATCATTGTTCACTTAATTTTAAGAAAATATTTTTGATCCCTTTTGGTAAAACTGAAGAATAAAAGGAGAAGAAAAATAAAACAAAGACAAAAGAGAAATATTACTTTAAATCTGCAAAGAAAAGTAATTTATTTGTTAAACATAAATTTTAGAAAGGAAATTCCAGCTGTCTGAACCTTGGCCCAATCAAGTAAAAAATTCTTCATAACCATTTCTAATCGAATTCAAGTTCGTTGGTCTTTAAATTTCAACGATGTTTAAGAGTTCACTTCTTCAAACGATGTTCACATAAAAATGTATAATAGACAAAAATATATTATGGAAAAGATGGCAACGGATCTTTAACGTAAATTCGATGTACAGATGGTGTAACGTATATCAGCGTAGAAGGTAGAATCGGCAAGCCTGGTTCAAATTCCCGGCTAGTCTCTTGATTTCACTTTCGTACAAATGCACATGGAAAAGGCATGAACTCAGCTTTTATGTTCCTCATGCTATGGTAAATAAATAGAAGGATAGACTGGACTTTAATTAATTCTAAACCCAGGAGTAGGAAACTGGAAACTACTTCCCTATCCTTTCAAATATTTCATTGTAATTCATATATAATAAGATAAAAGCAACACCGGAGAATTTGGAAGTTTCAGAAAACATAATGAGAAAAGAGAGCTTAGAGAAATTGACATAATATTGAGGACATTATATTGAGAAAATAATATTGAGGACATAATATTGAGGACATAATATTGAGGAAATAATATTGAGAACATAATATTGAGGAAATAATATTGAGGACATAAGATTGAGGACATTATATGGAGGAAATAATATTGAGGACATAATATTGAGAACATAATATTGAGGAAATAATATTGAGGACATAATATTCAGGAAATAATATTAAGGACATAATATTGAGGACATAATATTCAGGACATAATAATCAGGAAATAATATTCAGAACATAATATGCAGGACATTATATTGAGGAAATGATATGGAGGACATAATATTCAGGATATAATATTGAGGAAATAATATTCAGGACATAATAGTGAGGACATGGTATTGAGGAAATAATATTGAGGACATAATATTGAGAACATATTATTGAGGAAATAATATTGAGGACATAATATTGAGAACATAATATTGATGAAATAATATGGAGGACATAATATTGAGAACATAATATTGATGAAATAATATGGAGGACATAATACTGAGGACATAATATTGAGGAAATAATATTAAGGACATAAAATTGAGGATTTAATATTGAGTACATAGTATTGAGGAAATAATATTGAAGACATAATATTGAGGACATAGTATTGACGTGATAGTATTGAGGACATAATATTCAGGACATTATACTGAGGAAATAATATTAAGGACATAATATTGAGGACATAATATTGAGGATATAATATTGAGGACATAGAATTCAGTACATAATATTGAGGAATAATACTGAGGACAGAATATGGAGGACATTATTTTGAGTAAATATTATTGAGGACATAATATTGAGGAGATAATATTGAGGACATAATATTTTAGACATAATTTTGAGGAAGCAATATTAAGGACATACTATTGAGGACATTATATTGAGGTCATAATATTGAGGACATTATATTGAGGAAATATTATTGAGGACATAATATTGAGGACATAATATGGAGGTCGTAATATTGAGGAAATAATATTGAGGACAGAATATTGAGGACATACTTTTGAGGACATTATATTGGGGACTTAATATTCAGGACATTATATTAAGGAGATAATATTAAGGACATATTATGGAGAAAATAATTTTGAGGACATAATATTGAGGACATAGAAATGAGGAAATATTATTGAGTACATAGTATTGAAGAAATAATATTGAGGACATAATATTGGAGACATAATATTGAGGACATAACATTCAGGACATTATATTGAGAACATAGTATTGAGGAAATAATACTGAGGACATAAAATTGTGGACATAATATTGAGGACATAATATTGAGGACATTATATTCAGGAAATAGTATCGAGGACATAATATTGAGTACATAATATTGTAGACATAATTTTGAGGAAACAATATTAAGGACATACTATTGAGGACATTATATTGAGGACATAATATTGGGGAAATAATTTTAAGGACATAATATTGTGGACATAGTATTGTGGAAATAATATTGAGGACAGTGTATTGAGGAAATAATATTGATGACATAATATTGAGGACATAGTATTGAGGAAATAATATTGAGGACATAATATTCAGGACATAATATTGAGGACATAACATTCAGGACATTATATTGAGAACATAGTATTGAGGAAATAATATTGAGCCCATAATATTGAGGACATAATATTGACTTCATAATATTGAGGACATAATATTGAGGACATAATATTGAGGACATAATATTGAGGAAATAATATTAAGGACATAACATTGAGGACATAATATTGAGGACATTATATTGACGTAATAGTATTGAGGACATAATATTGAGGACATAATATTCAGGACATTATATTGGGGAAATAATATTAAGGGCATAATATTGAGGACATAATATTGAGGATATAATATTGAGGACATAGAATTCAGTACATAATATTGAGAACATTATTTTGAGGAAATATTATTGAGGACATAATATTGAGGAAATTATATTGAGGACATGATATTGAGGACGTTATATTGAGGAAATATTATTGAGGACATAATATTGAGGACATCATACTGAGGAAATAATATTGATGACATCATATTGAGGAAATAATATTGAGGACATAGAATTGAGGAAATAATATTGAGGACATAATATTTTAGACATAATTTTGAGGAAGCAACATAATATTGAGGACATTATATTGAGGAAATTATATTGAGGACATTATATTGTGGAAATAATATTCAGGAAATAATATTGATGACATGATATTGAGGACGTTATATTGAGGAAATATTATTGAGGACATAATATTGAGGACATCATATTGAGTAAATAATATTGATGACATCATATTGAGGAAATAATATTGAGGACATGATATTGAGGAAATAATATTGAGGACATAATATTGAGGACATTATATTGAGGAAATAATATTGAGGAGATAATATTGAGGACATAATATTTTAGACATAATTTTGAGGAAGCAATATTAAGGACATACTATTGAGGACATTATATTGCGGACATAATATTGAGGACATTATATTGAGGAAATAATATTAAGGAGATAATATTGCGGACATAATTTTGAGGACGTAGTATTGAGGATATAATATTGAGGATATATTATTGAGGACATAATATTGAGGACATAATATGGAGGTCGTAATATTGAGGAAATAATATTGAGGACATAATATTGAGGACATACTTTTGAGGACATTATATTGGGGACTTAATATTGAGGACATTATAGTAAGGAGATAATATTAAGGACATATTATTGAGAAAATAATTTTGAGGACATAATATTGAGGACATAGAATTGAGGAAATAATATTGATTACATAGTATTGTGGAAATTATATTGAGGACATAATATTGGAGACATAATATTGAGGACATAACATAAAGGACATTATATTGAGAATATAGTATTGAGGAAATAATATTGAGGGCATAATATTGAAGACATAATATTGAGGACATAATATTGAGGACATTATATTGAGGAATTAGTATCGAGGACATAATATTGAGTACATAATATTGTAGACATAATTTTGAGGAAACAATATTAAGGACATACTATTGAGGACATTATATTGAGGACATAATATTGAGGAAATAATTTTTAAGGCATTAATATTTAGGACATAGTTATTGAGGAAATAATATTGAGGACATAGTATTGAGGAAATAATATTGAGGACTTAATATTGAGGACATATTATTGAGGAAATAATATTCAGGACATAATATTGAGGACATAACATTCAGGACATTATATTGAGAACATAGTATTGAGGAAATAATATTGAGCCCATAATATTGAGGACATAATATTGACTTAACAATATTGAGGACATAATATTGAGGACATAATATTGAGGAAATAATATTAAGGACATAATATTGAGGACATAATATTGAGTACATTATATTGAGGAAGTAATATTGAGGAAATAATATTGAGGACATAAGATTGAGGAAAAAATATTCAGGACATAATATTCAGGACATTTTATTGAGGAAATAATATGGAGAACATAATATTGAGGACATAGTATTGAGGACATAATATTGAGGACATAATATTGAGGACATTCTATTCAGGAAATAATATTGAGGAAATAATATGGAGGACATACTATTGAGGACTTAATGTTGAAGAAATAATATTGTGGACAAAATATTGAGGTCATAGTATTGAGGACATAATACTGATGGCATCATATTGAGGAAATAATATTAAGGTCATAATATTGAGGACATAATATTGAGAATATAATATTGAGGCCATAATATTGAGGACATAATATTGAGTAAATAATATTGAGGACATAATATTGAGTAAATAATATTGAGGACTTGATATTGAGGACATTATATTGAGGAAATATTATTGAGGACATATTATTGAGGACATCATATTGAGGAAATAATATTGATGACATCATATTGAGCAAATAATATTGAGGACATAGAATTGAGGAAATAATATTGAGGACATGATATTGAGGACATGGTATTGAGGAAATAATATTGTGGACATAGTACTGAGGGAATAATATTGAGGACATAATATTGTGGACATATTATTGAGGACATAATATTGAGGATATAGTATTGAGGAAATAATATTCAGGACATAGTATTGAGGCAATAATATTGTGGACATAGTATTGATGACATAATATTGAAGAAATAATATTGCGGAAATAATATTGAGTACATAGTATTGACGAAATAATATTGACGACATGGCAACTAGAAAGAAACATCGAGTTACCTTCCTAACAAGCTTGTGCAAAGGGATGGCTGTACATCGACATGAAGTGATGATGAAAAAAACAAAACACACTAAAAGCTTGAAAAGATAGAAAATAGTTTTGATCCGTGATCATTCACGTTATGCCGGGATCCGGTGCATAGAAGACTCTGCGTCTTCAAGTGCGATGACATTAAAAGAAATGAGGAAAAAGATAACAGAATAAAAAGCCTGCTTAATTCTTCTGAAATAATTCAGCTTTAAAAATATGATATTATCTAAAACTAGCACCCATACCCAACTGATCGATCATAAAATGCGTCCAATTAGAATGGAGCAAAAACAGCATCATGTTTAGATGTTAGAGTCTATCTTCTTCAATTACTTTAAAGTACTTTCATTAAAACATTTTGAATTAATGCAGTTACGTATATAACAGAAGTAGTCTGTATTTATTCAAAGTTAGCCAAGGACATGAAGGGATAAAACAGGCAACGTGAAGACCCACTTCACATCACAGTTATTTTGGAGTTTTTGAAATTCAATTTCTCAGTGTCATGTAAAAGAGGATAGATTTATAAACCAATTGTTATGTTTGATGAAAATTGTTTGAAAGATCAATGAAAAATAAGAAAGAAACCTGTAAAAATTGCCATTTTTCGCTATTTACGCAGGTTTTTAACTATATGTGTGGAACCAATTATCAAGTTAAATGACTGTTAAACAATCAAATTATTGTTGGCTACAACTGGGTGAAGTTTGTATTAGATTGCTTGAGAATTGATAGAGACTTTAGTTTAAAATTTGTGTTGAAATTGATTCGTGTTGAAATAGTTTTTCGCGGATTTTCGCTAAACTCAGTGGCGTAGACATAAAAATGAGGTATCTTTGAGCTCGTCAAGATATAAGAAACCTATATACCGAGGTTGAACGAAATCGGATGAAAAAATTGAATTTATTAATATTTGATCGGCTTTATCGATTATGGATTTTTAAAAATTATCTATTTGTACGCTAAGAACCTATCTCATAGATTGTACAACGTATATGCCAAGTTTGGTCAAAATCGGTTGGATGGATCTCGAGTGAAAAGATATCACACAGACAGACACACAGACATCCTCTATTTTATATATAGAGATTATTTAGAAAATAAATCTCTTTTCTTTTCTATCCTATACATATATTTAGAATGAAAATAAGGAACGTCTGGGACTATTTAAACGAGGTAACTTCACGAAATATTTTACAGACTAGAATATTCATCACTTAACTTTTTATCAGGTTTTATGGCCGATTTCTTTCCGTGGTACTTAAATTATATTTACGACGTGGTATCGGAACATTTCCGGAATTATGTTCTGTAACTAAAATGTTCAGCAGAAATGCAAGCTGAAATAATGCTCGTTGGCACCTAACCTGTTAAGTTAGCCTGCCTGTAGGCTTCGTGCAAGAGATTCAAGTTCAAATTCTTAGGCTGGGATATGTCACGTTATGTTGGAACGCTACTGAGATTTGAGAACTTGGGGTGAAATACTTGCAAAAATGTGCGTCAAGTCCAGCGAATCTGCACCTGAGGGTTTCTTTATGCATTGTCGGGATTTTATTGAACGTGTATATCAAATACAGACTTTTGAGGAGGAAAAAAAAGAAACAAGTCCTGACAAATGTCAAATCAAGATGGACCACTAATCATCATAGAAACTTCAAAAATATAGAAAAAAACTGATTGAACCCATCTATGAGGAACGTAGCCGACCGCGTCTCTCTCATGATTGGAATCAGTTACGGAACCTACAAGATCCTCGTCCGAAAATTTTTCGTTTATTCCCAATCGTTTATTATTTTAATGTCTTTGCCTGAAAATCCGTTTGACTAAATTAGGGTAAAATAATGTTAGTGCATTGCTTCTGTACGGATAATGGAAACAAAAAGTACACTTAAAATTAGAATCAGAATTAGACAATTGAATTTCACATAATGTGGAAAGACGGTTTGAAGAGTTCGACACTTACAGGGCCTATTGAAGGCAAGAGAGGAAAAAGCAAATAACCTACCTAATTGTGTGAGGGAATAGTGGTGGGGGGAAAGTAAGGGATAAATGGCAAAAGCTATTAAAAAGGAACAGGAAGTTTTGGAGTACTATGATCGCCAACGTCCTGAAGGGACACGTCACAAAAAAGAAGAATTAGCTTGTGTATGTCTTTGATAGAAAGGTATTAGGAAAAGATAGGAAAAAGACAAGTCTTATACGAAGAGCAACCAAAGGCAGGAATATTTACATCATTCGGATTATTGTCTTCAAATTTATTGGCATTTTTTACGACGTTTCGGCCGTTGTACGCTACTTCTTCAAGTGATATACGTTGGAATTTAAAACTTTATTTAGTCCACGGGAGCAATATTTTCTACTTCCACGTGTCATGCCTTTTTTTAAATCTGAGTTTCAGTTAATTTAATAAAACTTGGAGAGTTGAGTTACGAAAATAACTCAACTCTCCAAGTTTTTATTCCTTCTGTTGAGACTCGTCATGATTCCCAACTCTTTGGTTCAAGTCAGTTTTTGATTCAATCCACCAACGGGCCATCAGTGAGTGAATATTTTCGACTTATAAGCCTCATGTCTCAATAACCATTTTTAAACAGCATATTAAAATTTTTTGTTATTGTTGTTTTGTCTCTAGTTTTTTGTATTACTAGTTCCCGTACTGTATTCATGCCTATCCTTGGCCGGCTTAGGAGGTTTTTGTGTCTTAGCAGATACGCCGATTCATTAAGTTTTCATATTTTCCAGGGATGTTCTCTGTATAACAGCCGAAATGTTCTGAAAAAAGTCATAAAGATGAGGACAACAGGCCGAACGATGTAAATAGTGTAAAGAGTTACAATATCTTAACTCAGAAATATAGACAACTGTTCAAGGACAGTAAGTTGTGAGACAATGAATGAGAATAGCACATATGAAGAGATGCCTTTGTTATGGATAATAGCTGGCTCTTGATGAAGCAAAGATCGCACCGTCTTTGCTCTTCTAACTCCAGAAATGTTTACAATCATCATCATCATCATCAGACCGGGTGTGGTCGTAGAGTTCCTGATCGGTTTCGAAGAATTATACGTTCATGGAAGTTGGCCAAGCGTATCCCATGTCCTCCTCCAGGTCAAATCACAGCCTATGTCCCCCAACCTGAAGCGTCGATTTCACTGCATGGCCGTTGATTCGATCGAAGAAAGCCTCCATCCTGGACATTGTCATCAATTTAGAAAGCCTTACGCCCAGCCACGTCCAGTTATCATCGAACTGGCTGCAAATCAAGCTATGTAGCCCAGCTTACACGTTGCCAGATGGCCACTGTCGCTTTTTGTAGGGGTCAACTTACATCTAAGACAATCTTTTAAAAAAATATCTTTATAGAGCATTAATTAAATGTTATACGTTCCTTAACGTCCAAATGATATATATTCATAAATGATATTTCCTAATTGTAACTATTCCTTTTTTTCTTTGGATAAAAAACGCTTTATTTTTCTCACCATATCATTCTTTAATTTATTCAACCTATTTTTTATTTCCCAATATCAGGGAATTGGTTACGAATATATTTTTTAAATTGCATTAACTGTTAATTATTTTCAAATTGACCACTGCGTTTTTAAATAGCAGGTTTGCCATAATAACGACATTTCCTTACATTTTGTTCAGTTTTTTTTGTAATACAACCGTGAGTGGAGCGAAACGTCAACAAGTAAAAGAAAAATCAGCAATATTATTGGTCCTGATCTAGCATCTCGGCTTCAGGCATTTCCCCATTGCCGTAATGTAGCTTGCCTGTATCTTTTCTATAAATACTTTCATGGTAGCTGATCGGATGTACTCTTCGTAATGGTACGTAGTTTTTGTGTATTTAAGTGCAATACTAGATTGCGGAAAATTTTCGTTAGTTCACAGTTGAATTGGCTAGATGTAACCGTAAGTTCTATGCTAACAGTTTCTTTTCTTCCACTTCTCACTTGTGGTTATCTCTTCCGGATCCATGCTTTCCAGAAAACTTTGATCTTCAGAAATTTAAATGCAATGTCAATCGTTATCTACTGTGTTCTTGATTATTTTCCTCTACTTCGCGGTCCTTAAGAATGTTTCTTTTTGTCTATTCTTTTATACTCAGTAATAGCTTGTGTCTTTGTGGCCTTTACTACATTATATAAGTGATATGGTTAAAATTAAAAATAAAAATTCCCTATTTTCTTGTTTTTATGTGCCGTGTCCTTTCAGGACGTAGGCGATTATGTCCATCCACTTCCCCCTATCTCTTGTAGCTCTCAATAAGTTTCGTCGTTCTGACACCTCTCTCAGACCACGTTCTGTCATCTACTTGCTTAAACCCGCCATGTATGTCATACGTTGCATTCCCTTGTCTCTCCCTCTATTCGACTTGTGAGTATCAGATTCTCCAGGCCCTCCTTTCTCATTACGTGTCCCAGAAATGTCATCCGCCTTTTCCTGATATTAAGTATAAGCTTCCCCCTTGTTTGCATCCTCTCTAAAACCTCGTCGTTGCTCCCACACTCGGTCCATGATATCCTCAGCATCCTTCTGTAGAACTATATCTCCGTTGCCTCGAGTCTCTTCTTCATCTTTGAGGAGACCGTCCACCATTCGCTGCCGTATAGAAGGGCAGGCGTCACAGCAGCTCAGTGCTCTTTTCTTGGTTGCCAAAGAAATCCTCCTATGTCGCAATACTCTGTCATTCTGACTGTAAAATAACGTAATTAGGAATATCTTTATAGCCGTGCTGTTCTTAATTCTCCTACACCGTACACATAATTATAAATATTTTTTATTCTTATTTCATTTTTTTTTCAGAAATTCACACCAATTTCTTTATTGAGCCTGGCATCAGAAAAACCAGGGAATCCTTGCGCACCCTTTACGAGGCAGCAGTCACAGTTTTGTTATCAGCCAACATCAACCTGACCTGCTGACCTCAACATTATCTCAAACAAAACCTGATAAATTCTATACATTTCTTCCCCTCTCCTCCTTCCTTATATGCCTTATCCTCCTCCTGCTACAAGTGCTACTCTTACTACTAATACTATTCCCCATGCAAATAGTAACTATCAAGACGACTTCAGGTGTGTTATTTAACTTTCTAAATCCTTATCCACGGGGATGTACTCTTGACATTTACAAGCTAAGGTATTTGTCTTGCATGCGAAGGGAAAGATTACGCTGTCTTGGTCTTGCCAATAGTTTTTTTTTATTACTTCAGTGGCTTCATTTCCTCATTGCCAGCGGTTATTTTCTTTGTTGTATAATCCAAGCAAAACATTAAAATGAATGTTTGCTAAATTAAACTTTGTTTGCGACCGGCTTACAAATGTGGAATATCCAGTGAGGGTCGAATTCTTTCTCTCCGGCAAATGATCAGTGTGCTGTTCCTAGACAACATTTAGATACGGATACGCAACTCAGTGAAGAGTGAAAAGTAACTAATTGTCTAGATTTAATCAGCTTCTTAATTCAGTTAATATCATTCTGTGTTTCAGCTTTCAGAAAATGTTGACTTTCTTTGCCTTCTACTAATTTTGAGAACCTATTAAAGAACTAGCCAAATTTGATTTCCGGAAATTTAATGTCTAAAGGTGAAACTGATAGATTGAAATAAAAAAAAGAAAGATCTGTTCTTAGGTGTAATTACGTACGAATATCTTCAAAGTGATTGTATTGCAACGAAAGAGGAAAGGCAAAGGATTATTTTCATACAAAGATCATCGCAAATCTCTTTAATAAATTCATCCCAAGCAAGGCGATAATGCCACTAAGAGGCAAGGAGCTACTGGGAGCGAAAGAGAATGAGAAGATTTTAGAAGGAACCAGTTCAATCCTAAACAGGAAACAAAGGATAAAACCCTACTCCCATTAAAATGCCGGAGAGGAGTTTAAACTGGATGATAGGGGAACCTACCTACTCCTATTGAAATAAAGAAAATAAATAATATTTCAGAGCTTTGGCGGAGACTTTAGAAGTATAAACTTAAAGAAGAAGAAGAAGAAAGAAAATTCTTATTGGATTATTTAAAAAATGATAGATACACTTCGAGTTGTAAATCAGGTTAATATATAATAAGATTGCCGTTTAAGAAGAGTAATGTACTCAATTATTATAATTATTTAATTGAAATAACGTGGAATGAATGATGCTGTTTATGTATACATAAGGTTTTAATAAATTATATAACAAGTCAACTTTTAGCCACTACATGGAAAAGGTTTCTTATTTAAATGCCTTCATTATATGTGATTTTGCGGGAAATGATGAAATACCTGCTTGTAAGATAAAGCCATATTATTTAATGAACACCGATGAAAGATATATATATATATATATATATATATATATATATATATATATATATATATATATGTATATATATATATATATATATATATATATATATATATATATATATATTTGTGTATTTAGGCAGCAATCCTTCTTTCAAGCACATTTCATTAAAAACGACTGACAAGGTGCTTTTATTTAGTTTTTTATATAATTTCTCGTGCGATCTAATAAAGTTTTTCTTTTCAGAGGATAAATTATATAAAAATTGTTCGAATGTTCTTTTCCGAGCGCTTTCGGCTATAGATTTAGCCATTATCAAGGATTATATTTCAACTGTTAGAATTAGAAATAGTTTGTTATGTGTATGTTTTTTATAAAGTGATTCATTTTTTTTTGTTTCAAAACACGGTCAAGATATTATGTCCATGTTCAAAGTTAATATTATTAAGTGTTGGTTTGCTTATTTTTATAAGTAAGGCTTCCATTATTTTTAGCCTTTTTTTGCAAGTGGATGATGCTATTATATTAGTGTTGTCGACAAGTATATTCCGAATAGTGTCCGGTAGGTCTCCATGAATATTTAAATGAGATCTAATTGAACTAGTGTCAGAAAGGTGTAGGGTTAATCTGCGTGTTAAACGATTTGTAGTGTGGCCTATATAATTATTTACGAAAGTTGATGCTTCATAATTCCTTTATTAGATCGCACGAGAAATTATATAAAAAACTAAATAAAAGCACCTTGTCAGTCGTTTTTAATGAAATATATATATATATATATATATATATATATATATATATATATATATATATCCATGTAAGTATATTACGAATAGTTCCAAAATCGAACTGAGAGTTGTAATAAACGGAACAAAATCTTTAAATAAATGATCAAAACATCACAAGAGCAAAAATGCTTTATTCAAGAAATTTGGACAAATTAAGAAATTACTGCTATTTGGTGTAAACGAACAATATGGCGTACAAATGAAAAGAGGATTATAAGTATACGACTAGATTTGAATAAAATTAACTTTCGTATTGTAATCGAAAAGCCCTCGTTCCAGCCAGGCGGGATCGCAAGAATCGAAAAATTTGATTCAACTTTCATCAGACGTTTATTTTTTTTCGGTCTGTTTCCTTGCGTAATGGTCGTAGAATGTAAAAACAACCAGAGTGTTGAAATAAAAATAAAACAAAAATAATGCGAGAGAAAAACTAGTCATAATATAATTTAAAAATGTTTCTAAAATTTTCTTTGTACATTTTTCCTACTACTTACGAGTATATGACAGTCAAAACGGATAATAAACACTTGTTATTAATATAGTAACCGATTTGTCAATAGTATCGACATCCCGAGCTACGCCATGATATTCTACTACAATTTAATATTGCCGTTTTGAAATTATTAAACAAAATTCGAATGTGGTGCATATTTCTGAGATGCCTGGTCGATTCTATCATTCTTTGAACGCTGAAATTGATTATATTTGACAAATCGATTTTTCTATGACATCAGGAGCATGGTAAACTCGATTATCATTTCAGGGTACAAGTGATTTTCAATATTATAATCGATTTGTCATTGCTGAATGCAAAATGAATATATACTTTAAGTACTAAACTTGATTTTTGTCATCATAACAGATTTAAAGATTACTATCAATTGTGGTATTAAACTGATCCTACGAGGATTGGTATTGATTTTTCTTAAGTGATAGATCGATTCTCTTTTAACTCAAATATTATATCGATCCAGGATATTATTCTATATTAAATATGGCATCATGAGAGCTGTTAGAAATTAATTACACCAAAATACAGATTTAAATTCCATTCGAATACAGGAGAAGCGGCATGCAAACATATTTCATAGTTTTCAGGTTTATTTAAAATGTCTGCATGTCATCACAAGGAGAAGCAGGGCGCCATATTAGCGAGTTTCAATTGTCCTGTTTTATTTCGTTTTGGGACGGAAAGAAAGTCCTGTCGCATTTACTGATAGAAAATAATTTCTACAGTCTGAATTTTATATATTCAATCAAGATAACATGTCTCTTCATTATTGATAACATAATCCAATCTATTTGGCCGTATTTTTCCCTTTTAACCTTTTCAAAAATATAATTATTAACTGGAGCCTGAGGCGAAATGCAGATGGGATATGAACAGTGTTTAGTCCATGTACACGTGATTTACTATGCTACACGACCTTGAGTTATAGTGATTTTCGAAGCGTAGCTTAGATGTGGCACAAGGCCGAAAGTAGAGGGCACCCAGTGAGGATCGAACTCATTACTTAGTTGTAATTGTTCTAGCAAGACAAGCTTGCTAACCATTACACCGTCTCGAGGTGCCCAATAGCGATTTTCCAAGCTACGATTGGATGTGGCACAAGGCCGAAAGTAAGGGGCACCCAGTGAGGACCGAACTCACTACTCAGACGTAATTGTTCTAGCGAGACAAGCTTGCTAACCATTACACCACCTCGAGGTGCCACACGACCTTGAGTTATATTCGACTATCATGATCTGAAAAATGATAGTTGTAGCAAGGCCAGGAGAGGAAAGAGGACGCGGCAAAACTTCATTATAAAGTTCTATAATCATTTCTTGGGCGACCTTATATGTCGTCATGTATTATCGTGTAAGGAGAGTAATGTGTTCCTGTATTATCGTGTACGGGGAAAAAGGCCTATATGATTAATAAACTTGAACAAGTTAAGATTGTAGTGATCAGGAAAACATCCTTATTGGAGTAGGTTCCACAGAGCAGCGGTTTGCGGGAAGAAGCAGCCAGAGTGGAATTTACATCTCCACAATGAAACAAGAAGTGAATGAGAGAGATTTGCAGCAATGTGCAGAGAATGGCGCTTCTTAGACGCCAAAGTTAAAACTCGTGGAACTAAGTAATGTAGTAAGTATGAACACTTTCCATGGGAATAGCGTTATCTCTCTCTCTCTCTTTCTCTTTTTCTCTCTCTCTCTCTCTATATATATATATATATAACGAAGCAGGCCTGTATATGGATAACATTATATATATATATATATATATATATATATATATATATATATATATACAAGTATATATCAACATCAACACTTGATAAGACACTGGAGGTGTTGAAACAAAATGGCTATTTTTGTAGTGATTTTATAACTTATTTATGTTATAATTTTTAAATAAATAATTATATATATATATATATATATATATATATATTTGTGTATTTAGGCAGCAATGCTTCTTTCATGCACATTTCATTAAAAACGACTGACAAGGTGCATTTATTTAGCTTTTTATATAATTTCTCGTGCGATATAATAAATTTTTTCTTTTCAGAGGATAAATTATATAAAAATTGTCCGAAAGTTCTTTTTATCCGAGCGCTTTCGGCTATAGATTTAGCCATTATCAAGGATTATATTTCAACTGTTAGAATTAGAAATAGTTTGTTTTGTGTATGTTTTATAAAGTGATTCATTTTTTTGTTTCAAAACACGGTCAAGATATTATGTCCATGTTCAAATATATATATATATATACTGGCCTGTTTCACTGTATCACAGCTCATCAGTGCGGCTAGATGTCCGATTGCTTCAAGCCGGGATCGAAACCCGTCCGATTTGGCACCATTCGGAGTTTCTACCTAGCTATCAGCGCACGCCAGAAAGGGAAATTCTAACGTACTAATTTTACGAATGTAAACAAACGCCAGACAGCCATAGTGCTATATATAATCTGAGACGAGAGTTCTGACACTAATGAATTAGGAATAACGACAATCGATAGATTTCAGATATATAATCGTATATACCCGTGTATAAGTCGATTTAATGCATCTTTTGATCCTTGACCTTTGAAAAAGAAATCAATATTGTGTATGTTGTGTCTATAAGTCGACAATTGATTTTTAGAAAAAAAAGTCATTATGACAAATCATGTTTTGATGAACACATGTATTTTTTGACTCAGCTTTTCAGGTTAATTCAACAACAAATCAAACTAACAAAATGCTTCTTTTATGACAGAAAAACTTAACGCCGTAAAAAAAAAACCTCACTAAAAAATAATCGCAGAAAAAACCTCACTAAAAACTTCATGAACTTGGATTCATTGACTTAAAAACACAGAGCAGCAAAAACAACATTTTGGAGACATTTTATGACTTCATTTTATACTTAAATAACGGAAGATTCAGGCAAAAGTTTCCTCGCTATCCATTCAATTATTTATTTAACAGGATATTATCTTAATAAAAAAATAATTGGTCAGTAATAATTTAAGGTCTCTTTCTTCTGAAATGGATTAACAAAATCCATAGAAAAATCTGCAATGTTATCGGTCCTGTCCTGACATCTCAGTCATAGCTATTTCGGACTTCATATAGATTTTGAGGTATTATGGTGGCTGTATTAAAAATGCTAAGTAAGAATTTTTTTAGTTTTAGCCTTGTGCCTCATTTTTGTATAATCAAAATAATTATTGCTTTTCTCTCTAATACATAGACGCGTAGTACGAGATTAGCAACTCATTCTCTTATTGTTGAAATTTATAGAGGTATCCGTAAGTTCTATTCTAGAGGATTCTTCTTTCGCAATTCTCGAGTGTGGAAGTTTTTTCTGACATCTTGCTTTCCTATCACCTCCGAGCTTCAAAAATATCAATCGTTATCATCTGTCTCATTGAATCCTATTCGTTTTTTGTTCTTTCTCCTCAATAAGGCTTTCATGGTTTCTTTCATTCTCAGTAACCTATTCCGTCTTAGGCTTACGGCCATATCACGTTGAAACACCAGTTCCCGTACGATCACCCAAGTTAAGTAACATCGAGCCTGGTCATTACCTAGATGGGTGACCGCTTGAGAATACGAGGATGTGCGGTGGGTGCAATGGATAATAACTCGGAATTGTTAATCGGAGAGCCGAGTTCCAATTCCAGTCGGATTCGTTATATTCACTTAGGCGCAAATATCATTGGGAAAGATGTGAGTCCCCCTCTTCTAACCCCATCTATGGGTTAATTAGTAAGAATTGTATCATCAAGTCATCATTATCTCTCCCCTCGACCACCTAAATCTTACAATCTAAAATATTTTCTGGCTTTAAATAATCTGCGTGGTAGGACGCTGGATAGCAACTGGGATTGAGGAATCGGAGAGCCGAGTTCGAATTCCAGCTGCGTTCATTGCATTCACTTACACACCATCCATCTATTCCCCCAGTTATGTGTAAATAGCCGGAGAGACTGGGCCCTATAGCCTTGATTAGCTAGCTGTCTAGAAGAAAAAAATATGAATTCGAAACCATCTGCTGCCTTTTAGGTTCTCCCTCTTTAACTTTTGAGAGGATTGACAGGGTAATATCGACACCCCCGATGCAAAAGGAATCGGCAAACCATTGCACCATTGTGCATTGAATGCCATCATGAAACATAAATGTGTGATGGAATGGTGAGTTCTAATTCCATTTATATTTACTTTAGGGCAAATACCCTTCTGAAAGGTATGAATCTACCTCTACTCCCCCCAGCTATGGGTTAATTATTAAGGCTTGTATCACTAATTTATTTTCCTCTAAATTCTTACAATTTAAAAAAAATTATTTTCTGGCCTTAAATAACCTGCAAAAGTTTGATAAGCCGTAGAAAACGAATCATTAAAAAAAATTCCGTCTTAGTGGCTTTATCACCTTGCTTCGGATGAAAGGATAAAAAAAACAGGTTATTATCTTTTTCGATACATCCCTTCAAGCGTTTATTTTAGTCTAAATAATTATCTGTGTATTATTCGAGTTTCATTGGCTTTTTATATAAACATATGTTTTTTTTTTTAAAAAGTGAATAATGCATGAGATTTTTTTTCGAAAATATTTCTATGGCTTCATCGGCTAAAAAATACATATTCTTTTTCGGTTATATTTCTTTTCAGTATTTTTAATTCCTACTTTTCCATCCACTCCGCACCCCCCGTGTTTGATATGAAACAAATGGCATAAAATACAATGATTTCTCATTATTTGTTCGGTTCAAGTTAGAACACATTTATATATTTGGTTAGATGCATAAAAAGAACGTTAGATAGATAGCGTGCTAGATTGTCAGACAAAGAGAGAGAGAGAGTATTTGAAGGGGGAGCTGATTACCATACCAATTCCAGCAGAGTCCATTTGTGCCGGCAGTTTTGATAAAGGTCACTAATTATACTAGGCAAACAAACTTCTGGTTTTTATTGATTACCCATCTTTGTTCATTGCGCAGCCGACCCTGTGTGTCCAAGTAGAACTAATTCAGTGTATAAATCTGCAAGCCATTACACGCGAATTCATACCACGAATAATAGTACTCAATAAATGACCATCGAGAAGGGAGAAAAATGGGTCGAAACCCATTATCAAAGAGTGAGAGTTGCTATTGGACATTCTCCAGAGGACGTCCAACCATCAATCTGATCATTTAGGTTTCGTTTTCAATTGATTCGACTTATTGTCTGTTGCAAGTAAAATTCACTTCTGTTTTTTTTTTCTTTTTTTCCTTCTGTCGATCTTTTAATCGCATAGCGTTATTCCTTTTTTTTATGGACATTTCCAATTTCCCTTGAGTTTAGAAACGACTGAGTAAAGACTACGAGACTTAAATCTGGTCTTCTGTTAGTTCGCGTTCATATTAATGACACATTTTCTACTCAGTGGTTCTCACGAATTGTTTCGTATCGGAAACAGGATTGCCACCTTGTGTGCTACTTTTTGAAAAAACAAAAAAAAAAAAAACCGGTGTTATCAAATTCTGCATTTACCTACTTGCAATTTTGGGGGGATTAGTCCTGAAAGATCAGCGCATCTGACTTTTAAATTCGTTTGCCTGTCATTTTGGGGGTCACTTTTAAGACAGTGATTCTGCATTTTTAGTTCCTTATGCCACAACTTGGTAAGGAGGATGCGTAAAAATAACGACAACACAGTTTAGTCTGGTTTCTTCTCAATGTTTCTTCTGTTATAATAGAAAAATGTGGCACAAGGTCAAAAGATCAAAAGGCTGGTATTTAATCTGTCTTATCTCAGCTAGCCACGGTTACTGATCAAAACATACCACAATATTCGTTACACCAAAACAACACATTCTTACTACAGCCACCGTAATACCTCGAAGTCTCTATGTAATCCTAACTAGTTCCTATATGAACAATTGGTCTGTGAGGGTCAGGGATAAAAATAACATATAAAAATGAAACCCCTATGAATATTTACAATGAATACAATTTGTACATTATTTACATTATTCGGACTATTGTCCTCATCTTTGTCGCCATATTTATTACAACGTTTCGGCCGTTGTACACTCCGAGTTTCTTCAGATGGTTGGAATGTCGAACTGAACCCTTTATTTCGCTCACTGGGGTAGACTGTTCTAGTTCCACGTGCTATGTCTAATGGGTGTCAGTTATTATTTATTATTTATTAATTCTCTCTCCAGGTTCTCCACTGCCTTAACCAGGTATTCATCTCACACTTTTGGGGCCCTGTCACTGAATCTAACTAACGCATTTATCCTCAAGGACACATGGCACAGTGGATAAAGGTGTTAGTTAGATCCAGTGACAGGACCCAAAGAGTGTGAGTTCAATACCCGGGTAAGGTAGTTCGATATTCTAACCACCTGAAAAAGGCCGGAGCGTACAACGGCCGAAACGTTCTAATAAATAGGCGACAAAGATGAGGACAATATTCAGAATAATGTAAATAATATGCATAATACCTCATCTCAGAAATATAGAAAAATACAATTTATATCCAAGAAAGTAAACAAATTAGTGTTAGTAATACTTCCCACCCCAATCTCCATTTGTAGCAAAAAATCAGTTAAATTAACGAAATTAATGCGGGACGAACTAATGTAGGTACAATCATTCGTCCAAACACTCACTCCAAGCACACTCACTCAACACACACTCACTCAACACAAACTCACTCAACACACACTCACTCAACACACACTCACTCAACACAAACTCACTCAACACACACTCACTCAACACAAACTCACTCAACACACACTCACTCAACACACACTCACTCAACACAAACTCACTCAACACACACTCACTCAACACAAACTCACTCAACACACACTCACTCAACACAAACTCACTCAACACAAACTCACTCAACACACACTCACTCAACACACACTCACTCAACACAAACTCACTCAACACACACTCACTCAGCACAAACTCACTCAACACACACTCACTCAACACACACTCACTCAACACACACTCACTCAACACAAACTCACTCAACACACACTCACTCAGCACAAACTCACTCAACACACACTCACTCAACACACACTCACTCAACACAAACTCACTCAACACACACTCACTCAACACACACTCACTCAACACAAACTCACTAAACACACTTTATGGTAACATCCACCCCGCAAAGCCTGCTAGCCGTATATGCAAAGACAAGAGGGAAACGCCGCATCACTTGCCTGAAAACACATCTCGAGCGTTCATCAAAACATGCTGAATAAAGGACAAACCTCTTAAGCAGAATGTATTCACGATCGCAAGTTGTATACTGGGTCTCCAGTACACAACGTACATTTAGGCCGAGACACTTAAATTGCGAGCGAGCCTCGTCCTGCGAAATTTCAACCTCAGTCTACGGGCATTCACATTAGCCAACCAGATACATGATCAGTCCGATTAGGGTTGGCAATCTAAATTACACATGGCCGGGATGAGAACACCGACTGCATGGTAGCATCAGGCGACAAGCCACCAATGTTCCAGGAGAACGTTATGTTTAGAGCTCGATACAGAGATTGGTGAACGAAAATCAGGAGCCTCCTTAAACAAAATTGATTCAATCGGTTTAAATTGACGTCATCAAAAATACGCTAAAGAGGGAAACATTCCGAAAACCTGGTTTGCCTCCCCGATCATCGCCCACACCGAATCTTACTACCTGCAATACTCTTTTCGTGTTTGGATAATGTTTGGGACTTTTTAAATCCATGCCATTCACTGCTTTCCTTTTAAGCAACAATTTAAGACCTTTCGGGATTGCGTCACCGCCTTCTATTCCGGTTGCTCCGTTATCCGGAACACGTCTCTTCCCCAATATTGTATATGGCTTCAGACGATTCATTTGAGCGTGTAGAGGTACATTTTTGCCTTTTTTGTTGATCCGATTTCTTGGTGTGTGCTGATGGGAGTTTGGGCAGGGGATGGGTTAGGAGTGCCGGAAGGAGTAGACTTTTTCTTTGCTATGGACTTGGGAATGAGGGTGCTCATTTTTGAAGGGGTGAAGGTTATTTTACCATTGGAGGTGGTACCATGGAGTGTTATTTGACTGTTGGGGAAGATGGTGCCGAGGAGGAGGTACCAATTTTTCACGCAGCTGGCTCACGTTTTGCTTTAAAAATCTCCTTCAATTTTTGTAATTTATCAAACTTTTCAAAACTTCGTTCATACTATAAGCGTTGGTTTTTAATTTGTTCCGCGTACTTGGCCGAGAAAGTGAAGCTACGTGTGCCTTTAGCCATAGGGGCTTCCGGGGGACAGAGATCATGTTGTCTGGAGTTTCCATTTGGAAAAGACCTGTCATTACCCTTTTACTTCTCCGTAACCGCACAAGCATCAGCAAAGGCTTTTCAGGGAATGGAGGCCGCACAATGGAACCAACCTGAGTTTTTACCGGAGGATTTGGGTTGGAAGAGCCAGAACTCCAGAGGTCTGCTTCTCTGGGAAGGAAGGGGAGAGGTGACCAGTCTCTCGACACTTCCACCATGTTGGTTTACGGCCGATCACAATGATCGACATTTTCTGGCCCTCTACATCCAGACATTTTGGGAGAGAGACGAAGTCTTTGCAATCTAACATAATCTCGAAGATCCATCAAGAGGTTTTGCGCGAACGCTCGTCGACCACAAAGACTGACAAAATTCTTTTTTTTAATCTTCTGTAATTCCGGAAGGTAGACAAAGGAACCATCTTCTTTGATAAGATGTGCATAGCTCTTGGCTCTCCCCAGGACCTTCGTCATGTTGATAATGAACTTCGGTGGACATTTTCAGCAAGACAGTGATACCCCGGTCGTTTTTGTTGTTGCTGTTTTCACTGGTTTAGGTTTCCTATACTTTTTCCTTTTGTAGATTTTAGCCATTCTCGGCCTTCGTAGCTTTACTCGTTTCAATTTCTGGGCCATCATTTTGTTTAGTTATATTTTCGGTAATCACTTTTTAGAGTTCTTCTTATTAGGCGTGTATTTCTTTTTGACCCGAACAGATCTTTTAAACCAGCCGACGTTTTTCGGCCACTTTTTAATTTTTTTAAAGTTTCCTTTTTCTTTTACGGAAAACGAAATTTTCTTTTCAAAACGAAAAATAAAAATAACAAAAATAAAGAAATACCAACAATAATAATTTTAAACAAGTACACAAAAAGAAAAACAAATTTAACGAGAAAAAACGAAAAATAGATTAAAAAAACCGACGCAAGTTTAACAAAAACATTTTGACGTGAAAACTTAAGTTAACTTAAAAATAGGCACAAATTAAAACTCGAAGTCCTTCTACAAAGAGAAGTTAAAATAACAAATTTAAAGAAGGATAAAAAGACAAAGAAACAAAAAAACGTTTGACGTGTAAACTCTAAAGAATAAATTCACTCACATGACAGAAATAAAACAACGTAAAAAGGTTTTGTTTTAATTAGAACAACAAATTAAAACAAATTATGAAAACAAAATACTACACAAGGAAAATGAAAAAGAGACATGTGTAAAACATAAAAATAATGTCTTACCTGTTAAACAAAATGGTCGACGGAACACTAATTAAAAAAAAAAAGATTAAACAATAGACAAGTGGAAAGGAAAATTACACTTGAAATTAAAATTTAAAAAAAAATGTCTTTCGGCCGAGCGGGAATTAAAGGCATAGAAACGAGAGAAAAAATCTTATTTAGGACACCAAAAACAATGAACGAATTAAGACGTAGAAAAATAAACGAAACATTAATCAAAAGAGAAGTAATACTTGGAAAAAAATGAACTTAATACCAAGTGGGGGTTAAAAATAAATGAAAAACTTAAAATTTAATGTAAGTTACACGAAAAATAAATCAATAGGCTAGTGAAATACAAATGTGAAAAAAATAGATTCGTGGGGAGGGTGAAAAATAAAATATAATAAGAATAAAACTGAAAAAGAACATTAAAAAAATTCTCAAAAACAGTCAGAAAAAACATAAGAAAAATGAAAGTTAAACTTAATGTAAAATTAACAGTTCTTCAAACATAAAAATACAAATGTAGGCTCCACTAGGCAGAATGACAAAATCACGTCCAACGAGACTTGACCATATCTTAGTCTCGTTACCACTCTGCAGGTAGAAGTAATACTTTTTCTTTTTATTAACACAACAATATGGCCGACACTATACTTCCGTGTTTGAACAATGGCTGAAACGGGGCTTCCGTTTCCTTAGTTACCGGTTACAATACCTTTTTTAGCTTTCCGCTACCACTTTTTTATCAATGTCGATTTTTGTGCAAAAAGCGGTTCGCAGAACTCATCCAGTTTCATACATTTTTTCCGAAAACCTCAACATTTGATTGGTCACTTAGTAGTAAAATAATGTTCTCAACTACGTCCGAATAACATCGACCTACTTCTTGACCTGACTAAAAAATAAATTCTTTCTGGAGCCTGTCGTGTGACTAAAAACAGATAAATAGAATGTAAGAGTGAACCTTGTCAGTGAGAATTTACGACGACTAGCATTTGCTAAACTAGTTCACAACGTTTGTATCATTACTGTAGTGAAGTTCAAAGTTAGGATTTTAAGTTCTTCAACATGAAATAACATTCAAGCTAAAACATTCAACTAAACCACTCACTCATCAACTTCTTATGAAAGATACTAAAAACTATTCAATCACACTATGGAATCGTACGAAACTTTTTAAACTTCATTACAAACATTACAAACTAACATATTACGAATATTCAACTATAAGCAGCGAAACTTAATGACAAGCAGCGGAAACTTAATTGCAAACATTACGGGACATTCACTCCTTCAACCTTTTTGAAGCTAAAAGTTTACTCAACATATTCTCAGCTTTACAGAATTCTTTGAACTCCCTCACAGTGAACATTTTGAGCGGCAAGTTCATTCGACTTTTATGAGCTCACATAAAACATATATTTCATTAGTAAAGGGAAGTATTTCCTATTAACTATTCATGTATATCATTTAACATCCGCAAAATATAAATGTTGTCTTTGTTAAAAAAAGTTAATTTTTTGTGTTCTTTCTCTTGTTGCTTTTCTTCCACATTCGTAAAGTAAAAAAAAATGTACGGGTTAATTTAGGCCGTCATATACAGCTACACCTTAGTTGAAACTTTTTGGTTGACTTTTAAAAATGCCAGCGCTGTTAAATTGTGGATTTTGCTACATTTGACATTTTTGTGCGACTTTTAAAATAACTTGGATTAGGAAAGAAAATGAGGCCAATTAAGAATGTTGTATGAGTTTCCCATATGTAGATCAATCAAGCTCCTTTAACTTAATTTTGAGTCTCCAAAACTGCCGTAAATAATGTTATTGCTTAAAAATAACCTAAAAGCAATCAAGTGATTGTTCCTTGTTAAGTCTGTGTGTAAAATCTATTCTGATATAAAATGTATTGGAAATATCCAAAAAGTGATTCTATGAAATTAGTGCTCACTAAGGATTTCTTGTCAGTATGCGTATGTGAGATGAACATTTGAGATGATTATGAGGAATGTCAGATTGCTTTGAGAGTTTTCTCGTAGCTGAAGATTTGCTTCTCTGAAATCAACCTTTTGCTGAGAAAGCCTTATATAAAGTATTAATAAACAGGTCTTTTCTTGACGATTAAGGAGTATCGTTGTTGTGTGTATTTATTTTTTAAGTACAAAATTTTGGCACAAGGCCGATGGGGAGAAATAAGGTAGGGACTGGTCGTCAATAACTATCCTAGTCCGTGCTTATAAGATTAACAACCCATTCATACAATACAATTTACTGATTCACCACAAGAACTTATTCATCACCTCTTAATCCTACATACACCAAAATACCGCATATTCGCAGGGGACCTACAAAACACCCCATGGCATAAAAAATTCTCAGTTCATAAGATACAAAAATATATAAAAATTTCATGATGTATGAAATGATAGGTGGGGGGGGGATCCAAAAAACAACTAAAAATGTAAAACTAAGATAAGACTAAAAGTAAACAAATGTTAATAGGACCCGCCCTCCCCTCAAAATAATAAGAGTGGCCACTGTATTCTGCCGATAGACAGAATCAGGAAACACACTCACCAATGGAATGGGGATGGTCAAAATATATGCCGATATGGAAAAAATCAAAGGCTGACCCAGCCGAGATAAAAATAGAGAAGAAAACAGAGGACAAACAGACTGGGGCGGTAGGGAATCTCGACGTGGGTCACAACAAAAGAGAATGCCCGGAAAGAGGCCGGGAACCCCACTCATTCAACTTAGCTAGGAAAGCCAAATAGTGTCTAACTTAACAAGGGGATGGTTCACAGGAAACCGCCCCGTTGCATCAAGGGAACTTAAAAGAGAAAATCAAAGCTAGCCCCGTCCATATGCACCAGGCACGCTTCAGTCACCCACCTTTCGCTCCAATCTGTCGAGATCAAACGTTTTCGATCAGATTTGATTTTCACCCTAATATTATGCTTAAGAAAAACAACCAGATCCTGATGCGAATAACGTTCATCACGCAAGATTCCGTCCTTTAGCGACATCCACACCGCCATTCTTGCCACGGCTAGCAACGTGAAAAAAAAAAACATCCGTTTTACTCCGGAGAACGAGGGCGACACATTGTCACACGCGTATCAATGGATACGAGTTGATCGGGAGCGATGCGAGCCGTCAACTCGCCGACAGAGAGGGCGCACCCGAGGACAATGGTAGAAGACGGGCGAAGCCGTTTTCTCTAAGCCAAGTATCGTTGTTGTGATGTCTTCTTGTTTGTAAGGTAGAAGTACTTCACTTACTGAGTGACGACTAATTCATTTAGTAGTCGCTGGAATCTATGCAAAACAGGGCAAATCCACTTTGCCTATGTAACTACAATTGTAACATGCCTTTGATGCCCGGGTTGAATGAGACGACACTGCTCACCTGGCTGGTGATTCACGGCGCTCTCTATAGCGATAAAATATCTCTCGTAGCGGTTCTCTTTCGCCAGAATGCGTCCGTAGCTGTGACATAGAAGAGATAGATCGTAAATCCAATGTGAAGGACTATTAAAGTCGCATGCTTCGCATACAACAGGGTCAGTGTTTGGTTTGTAAACAAATCGGCCCAGACGCTTCATATAAACAAACAGTATGTATTTATGTGGTAGTTAACCGTTTATGCAAATCGGGATTTGTCTGTAGTGAATGAATGAACTTCACAATGTTTTGACTCTTTTCGCGTTATCGTCTTATCACTTACAAGAAGCATCTCGTTAAAGCTAAAATAGAAGAGGTGATATATATATATATATATATATATATATATATATATATATATATATATATATATATATATGAGAGAGAGAGCAAATGAAGGCTGTTAAATTGTGTCGTGTGAGAATGTATTTAGAAATGACTCGTGAGTCCAGCACGCATTAAGATGGAATAGTGTTGCATTTCTTTTGTTAATCTAGTTTAACTTAATATATATATATATATATATATATATATATATATATATATATATATATATATATATATATATATATATATATCAGAAAGAGAGAGAGAGAGAGCAGCTGTGAAAGGTGGATGAATGTAGCCAGATTGTGTTGTGCGAGAGTGAATCTTGAAATGACTCGTGAGTCCAGCCCGGATTAAGATGGAATAGTGTTGCTTTTCTTTTGTTAATCTAGGTTAACTTCCCTATGAAACATATTCTCGTTGATTCTTTATAATTTTTTCAGTTTCCATCTTTTCAGTTTATAACCCACTCTTCCTGTTTTGAAGACAGAAAAGTAAATTTCTCCGGTGTCATTTTTTATTTTCACTTTCTTTTATTTTCCGACTCATTACTTAATATCTCATATTAAAAAGGAGCAGGGACACACACTAACGTCAATTTGTAAATGTATTTTCTTTCATTAAAACATCGGTTTTATATTTTTAAAATATCATATGTGAATTAATTGCTTCTTAATATCCTGCCCACATCAATTTGTAAATATGAGTTTTGTTCAACTTTTTGTAAAGGACATGAGACTTCTTAGTGATTGTTGCAAATAATAATAATAATAATAGTAATAATAATAATAATATCATGTGGATTTCATGATAATGTTACAAGAATGGTACATTGGGTAAGTATAGATTGGAGAGGAGAAAAACATATTATGGACAAACTCCTGAAAGTACCATTGAAATTATTAAGTACCCAATTTTATAGGGTGTCATGATCCGATGTGATTATGAAGTATTGCACAAAAAAGAAAAGAAAATTAGAGATGGCGGTTTTTGGATAAAGAATAAAGAACGTGCATCATGAGAAACATGTTCTGGAGAATTTGAGTAGTCGACTAAAGAGAGAAAAAACAGGAAGGCTATGGTAATCTAAAATGGAAAGTATACAAATTCTGGTCAATAAGAGAGTGGAAGTCATCCCCGTTGATCCTATTGCTCTGCGTAGCATAAGGGCTAAACTTCCGGTGTGGATGGTGAATGTTGGGGTTACAATATAGGATTCTGAAGATTCCAAGGAGAGTAGTGTGTAGCACCCGGTGAGAACCAAAATTGTTACTATTGTAACGGTCTTCTAGCTTAGCTTGCAAACCATTGTTTCACATGAACGCATAAAATAAGTTTTATACTGAGCTTATCAAAACACGAAAACGTACATATAATGGTGGCCAGTGAGGATCAAACTCCCGACAGTGTAATATTTTCTTTATTTTACTAATATAATTGTTATCCTTTTCCATGTTTTACCCATTCATACAAAATCTCGTTAAGTAATTTATTTCATTTTTTCCTTGTGGTTTTCATCCATTGATTCATTTTTTTATTCATTTTCTGCAGCTCATCAAACCTTTCTAAGTTATTTAAAACCAGAAAATATTTTTTAGATTGTGAGAATTTTTTAAAATAATAATGGTTTGGTGATATAAGTTTTACTAATTAACCCATAGCTGGGGAGAGAAGAGGTAGATTCATACCTTTCCCACGGGTTCTTGTGCGTAAGTGAATATAACGAACCCAACGGGAATTCGAACTTAGCTCTCCTATTAACAATTTTCCATTATCCATTATACCAGCCGCACACACAAGAGTGCAGCACCTGATGACCCAAACCGTCACCGATCAAGGTACTGACCAGGCTCAACGTAAATACTTAGAAAAGAAAGCAAAGGTAAACGATGGTAAAGATGGCAAGATAATCCGCTTTACGGTCAATACTCTGCCCGTAGCAAACAAACTCCGTACCCATCTGCGGTTACGTAGTGCAGGGTTAAAAGCTGAAACCGAAAGTTTCATTCTTGCTGCACAGGACCAATGTTTGCTAACCAGAAATTACCAAGCACACATACTGAAAAACTATATCAGTCCAAAATGCAGATTCTGTGATAAATATCCAGAAACAATTGACCATCTTCTATCAGGTTGCGCGGTATTGGCACCTACTGAATATAAACACGGCTCAATAGATTGGGCCAATATCTATACTGGAAAATCTGTAGCACTTACGGAAAATAAACTGGAAGAAATTGGCATGGACACATCCCAGACCCGATTACGTAGATAGGACATGTAACAATTTTATGGGCCTTTACACAACACACAGAACAATTGAAGCTAATCTTACTGACATCGTGATTAGAGGACACAAAGACAAAATGTGCCTCCTTATTGACGTGTCAGTCCCTGTAGACTGCAATGTGTCTTTGAAGATTTTCAAAAAACTATCAAAATACAAGGACATTGAAATCGAAATCTAAAAAAATGTGGCCCATGAGGACATTGACAATGCCTGTTGTAGTTGGAGACCTCGGGATGATTTAAAAGATTCCAATAGAGTCAGTGAAGGAATCCCTGGTAGCCCATACCTTAAAGAAATACAAAAAATTGTACTCACAAGTACAGCCCACACCTTAAGAAGGGCTTCATCTATGTAACATATGTGCGATTTTTTTCAATACTGCTCAGTAGAAAATGTCATGATGCGATTTCTGCCTTAGGTCTCGGGTTGGGACCCGGAAAGAAATGAGTAGACACCAGAAACCAAAGGAAATAAAACAATAATAATAATAATAATAATATGTGGACCAACAGAAACACATCAGCGGCTGAGGAGTACCGGGTTGAAAGCTGAGACAGAAAGCCTAATTATTGCAGCGGAAGACCAAAACCTCGCAACCAGATCCTATCACTGTCACATAATCAAGGATGGAACTAAGCTGAAATGCAGAATCTGCGGAAAATATGATGAAACTGTCGATCATATTATCTCAGGATGTCCGAAACTATGAAAAAATGAATCTACCCACAGACATATCAAGGCAGCGACATACGTGCAGTGGAAAATATGAAAACAGAAAAGAGAGTGATGAACAAGAGGGAAGAGAAGAAATATGATAAAAAGGTATGCGACGACAGAAAATAAGGGAAATTTTAAAAAAGGAAGCAAAATGAGGTATATTGAAGAAAAGAAAGGAAAATGTAGGAAAAAGAAGAAAAAGAAAAGAATGTGAAGAGAAAAAGAATGATGTAAAGTACGAGAAAATAAATGAAATAAAGAAGACGAAAGGGGAAAAAGAAAAGAGGTGTATAATGAAAGATGAAAATAAAGAAAATCGAAGAAGATTAGACAAGAGAAAAAGATTACAAAATGAAGAAGAGAAGGGAATATATGAAGTAAGAGAAAAGAAGACGAAAAGGAAGAAGAAGAGAAATGAGAAAAGGAAAAAGAAGAGAAATGAGAAAAGGAAAAAGAAGAGAAATGAGAAAAGGAAAAAGAAGAGAAATGAGAAAAGGAAAAAGAAGAGAAATGAGAAAAGGAAAAAGAAGATAAATGAGAAAAGGAAAAAGAAGAGAAATGAGAAAAGACGAAAGAGAAAAAGAAAAGAAGAATATAGGTTTGAAACAAAAGAGCGACAACAATGGATAGCGCCTTGAATTGAGGAATCAGAGAGCCGAGTTCGAATTCCACTCAAATTCATTACATTCACTTACGTGCTAATACCCTTGGGAAAGGTATGAATCCTCCTCTTCTCTCACCACTTATGGGTAAATAGCAGGAGAGATCGGGTTCTATAGCTTTGGATGGCAACTGGTCTACTGCAGAAAGAAATGAAAACTTACTACGGGAAAAAATCAGCCTCGTCTGTCATGTATCGAAAAGATACATGATCGCCTATGCGTGTATCACGCACGGCACATAACTGACTAAGTAGTCGTGGTGGATGTATGGTGTCGGGTTCGTTATATTCACTTACGCGCAAATAACCTTGGGAAATATATGAATCCACTTCTTCTCCCCCATCTATGGGTTGAAGAGCAGAACAAACTGCGTCATATAGCCTTTCATTAACAGAATTGCAGAAAGAAATGGCAACCTACTGCGAGAAAATATTTTGCCTAGACCAATGGTTCTCAGTATTTTTCTGTTCATGACTCATTTTTGATTGATTCCCCCCCGCTCTTTGCTGTTTAATTTAACAAAATATCATTGCACAATTTCTCGGACAAATAAACAGTGATATTTCTTCATATAAACTTCAAAACTGCTTGTTTTAAAAATCAAATCAGTTAAACGAAATAAACTTTTATTTTTGGCAAAAAACGTTTTGCACTTGTATGCACACACAAATTTAAAAAGTTCTGCAAAATAAAAATAAATAAAAAATAAAAAAGTTACGGAAAATAAAAAGAATCCACATAAATTTTACGTAAATTCACACTAGAAAATTATTTGATAATACAGAAAGATGTATTAATTCGTTTTCTACGACCAATTAAGCCTTTCTAAACCAGAAAATATTTTTAGACGGTAATATTTGTTTTTTAGTTTTTAGGTAGTATTTAGTGATACAAGTCTTATTAATTAACCAACATCTGACAGGAGAAAAGGTGGATTCATGCCTTTTGCGAAGATAATTGCGTGTATATGAATATAAAAAAACCAAACGAGAATTGGAACTCAGCAATTAACTAATTCCGAGTCCATTACATCAACCACACCTCCAAGCTGACATCACCTGATATTCCCAAGTGATCACCCAACTAGATACTGACCAGGTTCGACTTTGCTTAACTTAGGTGAGTGTACAGGAACTGGTGTTTTAATGTGATACGGCCGTAAGTCTAATACACGAAGAGGAAGACGTTGTCGTTTATTTAATCATTAATGCGATCCTTGGGGATGAGGTTCATTTTTTAAATACAGTTGAAAAATATATTTCAATTACATAATATAAGTTTATTAGTACTAAAATAATGAGGGCAACACGGTTGTAACATTGTATCCTTTTTCATTGAACTTGTGCCCCCTAATCCGAAACTTTTTCGGCAAACCCCATAAAATTTACCTATGGCTCTTTGTGGCCATGTGGCCCCCGTTTAAGAACATCAGGCCTACTCAGTCATAAATTGAAAGAAACATGATCGACAAAGCGTGTAACTTATGGCACTTAACTGACTGAGTAGTACTGGTGGTGGTAGTAGTTGTAGTGCGAGCAGTAATAGTAATGGTGGCAGTGATGGTAGGCTAGTCGTAGTAGTGGCAATAATAATAATAATAACGTTAAGAACAATGGCAATAAAACTGGCGCTTATAAATAACAGGAAAATTTATAAGGCAACTGCAAAACTTAGACAGATGAATGGTGATCGGGTTGAATATTTACGATTGAAGTTTATTTTCTACTTTTGCTTCGATGACTTATAAACTTCGCAGACAGTTTGTATGGATGACCAGCAAGCTATTTCTGAACCCTGTTATCCCGATATGGCCCGGGGCAGTAAAGGGGTGTAGTGGGTATGAAAGTACAACGGTTTCGTTCTGGGGTCAGAGGTTAATAACCTCAAGGGAGAAGCCAGCAAGACGCCGAAGGTTTGATGCTCGCATGAGGCAGATGATGAGAGATAACAGTCAACACGGCTAATAAAAGCAGGCAAGTGGTCAGCGATGGCAATAACTTTTCTCTGCTCTGAAATGGGTTTCTTTATCTGGGTAATGGGGTCGAGAAGAGCGGAAAGAATATGTCGTAGGACATCTGGGAAGCGAAAAAATGGCATGTCTTGGATTGAGCTCTTTGGTGGTGGGGGGGTCACTGTTGAGGTGTGAATTCGTCACGAATTACGATTGCGTTTTTCTATGTCCAGAAATTTTTGTTTTGTTACAGACAAATAGAAAACGGAAAAGGAAACAATAAACAAACTAAAACGAATTCCTGAAAGTCTCCATGACTGCGTTGTACAAAAAGCACAAAAGCCCGACATATTTTCGTTAAGGCTGTTTGTGATGACGTGTGTACTTTGATACATTTGAATTAAAAAAAAAAAACATGTCAGACGTAAAGCGTCCTGGGTATGACGTTAAACTGCATCCGCGTCCTGGGTAAGACGATAAACTACGTCCAACAGCAAGGTCTCTGATCAGGAGGTTTTGAGGAGCGTGGAACCACCTCTTAATTGCTGGTGTTCCCAGGTCTACCCTGACCCGGGGTGGTAGCACCTGTTAGGGTCCCAGCTATGGGCAAATAGTTGACCCCACAACCTGACTTAAAACACTATGAAAGTTTAAAAATAGATTTTAATACCAGAAATACTTTTAAAAAAATTAGTATTAGCAATAAAAAAAAGAAAATATTACCACAAATAAAAATTTTGTCAGCATTAAATAAGCCATTGAGGTTAATATGCCACAAAACAAAACAAACCAAACTATACATTTTTTTAAAAATATTACCAGCTATACATTTTTGAAAAAAAAAAGGAAATTTTGTCGGCATTAAATAACCCATTGTGGTTGATATGCCGTAAAACAAAGGAAACCAAATCAAACGAATCAGACGTACACTCGTAAGGAAGTAGAAC
The DNA here is from genome assembly GCA_964036315.1 of Acanthosepion esculentum. Taxonomy (NCBI): domain Eukaryota; kingdom Metazoa; phylum Mollusca; class Cephalopoda; order Sepiida; family Sepiidae; genus Acanthosepion; species Acanthosepion esculentum. The sequence continues at coordinate 26,011,739 of OZ038491.1, forward strand.
GCTTCGTTTTTTTATATAGTAACTTCGTTTGAAATACGTTATTTGAAACCAAAGGATGGTAATGGTAAAATAAATGGTTTCCATGCAGGAAATAATAGTCATTCATTGACCAAACAGTTACTGTTGGCTGAACTTTTTTTTATTGAAACAGTTTTTCAGTTTTTTAAATGTTATAGCTCTTACAACTATTGATGTTAATTCCGTTTAAAACCTTGTGTTTTTGTTAGTTGAATACAACACTCGTCACTGGTGTCACTGGGATATATGTAGTATTTCTGACAGCATACAAGTTCAGTGTTTTGTTTGACATGAAGGATGTAGGCATCGTAAACGTCGACTAAGACGTTTAAGTTGTTGGGGCGAAGTAAAAACTGACACGAATAGGGTGGACGGGATTAGACAGATGTTATCCAATATTAAATACCATTAATCTTCAAGATCTGCTTCTGATGAGAATTCATGAGAAACAGGATATTTTCACTTCTCGCAGTTTTCATGTATTTCTTAAGTTTAGTCTGGTAAAATGGCACAAGTTTTGAGCCCTCAGTGAGAACTAAAACGAACTGCAATAATAAACGCCTTTGAATGTGCTTGGTAAGTAATGATTCCATCAAGGCATATAGGTCTTCCAATTATTCCCAATACAAGGCTTAAGAGACACTCAAGCAAGACGGTTATTGGAAGAAGTTGTTTTATAGATGTAAGAGAAGGAGGTAAAAAGTAAAGATTGTGATTATATGTAAGATAGATAACCGGTTGATTTCAGACTCAAAGAGGTTAAGATTGTAATGACCAAGGAAGCATCTTTTCGGGAGTCTGTTCCAGAAAGTAGCAGTTCTTGGGAATAAGCTGTCCAAATGTAACTTCTTTCTTTCTATTTGACTAAGAAGAAAATGAGAGACAATTCAACCCAGTACACGAGGCATGGTGGGCTTTAGCTGTAAAGTGCTGAACTCATGGGACTATGCAATGTAGTTCATCAGAACATTATCTATAGAAATAGTGATGGAGTAGCGAGAGTCCTGTGAAATTTCGTCAGTGCGGTAAAGAGTCGCAGTATGGAAAATAGTTAATCACCTACACGGCCGGGTAGACCCTTTTGAACACTTGTCAAGGCGGGAATGGACAACTTAAGCCCAGATATGGAAGCAATTCTTCATTTTTAGGTCTGGCTTTACTCTTATAAAGATAGAGCATGGCAGGTGATGTTAGTTTTTTTCTGAAGTGGTAGAAGAAGACCACCATCTTTCTAACATATTTGGCTATGAATCGTGTATATAAGTTTCACTTGAGATCTGGGGTGAACTTGAGTCCCAATAGACGTTGAAGGCAAGGAGCCTCATTGAGTGCACAACCGTGTATTAAGGCACGAGAAAAATCTGGATTTGCTCGGTGTTGTTGTTGAAACGTTACGAGTTTGGTGTTGGACAGATTGAATGTTTTCCAAATTGATCTGTTAGAGCTAGATCTGTCAAGTGTTCAGTTGTCAGGCTTTGGTCATCTTCCTTTTGGGAAGTGCTCAAATTTATCCTGAGCGAGACAATAAATGATGTGAAATGTACAAAGAGGATCAAACTGACTAATTGTTGTCAGAGTAGTTTAATAAGTACGATACCACTGTTAGCAATACTCGAAATTTCGACTAATTCCCTTTGTAGAGTTATTACTTGATGATAACTATTGATTACTAGCTTAAAAGCCGCCCGATAAGTCTTCTCCAACAAGGACTTGAAGTCGTTTTTGAACTTTATCAAGACTGGAAAGTTAAATATTTTTCTGGAAATAGCACAGTTAAAGAAAGTACAGAAATTACTTATCTCCAACTAAGAGGAAAACTTTTACAAAATGCTGGCTTTACTTACAAAACAAAACAAAAAAAATATACTTGAAGGATCCATCAGAATATTTCATTTCTAGGAGCTTCCTTGAGGCTTAAATAGAAAAGGAAAGAATCAAAAGATATTACAAGAGAGAAAGCCAGCCAAATATAATTGGTTACCAGAAGCCGGAAGTCGGACAAAAGTAAAGGTCATTACAAAAATTGCATGGGGATTCGGATGAGTATGTAAATAATGTTGTTGCTTGGCATGAAAGAATATTTGCAGTTTATATTTCATCGTTCCAGGCATGATTTTATCCGTGATATAGTAAAAAGCATTAACAGGCGGGCGGAACAGAATAGTTTAAAGAAAGCCATGGAAAACATGCATTATTCTCAAAGAAGTATTTATATACCGCTATGTCATACTAGAAAATACCCAATTTTACAAATACGTATCACCAATCTGTCACTAACATATGAATAAAACAAGTAGAAAGATGACAAGCGAGAGGGTCTTACTTCTATTATTTTATAAAGGGAAAACTGACCGGCGTATGTATTACAAACTTCGAGATATCATGTGCATTCTTCTGTTAACCCCCGACCTCCACCGCTACGCCGTGGGCGTGTTATGATGTCTAGCGTCTTACCGTTCATCAGCAACAAGCGTGGACATACATGTGTTGCTCATACGCGTGCTAAATAGCAACTCCATTTTTGTCACCCACCCACGAACTAACATCAGTTACCGACCGTCACGTGACTAACCAAAGTGATATAATCTCCCTACGCATCATTACATATATATATATATATATATATATATATATATATATATATATATATATATATATATATATATATATATATATATTTACGAATGACGCTGAACCGGTAGTCACAAAATACCAATAGCAGGCGGTTTTATCTTTACCTGTGAAAATTTTTACTTCTTGCCATAATGTTTGGGTCAACCTGGTAGCAGTAAAGATAATAATCTTAAGTTGTCCAAATTTATTAAGTATTCTACTCGTAGTAATGTTTACTTCATCTTTATTAGATGACAATCATTTTCATTACTAAGACCTTCAATCTTTATTCTCGAAACTTATCTATCTAATCGCTGCCGTAGTTTGACAGGTTTAGTAAAGTTGCGATAAAGAACAACTAAATGGATTTCAATACGTAAAATAGGCCGATGACGACGTGTTGATGGCAGAAGCAGAAAGAAGACTGCATGAAACCCTAGACAGAATGGTAAAGAAAAGCGAGAAGAAAAGACTACTCTCAAGTGTAAGAAGGTACAATATATTTTGATGGTAACGGTAAAAATAACAAAAATAAAATTTATAAAATCATTCTATTAAAAGTTTTTTTCAGAAAAATAGATTTCTCAAGTCCAGTAACTGTTATTGCTCTTTCCAGTATTAAGCCTCCTTTTGTTTGGAGTATGTGTGTAATATCAACATCTTCTCTTTGAAGCACCAATGCTTCGTGCACTAATATGACTAGGTCAGAAATGTGTGTTATGGTAGAATGGATAACGGTTTGGAATGAGAGCTCGAATTCCAGTCAGATTTGTTACATTCACTTTTGGGGGAAATACCCTTGCGAAAGGTATGAATCTATCTCTCAACCCTCCAGCTATGGGTTGAAAAGCAGACTGGGTCCTATAGCCTTGGTTGGCAGCCAGCCTACTGTAGAAAGAAATGTTAGCCTACTGCCAGAAAATCTTCTAACTAGTCAGACATGAAGATGCTGGAGATGCTTTTCTTTACTCATTGGCCATCACGCTAGGATTAAAATGTAGTATCTTTTCTCATGTTGAATATTTAGCTGTTTCCTAATAAGTCATTGATTGAGCAGCCTGTGCTACTGTCAATTAAAATTTATAAAATCTTTCTATTAAAACAATTTTTCAGGAAAATAGATTCCCCATGTCCAGTAGTTTTTATCATTCCTTCCAGTACTGATGGGAGTTTTAATTCTAACATTTTATTTGAAGTAGTGTGTAATGCCAACATCTTATTATTTCGTTATTTTCTCTTTGAGTTACATGTGCCATCCATTTTAGTTGTTGCTGCTGTTGAAAGTCCTCAAGTGATGTGGTTTCTGTTATCTGTTACAGTTCTTTGCGATTATGTAGCTCCAGTCCACGAGGTCCGATGAAGGATGGTCCTCTCTAAAACCTACAGGCTTTACTCACTTGAGTCAATTCTCTTCATGCTATCCATTTTAGTTGTTGCTGCTGTTCGTAGTCCTCAAGTGATGTGGTTTCTGTTATTTGGTACAGTTCTTTGTGATTATGTAGCGCCAGTCCACGAGGTCCAATGAAGGATGGTCCTCTCTAAAACCTACATGCTTTACTCACTTGAATCAATTCTCTTCATGCTATCCATTTTAGTTGTTGCTGCTGTTCGTAGTCCTCAAGTGATGTGGTTTCTGTTATCTGATATGATTACCAGCAAGAGGACCAGCCTAAGACGTAAGCTCGAAATTGGAGATGCGAAAATCAATCGAGTATTGAAATTTAAATATCCGGACAATGTTTTAATGGATGACGGAAAATGTAACACCGAAATTGGAACGAATAGCGAAAATACGCCTTCCAAAAACTAAGCAAAGTATTAAGAAAAATGAAAAGTTCGTTAGAAACGAGGAAAATCGTGTTGAACAACTATATAATATCTATTCTCCTATATGACATTGAATGCTGGACAATTTTTGTCAGAGATGAAGAGGAGATATAGAGCAACAGAGATGTTCTAGAGACGGACACTGAGAACACTATAAACAGAGCATGGAAGCAACGAATAAGTTTTAACGAAAACGGAAACTAAAAAGTCTCTTATACTTAGAATCGAAAAAAAAAACAGTTGAAATTTCTTGGGTACATAACGAGGAAAGAGGGTTTGGAGAATTTAGCACTCACAAGATACAGCAAATGAATGAGAGTGAGACAGAGAGTAATCTACCTAATAATCTTAATTGGATTGGAAGTTATATTAAAACATTGCTAAGAGCTACAAATAATAGGAAGTTGTAGAGAGCCATGAACGTCCTCGTTCTGATAGTATGCAGCATCAACTGCAGCATCAGCAGCAGAAGAAGAAATACGAAGCAAAATTTAAAATATTGTTTCGCGATGCTCTATGTACTAAAAATCAAATAGCGAATATATTGCTGCCGCAAATATTTTACTAGTTTCAAACTCCGACCTATCGGTTAGCTGTCACCTTCTCATAGCTTAACATCTAATGAGCCTGGACACTTATCAGTCCAAAAGGACGTGTGTTCAAATCACATTGAGAGCGTGTCGTTTATTTAAGATCATTGTAGTTCGTTCAGTGCTGTCGGTCTAAGTAAAAAAGAACATTAAGCAAAAACTGAAAAATAAAGAACATTTGTAATAAGTAAGAAGAAACTAAAACCTTAATAATAATTGCCGACAATGCTTTATCAATAAAGAATGAAGATGAAAGTTAATACTAGAAAATAATGGTTAATAATACGTCACCTGATAAGATGTATCTAAAGATTTACTAAACATTGCTTAGATGTGGCACAAGGCTGAAAATATAGAACACCTAGTGAGGACTAAACTCACTATTCATTTGTAATTGGCCTAGCGAGCCAATTGTTTAACCATACGCTACGTCGAAGTGACCATGATATTAAGATGTAAAGAAATAAACCTAAATAAAAGCTAATGATTTACAATGTTTTATATAATAAAAAAACGTGACTTCATCTCAACCAAAGGGGATACAGAAATATCTATACAAGTTTATTAATAAAGTTAGTAACATACATAAGTTGTTTCTTAGATTCCAAGATATATTTGTTATTATTAAAATTGGTTTATTATTATTCTTGGCTCGTTTGTACGATTCTTTTGTTGTTTTGTGCTACAACAACGATTAGTCCATCAGGCTTCACTCGTTAAACGGAAAATAAAAAAAAGTCTCATGATAAAAACCAAACAAAAACTGATGGAGAAACTCGTCAAAGATAACAATAAAATACGCTCGATAGTGAAGGCTCCAATAAATTGAGAAGAGGTGAGGTGACCAGTCATGGAGGGGAAAGAAACAAATCACGCTCACCGTGGATTTACGTACCGGATGGGGACATCCGTAGCGGTTGGACTGAGGTGGATGGGGTGAGAGTTGGATGATTGGTCAGTTTCATTGTGGAAAAGAAAAGATTGACAGTGAGTCTCCTTCCCCTCGTAGGAACTGACAGAGGGGAAACTTGATAAAACGTGAGCATTTGATTAGACCCAAGAATAAAACATGACGAGCTGACGAATGGACATGCATCTTTATGAAGCTGGGGCCAGGATGACAGGGGTATTGTGCCAGACCCAACCCCGAGTAGAGGAGCCCGTCAGACGCGGGCCTGCATTCCATTTTCTTTACTCTTTTTCTCAGTGGCCCTGATTATTACGTGCGGGGGAATGCACCGCTGCATACCAGAGTGTACACATCATGTCCTGACGGAATGAATATATATATATATATATATATATATATATATATATATATATATATATATATATATATATATATATATATATATATATATATATATATATATATATATATATATATGATTATTCAAACCTGCAAATATGCCTGACCTCTAAGTTTTAAACTCATAAAACTTCTTGTTGGTTTGTGTGTTGTCTTTACAACAGCAATTCTAGGTGTGAGATCACACACTCATATATGCGCGTGTGTGTACATGTGTATACAGCATGTATCAAAATGTACATGTAGACTTTTTACAGTTAACAGCACCCCAACGTAAACCTACCCATGCAAAGAATAATAAATGTAAACTCACAGATATATATTTATGATTTAATCATTCCTTTTACTTAAATAATGGAAAATTAAAAATTATCTGTACTAGGGGGTGCTAAAAATATTGTATAAAGGGAGAGAATTTTTGCATTGGGCTAATTTTCACTATTGAATCAAAAAGACCAAAAGTTAAGAATTTGGTGGGGAATACTTTCTTGGTTGGATCAATAACCTTTCAAAATAGACTGTCTAGATCTGACAAGTCGAGAATTTTATAAGACTTTTTTTACTGAACATTTCAAAAAGTTAAAATCCAGCTTCATTTAAACATAAACTTTGAATTGATTTTTACAAATCTGGAATTTTATAAGACCATTTTTTATTGAACATTTCAAAAAATTAAAATCCAGTTCCATATAAACATAAACTTTGAATTGATTCTTTTTTTGAATGATCATAAAGATATTGTTTACTATGAAATATTTCATTTTCATGTCATATGACTATTAGCATTGGCATTTCGACGTGGTTTAATGGTTAGCAAGCTATTCACACTAGACCAGTTACGATTGAATAGTGAGTTCGATCCTTAATAAGCGCGACATACATTTTGTGACAGATTTAAGCTACGCATAGAAAATCACTTGGGCACTTCGAGGTGGTCCAATAGTTGGCAAGCTTGTCTCACTAGATAAATAACGACTGAGTAGGAAGTTCAAGCTTCACTGAGAGCTCCAAATTTTCGGCCTTTTGTCACATCTAAGCTATGGTTAAAACATCACTATGATAATGTCAATTAATAAAAAATACACTTGAAGGCGACTTTGAATATGAGTTGTTATTTCAGACAATATATTGTTTCTGAATATGTATGTATGCTTTCATTCCTATCTGCTCTCGCTCCAAATCTTCTGAAACCCCCTTGCCTTGATCGATCCACTATCTTTTTTTCCACATCCTCTCCTTTACCACTCCTGTCTGCTCTTCCTCCAAACCTTCTGTAACCCCTTGCGTGCTAGTGGCTTCCAGCCTTGCTTGGGGTGATAAGCTTAAAAAAAAAGTATATATGTATGTATGTATGTATGTATGTACGTTTGTATATATGTATGTATGTATGTATATATGTATGTATGTATGTATGTATATATTCGGTGCATTTGGACAGTCAATTTTATTTTATGAAAGTTTCATTAAAATTTCTGATACATTTTATAATTTCCAGTTGCTCTTAAAATATGAAATTTGCCCATATTTGAGTACTTTCGGCTGGCAGCAATCGTCGTTTTCCACAACGTTTCTTCTTTGCTATGTCATCAGTTTGAATACCGCGTTTCTGGTGTTGGCTCTTATCGCATTTCACGTAGTCACGTGGGGCTTTATTTATTTTTTTAAAATGAAATATATCTATTATGTTAACTCCTGCGTTTGATGTAATTATGTTGATCATTGTTTGCTTATTTTTATGCACAGTGCCTTGAGTAAATTCCAGTCATTTTGTGCAGTTTATGTACAACTTCGTGTTATCAAGAATTTCTCAGATTGCGTGTGGCGGTTTTCCTTTGTGTTGTCTGATCATATGTGCTTTAATAGAGCTATTGTTAGATAACTGTCATGTTAAACGTGGCAATACACCCCATACACACACACACACACACACACACACATATATATATATATATATATATATATATATATATATATATATATATATATATATATATACGAAGAAATATAGGTTTAAGGTGTGGTATATATATGGGATAAAGTGCTCAATATCAAAGATAGAACGTATGTAAATATAAAAGTGAACATTGAATTCAACACTCAGAAGAGACAAACTGTTTCATGCTAGACGCAATCGTCAGGCCTATATATATATATATATATATATATATATATATATATATATATATATATATTCGACATATATATATATATATATGTATATATATATATATATGTATATATATATATATATATATATATATATATATATATATATATATATAATATCTGGATAAAATAAATGAAACAAAATTGTGTGTTTTTTTTATGAAAGTATTTATTTCTGTGTTTTTGTATATATTTATTTATTTAATATTTCAGACCACCTAGGTCTTTCCTCAGAAATCAAATGAGATACTGTGTTTGTGTGTCACACAAAATGAGATACTGTGTTTGTGTGTCACACAAACACAGTATCTCATTTGATTTCTGAGGAAAGACCTAGGTGGTCCGAAATATTAAATAAATAAATATATACAAAAACACAGAAATAAATACTTTCATAAAAAAAACACACTATTTTGTTTCATTTATTTTATCCAGATATTATATTATATATTTTTATATTATATTATATATATATTTTGTTTCATTTATTTTATCCAGATATTATATACATATCAAGAAAGTATACGTGGCCTCTCATTATGCTATATATATATATATATATATATATATATATATATATATATATATATATATATGTATATATATTCGACATGTATATATATATATATATATATATATATATATATACATATATATATATATATATACATGTCGAATATATATACATATATATATATATATATATATATATATATATATATATATATATATATAGTCAAACCTAATGAGCCAGACACACCTACCAAGGTTTCACTTAGGCAGATCGTCAGGGTCGGCAGCCGACCCTGACGATCTGCCTAAGTGAAACCTTGGTAGGTGTGTCTGGCTCATTAGGTTTGACTAGGTTTGCTCTACGCTTGTATTGAGCTCTTTAGTTAGTTGTTTACTCGTATCGGGGTTTTTTCTTTGGGCCTTGAACCTGTATCTGTGCGATTATTTTCGACAGACTTTCATGTTCCTGGCTCTTTCTTTTTTTAAAACCTTCTTTTCCTTCGTGATTGATTTGGCTGTTGTTAAATCAAGAGTTCGAAGGTTTTTCGACACGAGTATAGTTACCTATATTTATATATATATATATATATATGTATATATATTCGACATGTATATATATATATATATATATACATATATATATATATATATATATATATATATATATATATATATACGAAGAAATATAGGTTTAAGGTGTGCTATATTTATAGGATAAAGTGCTCAATATCAAAGATCGATCGTATGTAAATATAAAAATGAACATTGTAGTCAACACTCAGAGGCGACAAACTGTTTCAATGTCGACACAATCGTCAGGCCTATATATATATATATATTTAAATACATTTATAATATGTTTAACGTTCTTTTTATATATAAAAAGAACGTTAAACATATTATAAATGTCTTTAAATAAATTGTCGGACTATGTCCAATTCAAATATATATATATATATATATTTATATATATTCGACATATATATATATCTATATATATATATATATATATATATATATATATATATATATTCGACATATATATATATATATATATACATATATATATATATATATATATCTATCTATCTATCTATCTATATATATATATATATATATATATATATATATATATATATATATATATATATATATATATATATATATATATATATATAATTAATAACCAAATAAATACAAAATTACCTCGTATGGAGAATATCTATTTCGGCAGACGATGATATTGCTACTCTGTCTTGGCAGCCCCGGGGTGTGGAATGAGTTCATGCCTATACATTTAGATGAGGTATAAAGTAGAATTTATTTGTGAAAGTTAACGAATACATCTTGCCGAAAACATCTAATATGGTGAGACGTTGCCGCCAATCCAGTGCTGCGCTTAAATTCATGGCGTCTATTCACCAAAGATGAAAACTCATACTCTGAAAGTATATATGGAAAAGACACAGAGAAGCTCGCTTAAGGCGAGCGGGAGGAAGTGAGAGAATCCGATATGTCAGGCCATTCGATTCAGATCCTCTCCAATAGAATTGGCGGGAAATGAATGTAACAATTGGAACTCGAACCCGACACGACGGTTTCATTTTCTGAGACGTTGACCATTATTTTACTCGCGTATCCACTGATGAAAAATGGTTTTAGCTTCAAATATGTGGTTGACGGTAAGGCACCACGCGAAGACGACACGGTGAAATCTTCCAGAGAAGCCATCCAATAAAGATTAGAGGAACCATTATGCAATCTACTCGAAAAAGTATGATACAACATAACATTAATCTCAAAAGAGTAATTCTACTTTCTAAAAGTGGGATAAAATTGGCCTTGGAAATCATTAACTTATCACATTACTATCGAACTGATATAAACTAATCTAGACAAAAATAAAAGATATAATTGTTGTTTGAACCAATTTATTTGTGCAGTGAGTTTGGAACTCACTGGGTATCTGGTTATTTTGGCTTTGTGCTAGACAATGCTGACCTGAACAAATAATTGTCAAGGATACCCGCCTTTGTATAGCGAATCGCAAGCTGGCTTCACAGTCCAGCTCGGTATTGGCGGAATTTGTTTGCTCAAATTTGTAGCATTGTGGGATTTTTTATGCTAAGCACGGAAGGTGCGTTAGATATGGGAAAGTAAGAGAAGCAGAATGGGGATGAAGTTAAGGAAATGGGAAGAGATTTGGGAAACATGCATGAAAACGAAACTGATATTCCAAAGAGAAGAATAGAAGGACAACAAGATAATTGATATAGAAAAAAAAGGTTAAATGGAGGGAAAATTAAACAAAATAGAGAAACAGAAAATGAATGAAAGACAGAAAGAAAGAATGAATGAAAAAGAAAGTGAAAATGAACGAAAGAATGAAAGAAAGCAAGAATGAAAGAAAGCAAGAATGAAATAAAGCAAGAACGAAAGAAAGAATGAAAGAAAATGAAAGAAAGAATGAAAGAAAGCAAAAATGAAAGAAAGATAGCATGAAAGAAAGAAAGAATGAAAGAAAGAATGAAAGAAAGCAAAAATGAAAGAAAGATAGCATGAAAGAAAGAAAGAATGAAAGAAAGAATGAAAGGAAAAAAATGAAAGAAAGCAAGAATGAAAGAAATTGAAGGAAAGAATGAAAGAAAGCAAAAATGAAAGAAATCAAGAATGAAAGAAAAAAGAATGAAAGAAAATGAAAGAAAGAATGAAAGAAAGCAAGAATGAAAGAAAATAAAAGAATGAATGATAGAAAGAAAATGAAGGAAAGAATGAAATAAAGCAAAAATGAAAGAAAGCAAGAATGCAAGAAAGAATGAGAGAAAATGAAAGAAAGTATGAAAGAAAGCAAAAATGAAAGAAATCAAGAATGAAAGAAAAAAGAATGAAAGAAAATGAAAGAAAGAATGAAAGAAAGCAAAAATGAAAGAAAGCAAGAATGAAAGAAAGAATGAGAGAAAATGAAAGAAAGCAAAAATTAAAGAAAGCAAGAATGAAAGAGAGAAAGAATGAAAGAAAATAAAAGAAAGAATGAAAGAAAGCAAAAATGAAAGAAAGATAGAATGAAATAAAAAAGAATGAAAGAAAAAGAAAGAAAGATTGAAAGAAAGCAAAAATGAAAGAAACCAAGAATGAAAGAAAGAATTAAAATGAAAGAAAGAATGAAAGAAAGCAAATATGAAAGAAATCAAGAATGAAAGAAAGTATGACAGAAAATGAAAGAAGGAATGAAAGAAAGTAAAAATGAAAGAAAGCAAGAATGAAAGAAAGAAAGGATGAAAGAAAGAAGGAAAGGAAGAAAAAGGAAGTATGAAAGAAAAAGAATGAAAGAAAAAAGAAGGAATGAATGAAAAAATGAAAGAATAAAAGAAAGCAAGAATGACAGAATGAAAGAAGGAATGAAAGAAAGAAAGAAAGAAAGAATGAAAGAAAAAATGAAAGAAAGAAGGGAAGAAAAATGAAAGAATGAAAGAAAGAAAGAAAGAATGAAAGAAAAAATGAAAGAATGAAAGAAAGAAAGAATGAAAGAAAGAAAGAATGAAAGAAAAAGTAAAGAAAGAATGAAACAAACAAAGAAAGAATAAAAGAAAGAATGAAACAAACAAAGAATAAAAGAGAGATGAAAGAAAAAGAATGAAAAAATGAAAGAATGAAAGAAAGAATGAAAGAATAAAAGAAAGCAAGAATGGCAGAATGAAAGAAAAAATGAAAGAATAAAAGAAAGCAAGAATGGCAGAATGAAAGAAAAAATGAAAGAAAGAAAGAAATAATGACAGAAAGAAAAAATGAATGAAAGAAGAAAATGGATAAAAGAAAGAATGAAAGAAATAATGAATGAAAGAAACAAAGAATGAAAAAATAAAATAAAGAAAGAACGAAAGAAAAGCAGGAAGAAAGGAAGAAAGAAAGAAAAAGAAAATAACCCAAAGAAATAACACTGCAACTTGAGAAAGACGGGTAAAAAGAAAATATTTTGAAATAATATTTAAAAAGAAAAAATATAAGGAAAAAGTTCGAAATAAAAGAAAACTGATAAATTTATAAGGAATGAAATAAATTGATAAAATGCTAAAAATAGAAATCAAAAGAAAGAAACTCGATAAATAAATAGAAAATTGAAAAATGGAGAACAACTCGAGAAAAAAGGACGAAACTGATAAATTAATAAAGAAAGAAAAAAACAATGAAAGTGAACAGGTAATAAATTGACAAAGAAATAAAAAAAAGAAAGAATGAAGAAAGAAAGAAGAAAGGAAGAAGAAGGAAGAAGAAAGGAAGAAGAAAGGAAGAAGAAAAGAACATTGATGAATAAAAAAGAAACTGAAAAATGTCGAAATCACAAAAGGAGGAACAAAGAATGAGGGAAAGAAATAAAAGAAGATTGACGAATAAAAGGAAAAATGGAGAAAAACGCAAAAAGGAAGAAAAAAAATTGATAAATTTAAAAGAAATAAGGAAATAAATAAACAAGAGAATACATAAAGCCAGAAATCGAAGAAATTCACTTCATTCAAATTTGGTACTTTGTTCCAAGAACACTTTCTTGTTGGCTAATCATGAACCAAGAATATAAAAACCATTGACTTCCAGAGTCACTACTGTGTTTCAAGCTAAAGAAATACAGTGGTACCACGTAAGAGATATAAGATTTTTGTAAAGGACCCTCGTTACCTACAGTAATGACATCCCTATTAGTATTACAGGGGGGTTACTGACAGGATTTTCCATGTAACTGCCCCAACAGAATCAATACTCAGACTCGAGGTGGAAGGGAGGAGGAAGTGTTGTAAATTTGGCGCACCTTCCAACCACCATTCACACCAGCTGCCGAAAAAAAAATCTTTTTATTTCCCTCGTGTCTTGGCCAATCACCAGCCAGTCTGCGGCAGACGGCAAATTTCCTTTTCCATAACATTTTTTACTTTGTTTCTTTTGGTTGAAATTTTATTTAACCATTTTTATTTGCTTTCATTGTTTTTGTCTATTTGGTTGTTTATTTGTTTGCTTGCTTCTTTAATTTTTATTCCTTTCTCCGTTTTTCTGAATTGCTTGCATTTCTTGTTTTGTTTAAATCTTTTTTTTTTTTAGTTGCTTATTCCTTCCTTCTTTCATTTCGTTTTATTCCTTTCAGCATTATTTGCTTTCTTTGCTTTCATTCACTTTTTTTTCTCTCTGCCATTTTTGGACATTTTTTTCTTCCTATTATCAGATTTTCAGCCATACATTTTGATTACTTAGCTCAAATCTTCCTTCTTTCTTTCATTCTATTTTTCGTTTATTTTTTTTAATTATTCATTTACTTTCATTCTTTTTCTTCGTTTCGTTCATTCTTTTTCTCTTTTCCCATTTTTAATTTCCCTTTAATTTAGTGGCTTTCATCCTCGATTCCTGTTTAGCTAGCAGTCGGGTTTTGCAGAAAAATATCGAAAGAACTTGAAGGATCTGGCTTTCTTGAATTCTTCAGTTCTTTTTCCTTCTTTCCTTCCTTCCTTCCTTCCTTCCTTCCTTCCTTCCTTCTTGCTTTCTGTTATTCTTTCATTCTTTCTTTCTTTCATTCTTTCATTTTCCATTCTTTTTTCTTTCATCTTTCTTTTATTCTTTCTTTCATTCTTTCTTTACTTCTTTCTTTACTTCTTTCTTTCTTTCATTCTTTCTTCTTTCTTTCTTTCTTTCTTCCTTCCTTCCCCGCATTCTTTTTCTATTATATTCTTCCGCGTTTCTTACGTTTTTATTGACCTTTATTTTCTTTCTTTCTTTCTTTCTTTCTTTCTTTCTGTGAATCATTCATTTCTTTTGTAGTATTATTTTCTCCTTTTTCTTTTCTTTCTTTCTTTCTTTCTTTCTTTTTGTCTTTCTGGATTTTACACGACTTTAGTAGAACCTCATCTTTCTCCCGCTCGAACGATCCGAAATTGTCTAACAACAACAACAACGACGACAACTGATTCACCTGAGCCATACAAAGATTTTCTTGCTCCCGTCAACTTGAAGAGTTTCGCCAGCAAATTAACAGTAAGTGTGTGTACCCAACTTCTCACCACCAGCAGAAGACAGCACAATTCTCTTCCCCGGGAACAAACCCGCATTGCAACATAAAAGCAAGTTTTACAACTTGCCGAACGCAAACACCAATTACACGCTATGGCAGTGCAGATTGCTTTGAAAGGCTTCCTCTGGTTCCAAGCCATTATTTTTCTTAGAACACGCTCAACCGTATGCAGAAGACATTTTTGATTTGTTTTCTTTTGGGTTGAGGAGGTCAGTTGATTCTTTGTGTCGTATACAGTTCAGTCTTTGATTCTTACATGTTTTTTTATTACGTTTCACTTTCTCTTTTTCCCCTTCTGTTTCGATGTGATGGCACCAGTTAAATAATTTGTACGTTTAACGCTTATGAGGTTTCCAGCCTTCACTAAAAGCCTCGCCATAAATACTTCTTGTAACAATTTAAAAAAAAAAAGGAAAAATAGTACACGCATAGATATCTTTCGATTTACAAATTGTTTAAAAATATATCTGTATTTTTGAGATTAAAAAAATAAAATGTTTGATGTCCTCCATTCCGAAAATTCCTGAATAAAAATAGAATTTAAAAATATTGAATTAGTTGAATATTGTAGTTATTTATTACAAGTAAAATTTGAGTGATGGTATGATGGTTTAACCATACGTGATTTTAAAGCCAATTATCGACTTAAATTTTCATTTGGATGAACCATAGATGTGAGAATTGTTAGCTTTTAGTAGTTGGCATTTGATTGAATCTACTTGGTTGATATTTGTTTCAAATTTGCCCTCTTTTAGATTATATATCTTACAACTATATACTGCCAGTAACGCCTACATTATTCCTGACGCCTTAAAATTACATTCTTATTATTCTTAATACAATTCTTTTGTAAAGTCATTAGCAATATATTTATAGTCCCCATAGCTGTAAAAGTAACGCCTGTATGATACCTTGGTCACTGAAAATTCATTTCTTTTCTATTTTCTATATATTTGTTATTTTTTTGAGAATCATTTGCAATGCATTTAAATTATATCTATGTTTAAGAAGGCAATACCTTAAAGGACATTTAATCAAACCAAATACATGAATAATTATATTGGACATACCACTATATATTTATTAAAAAAAAACAACTCCCGTTATACCAATCTGACCATAGCTCAATTGGGACAGATTTAAACGCGCATGGAAACCTACCAAACCCCATCTGCAACATGCTCGTAGAAAATACTTATATAATAGGATGTATAAAAGGGCTAAAAATAATAAAAGTATTGATAATAAAATAGAAAAAAATCAACACTCAATAACAATGTAAAAATAAACCAAGGATAAGTTCTCACAGAAACAATTTCGTACACAGCGTTGCAACGGAAAAAATAATTACAGAAAACCAAAGAAAATTTGTGTATGTGAAAATTCATAATGTGGATGGAAAAAATGCAACTAGACACTGATAGTGATATCACAATAATCAACGAAGCCACGTAGGAAAGCAAATGGAAAACCTACATTAAAAATCACTTCCAATATCGCACATGACGCGTGTCGAGTAAGAAATTTTATTTTTATTGGTAAAAAGATTTGTAACGTTTCGTTTCAAAACAAGTGTGTAAAATCTAAGGCTTCTTATGTGTTAAAAAAATACTACAAACTGATTTGGTACTGACTGGATGGAGTTATTTTAGTTGTGACATTTACCTATAGATATGAATTGCAAAAATGTCAGTGGACAAGCTACCAGTTAAAAAAACCAAAAAAAACCCCGAAAATTTAAAGGAAGAATTAAAAAAACGTTTTCCGGATGAGTTGGGTCGATGTTCGATAGTGAAAGCGAAATTTCAAGTGAAAAAATTGTCCGCGCCAGTGTTTAAACCGAAACGTAGAGTACCATTCGCAGTATTCGGTCAGGTCAGCAAAAAACCAGACAGACTTAAAACAAAATAGGTGTAATTTAAAAAAACTGACCATTCAAAATGGGCAGCAACAGCAGTGAATGTAAAAAAACAAACAAATTCGTGTTTTGTGCTGATTTTTCGATAGGGTTAAACAAATATTTAGAATCCCATAACTACCCAGTACCAAGTTCATAGGATTTTTTGCGAATTTAAACGGTGGAAAAGATTTTCGAAGTTGGATCTTTCTGACGCTAGTTTGCAAATCCAGGTTGAAGAAGAATGTTCAGAGTTAATAACTATAAATACACACGAGGGATTGTATAAGTTCAACCAACTTCTTCGGTTAAAAGTGGCCCCAGTTATATTTCAACAAGCTATGGATACTATGCTTGCAAATTGTGATTTTGCGTTTGCCAATTTGGATGATATATTAGTTAAAAGTGTACCTAACGAACAACATATTGGTCATGCAAAAAGAATTTGTAAAAGCATGAGAATATGGCTTCAAACTCAGTGAAGAAAAGTGAGACTTGTTTTTGCTTAAAATCAAGTTTATAGGACAAATCATTGACAAAAACGGTCATCAAGCAGATCCGTCAAGGGCAAGTGCAATTAAGAATAATCCACCTCCAACAAACGTTACTAATTTACCAACATTTCTAGGACTAGCAAACTATTATCAAATCTATATAACTAATTTGCAGAATTTGACAAACCCACTAAACAATTTGCTTAGAAAAGGCGTAAAGCAGAACTAAACTAATAAGTGTCAGAAATCAAGAAAATACTAACGTCAGACTTATCATTAGCGCACTACGAACCAAAAGCAGAAGTCGTATTGGCTTCAGATGCTAGTGACTAGGGATTAGGAGCTGTAATTATATATAAATATGATGACGTAACATGAAAGCCGTCGCATATGCTTCGCGTTCGCTACTAGCTACAGAAAAAGAACTACAGACAGATCGAAAAAGTGACGTTAGCAAAGATTTCACAAATTTATACATGTAAGGAGTTTTTCGTTCACAGACGGACCACCGTCTTCTATTATGGATTTATAGTTCGAAAAAAGGAATTCCTACACATACAGCAAATAGATCATAACGCTGGGGTACCATCTTATTAAATTACGATTGCAAAAGTGAATACCAACCGTCCAAAAAATTATCAAGATGGCTTATCAAGATTAATGCCAAAAATACTGAACCTTTTGAGGTCACTGTTATTGCAGCATTAAAAAGTGAAATAAAAATTTAAAAAATTTATTATGCAATGTAGTACATGAACTACAGTTACATAAAAGTAAAAGCAGAACAAGACATTTTTATTTCGAAAATAAAAGAAAGTAAGAAAGACGATTTTTAGAATGCAATCCAAATTTGACCGCTTATTTACTATGTGACGGTGTACGGATGTTTTCATTAAGAATAGTAATACCTAGCATATTACGAAAGCGGATATTAAATGAATTTCATAGTGGACATCCGGGGATTTCAAGGATGAAATCACTTATGAGAAGCTTTTATACTGAAACAAAATGGATCAATACATTGAAAATTTAGCAAAAGCCTGCAAAGTTTTTCACTGGCAGCAGAATCACGTACCACGAAATTACAACCTTGGCCAAAGACATACTCCGTAGTCAAGAGTGCACATAGATTTTGCAGGTTCAATAAGCAGATTACATTATCTTGTGGTAGGGGATAGCTTTACTAAGTGGCATGAAATTTTGTAAGTACAAAAAAAAAAATTACAGTGAATTTTTTATACGAACTGTTTGCAAGATGTGGCATACCGGTTGGCTTAGCCACAGATAACGGTACACAATTCACTGCTTACGAATTTAAAGGATTTTGTAAAATTTTCTTGATTGTTACTACCCCGTCGTATCATCCAAGGCCAAATGGTCAGGCTAGACGTTTTGTTGGCACTTTTAAGAGAGCTTTTAACAAAGCAAGTAATGAAAAAGTGAGAGAAAAACCACCATAAAAATTCTTGAGAGTATACCAGATAATGCCGAATCCCAATACACCGGCATAATGCCGAATCCCAATAAACCGGCATAATTGACGTTCGCAAGGAAAATTAAATCGGTGTTTGACAAATTGTTCCTAGGTCAAAAAAAAAAAGAATAAGAAAAGGTAAACAATTTTTTTTCAAAATTGTCGAAAAATTTGTTTTTTAGAGTATATAAAAATTGAAAAGAAATATGGCAAAAACGGTGTAAGAAGGTCACAAATTGGAAAAAATGATATATAAAAAAAATAAAATTAAACAACTCAAAGTGAGTCAAGTAAGTCTGTTGGAGTCAGTCGAGGAGAAGTTTTACTGAAGTCATGACGGGTAACCTAAACGAGACATAAAATTACAACCGCGACGAACGAGGCATAACACACATATTATTACTTGTCCACTAATAAGCATTTTCTTCCGTATTTTCAATGTATTTCTATCGTAAAACCACATAAAGTGTTTTTCTATAATAAAAGTATTTACAATAAATTTTGCACACAAGAATAATACCAGAATTTGCGAAGGAAGATTTCGAGGTCTACATTTTCTTTTATGGCGTTCATGAAAGTCAGAAATCGTTACTTGACCCTTCTTCTCACTATTTATTCAATCTACTCCAAGCCCTAAACCTACCCCTACCAAACCCAGACCCTACTTCATGTATTATACTCCTTTGCTAAATCGGATTCTGGCAAAAGATCCCTGGCACGAGCAATAATGGTTTGAGTTGGCGTGGTCGGGCATTTGCCAGTAAATGTCTGAAATTGAACTATGAGGATCTGGGTGGGACATTATTGGGGGTTTAGAGAAATTAGAATCAATCGATTCGCACCTTTGGTCGGTCGGTTGGGTAGGTTTTTGTGGTCCGGGAATCACGTCTAGTCAATAACAACTCCCCGAAAATTTAAATCAGTGTTCAATTTATAGAATTTAGGAATCGATTCTTTTGCGCTCTCGGGAAAATCTGATGTTAGGAGGAAAGGAAAGAGACCCTGTCTTTTGTTAGGACCGTCTCATTCTCTCTCTCTTTTTTCACTCTCTCACTTTCTTCTTCTTCATCTTCTTCTTCTTCTTCTTCTTCTTCTTCTTCTTCTTCTTCTTCTTCTTCTTCTTCTTCTTCTTTCTAAACGCTTCATTGCTGATTACACACAAGACTTCCTAAAACGCGAAGCGGGGTTCCAAATTCTTCCTTTGACGTTATCAGAGATTCAGTGTGGCAACTGTTGCCGACAGTATTGACATCTTTCCAACTGGATCCATCTCAACTAAACTGCAGTAACACGTGACAGAAATAACCATAATGATATTAACCAGTAGTACCCGTTAAAATTGCCCCGTTTTGTTATTTGAATTTACTGATGAATCAATTCTTCATTTAATGATGGAAAAAGATGCTAGCGGGTTCCACGACTATATAAAACCAACAGTAAATAAATATTTACAAAAATACTACATAAATATAAATGCAGGTCATTATTTAAAGAAGTGAGAGGATACAAATGAGAAGATTTGAAAGTTATTTTTTTACAGTAAGGTTCACCCTGTACAAAACCCGGCGGACACTCGAGGTAGATGTTTACGTTAAGAGGTAGTTTATATGTATAGAAGAAGATAACGGTTAATATTTTAAATTTAAACATGTTACGATTACAGTGATCGGGGAAACATTCCTTTGGGAGTCTGTTTCTCGGAGTAGTGATTCGCAGGAAGTAGCTGTTCGAGTGGAACTTACTTCTTGCCGATGAAATACGGAGAAAATGTGGGTGGATTGCTAAAATGTAAGCGGCATGACAGGTCCTAGCCGTGAAGGTTAGACCTGGCCGAACAAACGAATGTAGTTCTTCCGATCACTTTCCATAGAAATAGCGATAGAACAGTGAGAGACACCAAATCCCATCTATGAGAGAGAGCGTTCGGAGGATGGAAAATAATTATTCTTCAAGAACTCTGAGACGCTTTTGGACTCTATCAAGACTGCAAAGTGAGGACTGGGCAGTTCCCACCTAAATATTGCAACAGTGTTCTGTTTCGGCCTGATCTGGCTCTTGTAATGTAGAGGATAGCATGATGAGTCAGGTACTTACTGGAGCAGTACACGGAGCCGATCATTTTGCCTGCATCTTTCGCGACGGATCGCATGTAAGAGTTCCATTTGAGATCAGTGTGAGTTTGAGGTCCAATATTCTCTGAAGCAACGTTGCATCCTCGGTAGGACACCCAAGTTACAAAGTTTTTCAACAACATTGATAAAGCTAATGTTTCCTTCCCTGATATTTGTTTTTCTTTGTCTCGTTTACGCTACACAAAGGCATATTCATATGTAGATGTTGCTTCCCTTATGGCACAGAGGGAGCAATTCTGTAGAGCTGAATGAAAAAATGTTCTACACTATTTTAATGAGATCTATTTTCCCTGAGTGCTCCAATTAGGTTGACTTATGCCAGAAAATATAAGCCCTGTAGTTAACTACTCTTACTAGGAGTAACATAAAAAAAATTAATAATCCCAAATGAGCCCAGTTTGAAAATTACTCTCAAAAGAGACCAAACACTTTGAGTCGTAGTTATTGGTTTGCTGAAGACTAGCGCCTTAAGATAGCACTCCGAGAATTTGATCTTGTACCAAACTTGAATTAGATCAAGGAACATAAGTTTTTTTTTTAATATTTTGTTTATCTCATAATTATACTGAAATATTTTGTTTATATTAATATTATTCTGAAGCATAAAAATTTTATCTCTGGACAAACCTCAACAAACAACAATCGCGTTTTGCATCATCTTGACAACGCAAATCACCAACTCGCAAAGGCAACGTAAATCCAATGACAAATTTGTAAAGATATTATTACCGGTAGGAGCTCCTCGACGTGGTATAATGGTTAGCAAGCTTGTCTCGCGAGAACAATTAAGACTGAGTAGTGAGTTCGTTCCTCACTGGGTGTCCCATACTTTCGGCATTGTGCCACATGTAGCCTACGCTTGGAAAATCACCATATTATCACTGATAGTATTTTTATCCCACCTGACACACATACAATATTCTGACCTCCTCCCGTGACAGTTCAAATGTAATATATTTAATTTTTTTGCAGTAAATGCAGTGAAACTAATACAGAAATCTCTCTTCGTTTTCTTAAATGCAAGACAACGATATCAAATACACTATAGCCGCACATTTCATCCAACCGGACCAACGTATTTCAAACGTTAGATGCTTATTCTTGGCGTCCTCACTTAGCTGTCAACAAAATCGCCATAAATCCGATTTAAAATTCATTTTAAAAATAAATTCTCACATTCTAGGTTTAAATAGAACTTTAGGCATACTTAATGAACACAGTTTCCACAAATTTAATCAGTAAAAGTATATCACTCACAGACACAGACACTATCACACACGCATTTAGATAAATAATGAATACACTCCTTACGGCCATATCACGTTGAAACACCGGTTCCTGTAGGATCATAGAAATTAAGCTCAGTAACTAGATGGGTGACCCTCTTGCGAATGACAGGTGCTGTAAATGTGAATATGCAAGTGGTGCAATGGCTCGGAATTTTTAATCGGAGAGCCGAGTTCCAATTTTAGTTGGGTTCGTTCTGTTCACATACGTGCAACTACAATTGGAAAAGGTATGGATCCATCTCTTTTCCCCCAGCTATGGGTTAATTAGTAAAACTTGTATCACTAAATCGTTAATATCTCAAAAAAACTCCAAACATCTAAAAATATTTTCTGGATTTAAATAACTTGCAAAGTGTTGATAAGCCGTAGAAAATGAATGAATCATGAATACGAAAATGCCACACCCAGCTAAGGTGATGGGTTGGGTAATCACAAAAAATGATTTTACATCCTCTAGCTAGATTAAAACAATATAAGGCTAACTGAAATAGTCCCGTACTTTCGATCTTGGAGTTAACAGTCCGCTATTTTTACTTAAAATAAATAAATAAATGTACATTTGCGCAAAACAAGCTTCTTTCCCCGGAAAAGACCAACTTCATTATATTTTTTACTGAGAAAGGACACAGACTGTCCGGAAATTTTTAATTTTTTTTCTTCTTTTTCTTCTTTTACTTCTTCTTTCTCTTCTTATTCTTTTTTCTTCTTCTTTCTCTTCTTCAACTTCTTTTTCTTCTTTTTCTTCTTCTTTTTCTTTTTTTTCTTCTTTTTCTTTTTTTCTTCTTCTTTTTGTTCTTTTTTCTTGTTTTTTTCTTTTTCTTCTTTTTCTTCTTCTTTTTCTTCTTTTTCTTCTTCTGTTTCTTCTTTTTTCTTCTTCTTTTTCTTCTTTCTCTTCTTCAACTTCTTTTTTCTTCTTTTTCTTCTTCTTTTTCTTTTTTCTTCTTTTTCTTTTTTTTCTTTTTCTTCTTCTTCTTCTTTTTCTTCTTTTTTCTTGTTTTTTTCTTCTTTTTCTCTTTCTTTTTCTTCTTTTTCTTTTTCTAATAATATTTTTTATGGAACAATACAATACATAGAGACGGAACAATCGAAGCTAACCGCCCAGCCCTCGGTATTAGAGACCGCAAATAAATAAAAAGTACCTCCGTATTGATATGGCAGTCCCGGCAGCCTGCAATGCGTCTTTGAAGATCTTCCAAAGACAAGGAGACCTTGAAATTGAAATCTCAGAAATATGGCACATCAACAATCCCTGTTGTAGTTGGAGCCCTCGGATTGGTTGGAAAAAATTGCAATACACTAATTGAAGGGATTCCTGGAAGCCCATGCCTTAAAGAAATACAAAAGAATTGATCTCACGATTACAGCCCACACCTTACGAAGGGATTTGTCTATGTAAAATATGTGTATTTGTTTTCTTTAATTGGTCAGTGGAAAATGTCATGATGCCATTTCTAACCTTAGGCCTCTGGGCGGGACTCGGAAAGAAATGTGCACACACCAGAAATCAAATGAAATTAAGTAATTAATTAATTAATAATAATAATAATAATGAGGTAATTTCAGGATGCACAGTGATAGCAGCCACTGAATATAAACCTCGGCATGATAGAGTGGGACAATATCTGCACTGGAATATCTGCAACATTTACGGGAAGGAAACTGCAAGAAACTGGTATGAACATCACCCAGACCCGGTTACAAAGAGAGGACCTGTAACAATTGTATGGGACTTTACAATACACACAGACAGAACAATCAAATCTAATCTCCCAGACACCGTGTTCAATGAACAAAAGAACAGAATGTGCTTTCTTATTGAAATGACATTCCCTGCAGACTGTAATATAATCTTTGAAGGTCTTCAAAAACTATCAAAATACAAAGATCTTGAAGTGGAAATCACAAAAATGTAGCAAATGAGGAAATCAATCAAAGAGGACATCAATAATTCCAGTTGTAGTTGGAGCACTCGGATTGATTGGAAAAGCATCCGATAGATTCAATGAAGGGGTTACTGATAGCCCACGCCTTAAAGAAATACTATAAATATATTCAAAAGTACAGTTCAGACATTATGAAGAGAATTATCTATGAAATGAAATCATTTCTCTATTTCGGTCTCTCGTTTGGAACAGAAGTAAATGCGTATACAACAGAAATCAAAGGAAATAATAATAATAATAGTAATAATAATAATAATAATAATAATAATAATAGTAATAATAATAATAATAATAATAATAATAATAATAATAATACACTGAAGGTTTTATCCTTGCTGCACAAGACCAATACTTGTTAACTAGAAATTATCATGCACATATACTAAAATACTGTGTTAGCCCAAGATGCAGATTCTGTGATAAATATCCAGAAACCATTGATCGTCTTGTATCAGGTTGCACGATATTGGCACCCACTGAATATAAAACCTGGCATGACAGAGTGGGCCAATATCTGCACTGGAAAATTTGCAACTCCTACGGGAAGGAAACTGAAAGAAACTGGTACGAACACCACCCACACCCGGTTACAGAGATAGGACCTGTTACAATTCTATGGGACTACACAATACACACTGACAGAACAATCAAAGCCAACCGCCCAGACATTGTTATTAAAGACCACAAACAAAATAAGTGCCTCCTTATTGATATGGCTGTCCCTGCAGACTGCAATGTATCTTTGAAGATATTCGAAAAACTGTCAAAATACAAGGACGTTGAAATAGAAATCTCAAAAATGAGGCACATGGGAACATCAACAATCCCTGTTGTAGTTGGAGCCCTTGGACTGGTTGGAAAAGATTGCAGTAAACTAATTGAAGGGATCCCTGGAAGTCCATGCCTGAAAGAGATACAAAAAATTGTTCTGACAAGTACAGCCCACACTTTACGAAGGGATTTATCTATGTATTTATTATTTATTTTTTTTTGCAGTGGAAAGTGTCATGATGCCATTTCTAAGCTTAGGTCCCTGGGCGGGACCCGGAAAGAAATGTGTAAACGCCAGATATCAAAGGAAATAAAAATAATAATAATAAACTGAATCACCTATTTTATATTGATGATCCAGAGTGGCAAACTTAATCACCTATTCTAAATTGATGATCTTAAAACGTTTACCAAGGATGACAAGCAGCAGATAAAAACCTCCTCACCGCTGTCAAAACCTTTACCGAAGACATTAAGATGGAGTTCAAGATCGACAAATGTGACAAAGCCACCGTCAAAGGCGTTAGACTAACGAAAACTACAGATTTAGACCTTTTGATACTAGCAAATAATATTAAAGACCTAGACGAAGATGGTACATAGAAAACTTAGGAATTAATGAAGGAGACGGAATACAAGATTCAGTTATGAAGAAAAAGATTCGTAAAGAATATTATAGTGCGTCTGATGCGAGAAAGCGACCTTTAATGGGGCCAATAAAATGAAGGCATCAACACCTTGGCTATACCCGTAGCAACATACAGATTTAATATTATTAAATAGAAGTTGAATGACATTAAAAGATTGGGCACCAATACCATAAAAATGCTTACCCCAATGAGGATGCACCACCCGAAATCAGATGTTGATAGGCTGTACATATCGAGAGCTTTAGGAGGCCGACGTCTAATCCAACTTGAACTGACTCTAAATACTACAACAATCGTATTGGAAGCATACCTCATAAAAACCAATGATCCTATCCTCAAATCCACTTCATCAACAAAGAAGCTGCACTCTTCAAGAAAAAAACTTAATATAAAAAAAAACGAAGCGAATACCATTTTTGCCAAACAAGTAAAACAGAAAGCAAAACAACTTGGCCAAATGAAATTACAAAAAAAAAAAAAACAAGGCGTTGCTAAAAAATACCAAAAATGAACGGAAGAAGCAGATGCTAACCAAAAGAAAGCACACCAGTGCCTGAGGAGCTCCGGGCTGAAAGCTGAGACTGAAGGCTTAATTATTGCAGCTCGCGACAAAGACCTCTCGACCAGATCTTGTCACTGTCACATAATCAAGGATGGAATAAACCCGAAATGCAGAATCTGCGGAAAATATAATGAAACAGTCAAAACATATTATCTTAGGATGTCCGGAACTAGCAGAAAAATGAATATACACACAGGCATAAGAAAGTGGCGATATACATGCACTGGAATATAGACATGAAGCACAAAATCAAAACCACTGAGAGATGGTATGAGTCCCAATCAGACACATTTGCCCCAAATAACGATTTAACTATCCTCTTGGACATGCCAATTCAAACTGACATGGAAATAAAAACCAACAGACCCGGAATTATCATAAAAGACAAGAAATCCAGGAAGTATATGCCTGTTGACATAGCGCTACTATCTGAGAGAAACACCTGTATGAAAATGATCGAGAAATTGTTCAAATACAAGAGGCTGGAGATCGAGATTAAAAGGATGTGGGAAATGAAGACTGAGACTGTACCCATGGTAATCGGAGCCTTGTGAGAAAAGGAATGGACAATTTTACTAACAGTGCCTCAGGTATCAGCAATATACAGGTTGCCCAGAAGATTGCCATACTAGGAACATCCTATATACTAAGAAAAGTGCTATCAATTAAATGACAATTCTTTTATAGGGCCTAAGTACCATATTTTGGACCCGGCTCTACAGGATAAAAAGCAGGAAACATAACATACACAAACAGTAATAATAATAATAATAATAATAATAATAATAATAATAATAATAATAATAATAATAATTACTATTATTATTATTATTTTCTTTTTATGATTCTGTCTCTTCGTATGTCGGTCATTGGTCTGCTACACATTCTTCTTCTATGTACCGAGACCCTTCAGAATATGGGCGATCACAAGCACACTGACTTGATTCAGTAGGACCCGTGTGTGTTAAGTTTTCTACACCCTCTTTTCACATTATGTTTTCAAGAAACCTCTGCAGTCTCTTTCTGATTCTTTCGGTTTAAACTTGGTGCTCATTAAAACCTTCCAAAACTTCGTTTAAAGTGACACAAGGACACAATTGTTGAGTCCTCAAGAGGATAGAAATCATTAGACTTCTTACTGGTTAACTCGGCCAGATTGTGAATCACCGCTCTAAGCTAGGTACTCATAATGGCAGAACTATATAAACTTGATCCATATCAGAAGAGGCTGTTCTCCTTAAAGTTTAAGAAGAATCACGTAAAGACGAATCATTCTCCTACTTCTAGCCACAACCAATTAGTTCACAAATTGTTAAATCAATATAAAACGAAAAATAGCAATAATAACATTCATTGAGGAAATAAGAAGATGGTTGATAATTGGAAGTAAATTGCTACAAAAGTCAATCACTTGTCTCACTCCAGGGGAAATTCAGTCAATACTAATCTAGAATTCATTATGAAATTATATTAGGTGTGTGAAAAAGTGTATAGCGCCTACAGTTTTCGAAAACTCGAAAGTAAACGCGTATTAGAATACCGTTGTTTGTTTAATAATAATAATAATAATAATAATAATAATAATAAAGAATCGTTGTCACAAATGGTGATGGTGTGAATATACTGTGGAATGTTCCATTCCTAAAAGTCAGGCAAATTAATAGAAATAGACGAGACAACAGATTTCAAAAAAGAAACTTGTCAAATAATTTATGTCTTGCCCATAGGATTGAACTGTTTCTAAAAACGAGTTTCAAAAAACTGTCAAATTATAAGGACTGTCAAATTATAAGACTTACAAATCAAAGTAATACAAATGTTGTCATTGAGTATGATAAAAAAATATGATGTGAATATAATCCGTGGACACGTCAGTACCACCGAGCTTCAAAAGATTACTTTGTGCGAAACACACCCCATCGAAACGAAACACCCCAAATCCATTCCTAGCATAGATAACTCTTCTACAGTACCCTTTTTATTCAGAGACCCCGGAGGTGACTTGCTAATTAGGCACTTAAACTTACATTCATTGGCAAGATGATAGAACACATAAACAGTGGAAATTAAACGATATATTTAAAAATAAATCAGCATAAGACTAAAATGTCAATAGAAATTCATTCAAATAAATCATATATTAAATCATATATTCATATCGTATATTTAGTATAAAATTGATATTGAAATAAATCACATTTCATATATGAAATCATATATTCATATGGTATATTTAGTATAAAATTGATATTGAAATAAATCACATTTCATATATAAATCATATATTCATATTGTATATTTAGTATAAAATTGATATTGAAATAAATCACATTTCATATATTAAATCATGTATTGATATCGTATATTTAGTATAAAATTGATATTGAAATAAATCACATTTCATATATGAAATCATATATTCATATGGTATATTTAGTATAAAATTGATATTGAAATAAATCACATTTCATATATTAAATCATATATTCATATGGTATATTTAGTATAAAATTGATATTGAAATAAATCACATTTCATATATAAATCATATATTCATATGGTATATTTAGCATAAAATTGATATTGAAATAAATCACATTTCATATATTAAATCAGGTATTCATATCGTATATTTAGTATAAAATTGATATTGAAATAGATCACATTTCATATATTAAATCATATATTCATATCGTATATTTAGTATAAAATTGATATTGAAATAAATCGCATCTCATATATTAAATCATATATTCATATCGTATATTTAGTATAAAATTGATATTGAAATAAATCACATTTCATATATTAAATCATATATTCATATGGTATATTTAGTATAAAATTGATATTGAAAGAAATCACATTTCATATATTAAATCATATATTCATATCGTATATTTAGTATAAAATTGATATTGAAATAAATCGCATCTCATATATTAAATCATATATTCATATGGTATATTTAGTATAAAATTGATATTGAAAGAAATCACATTTCATATATTAAATCATATATTCATATTGTATATTTAGTATAAAATTGATATTGAAATAAATCGCATCTCATATATTAAATCATATATTCATATGATATATTTAGTATAAAATTGATATTGAAATAAATCACATTTCATATATTAAATCATATATTCATATGGTATATTTAGTATAAAATTGATATTGAAAGAAATCACATTTCATATATTAAATCATATATTCATATCGTATATTTAGTATAAAATTGATATTGAAATAAATCGCATCTCATATATTAAATCATATATTCATATGGTATATTTAGTATAAAATTGATATTGAAAGAAATCACATTTCATATATTAAATCATATATTCATATCGTATATTTAGTATAAAATTGATATTGAAATAAATCGCATCTCATATATTAAATCATATATTCATATCGTATATTTAGTATAAAATTGATATTGAAATAAATCATATTTCATATATTAAATCATATATTCATATCGTATATTTTGTATAAAATTGATATTGAAATAAATCACATTTCATATATTAAATCATATATTCATATGGTATAGTTAGTATAAAATTGATATTGAAATAAATCACATTTCATATATTAAATCATGTATTGATATCGTATATTTAGTATAAAATTGATATTGAAATAAATCACATTTCATACATTAAATCATATATTCATATCGTATATTTAGTATAAAATTGATATTGAAATAAATCACATTTCATATATTAAATCATATATTCATATCGTATATTTAGTATAAAATTGATATTGAAATAAATCACATTTCATATATAAATCATATATTCATATGGTATATTTAGCATAAAATTGATATTGAAATAAATCACATTTCATATATTAAATCAGGTATTCATATCGTATATTTAGTATAAAATTGATATTGAAATAGATCACATTTCATATATTAAATCATATATTCATATCGTATATTTAGTATAAAATTGATATTGAAATAAATCGCATCTCATATATTAAATCATATATTCATATCGTATATTTAGTATAAAATTGATATTGAAATAAATCACATTTCATATATTAAATCATATATTCATATGGTATATTTAGTATAAAATTGATATTGAAATAAATCACATTTCATATATTAAATCATATATTCATATGGTATATTTAGTATAAAATTG
Source organism: Acanthosepion esculentum (assembly GCA_964036315.1). Taxonomy (NCBI): domain Eukaryota; kingdom Metazoa; phylum Mollusca; class Cephalopoda; order Sepiida; family Sepiidae; genus Acanthosepion; species Acanthosepion esculentum. Next base: position 26,042,223 of record OZ038491.1, read on the forward strand.
ATATTGAAATAAATCGCATCTCATATATTAAATCATATATTCATATGGTATATTTAGTATAAAATTGATATTGAAAGAAATCACATTTCATATATTAAATCATATATTCATATTGTATATTTAGTATAAAATTGATATTGAAATAAATCGCATCTCATATATTAAATCATATATTCATATGATATATTTAGTATAAAATTGATATTGAAATAAATCACATTTCATATATTAAATCATATATTCATATGGTATATTTAGTATAAAATTGATATTGAAAGAAATCACATTTCATATATTAAATCATATATTCATATCGTATATTTAGTATAAAATTGATATTGAAATAAATCGCATCTCATATATTAAATCATATATTCATATGGTATATTTAGTATAAAATTGATATTGAAAGAAATCACATTTCATATATTAAATCATATATTCATATCGTATATTTAGTATAAAATTGATATTGAAATAAATCGCATCTCATATATTAAATCATATATTCATATCGTATATTTAGTATAAAATTGATATTGAAATAAATCATATTTCATATATTAAATCATATATTCATATCGTATATTTTGTATAAAATTGATATTGAAATAAATCACATTTCATATATTAAATCATATATTCATATCGTATATTTAGTATAAAATTGGTATTTAAATAAATCACATTTCATATATCAAATCATATATTCATATGGTATATTTAGTATAAAATTGATACTGAAATAAATCACATCTCATATATAAATCATATATTCATATCGTATATTTAGTATAAAATTGATATTTAAATAAATCACATTTTATATATCAAATCATGTATTCAATATAAAATCGATATTAAAATAAATCATATATTAAAATTATATATTCAATATAAAATCGGTATTGAAATAAATTTTATTCATATATTAAATCACATATTTAATATAAAATCGATATTCAAATAAATCATATTTCATATATTAAATCATATATTTTAGTCATATTCAACATAAAATCGATATTATAAGAGAAATTCAATCAATATAATCTAGATATAAGAACTTGACATTATTTGTTAAAATGATGTTACAGTTAATGGATCACTAAAATAGTGGATCCCTTAATCCCACTCTGGAAGAAAGGAATTGAAAGATACCAAAATACATTTCGTCTCATCTTCGAACAAATGAATTCTTCCAATTGCATTAAGGAACAACAAATAAGGCTGATCGAACTTTACTAATAAAAAATAAAAATCGATCCTTATCTAATTATCGTGGGAATGTGTCAAATCTAAATTTCGTAAATAATTTCTTAAAGAAATGAATGTGTATTTATGTAAGTTAGCTTAGTTTGGTTTGTTTTACGGTATATCAACCGGAATCGGTTATTTAATGCCGACAAAATTTTTATTGCTGGTAATAATTTTTTTCTTCAAAAATTCATTGCTGGTAATAAGCTTTTACAAAAATATATTGCTGGCATTAAAACCTATCTTTACGCTTTCATAGTATTTCGGCTCCAGTTTGGGGGGTCGACTATTTGCTCGTAGCTGGAACCCTAACAGGTGCTACCACCCAGGGCCAGGGTAGACCTGGGAACACTAGAAATTGAGTTGGTTCCACGCCCTTCAATAGTTACAATATCTTATTTAAGTAACATAGACAGATAAGCAAGCTATAATGTTTTAGTAAGTCATTCAGGTGGAGATTATAAAAATAAATTATTGTTATTAACCTCGGAATTGAAGAACTTGGTTCCTAGTAGAATTCGAACACTAAACGCTGGCATAGGTTCAACTCGACATGGCAAGCTCATTAATACTGTGTTCATCAATCCGCTTCTATGAAAGGAAAGTCTGCAAAAGAGCGATATTTGATCAGATTATATTATCGTTTCTAGGAGTCGTTCCTGGTGGATAGAATTTGTACCAGTGAGCCTAGACTTTGGTTCTCATTTCTAACGATAACCTTGTTTTTACCAAAGAGTCTTCTTAATCTCCTCCGGGACTCTTCATATGTCCAAACTAGTTAGTCTTCATCCGTTACCGTCTTACGATAGTTAATCTACCGCGTTGTATCTTGTGGCATGAAATCTGTGGTGGTGCCATTTGGGGGGATCTTTAATAGATGTGTTCAGATTTCCATGATAACAAGTGTATATTAGCTTCAACATCATATTACTTTTCTCGTGAAGTGTTTGTTCGCGAAACTGAGGATTCCTTCACAGTCAGTCCACTCAAAGTTATTCCCACCTCTTCACCGTTGAAACTGTTAGATGTAGACGTCTCTTCTACTCCAGTAGCTTCGTGTCTCGCACTTCTCGCCTGTGGAACTCCCTTCCTTATTCCTGTTTCCCTGACAAATATAATCTTCAACTATTTAAGTGTAACGTCAATCGACATCTCCAGTTGCCTTGATCTATCCACTTCCCTTCTCCACATCCTTTCCTCTTTCATTCCTATCTGCTCTCGCTCCAAATCTTCTCTAACTCCTTGCCTTGATCGATCCACTATCTTTCTCCACATCCTCTCCTTTACCACTCCTCTCTGCTCTTCCTCCAAACCTTCTGTAACCCCTTGCGTGCTAGTGGCCTCCAGCCTTGCTTGGGGTGAAAAGCTTAAAAAAAATCCTCTCACTTTTCATGTTTTAAACTAAAAGAATATATACTAGGAGTTTATTGAGTTTAATATATTGATTTCAAGAATAGCGCAAAGAATATCTTCTCCTGTTGAAACGAAAATATATCATTGGCGAGTTTATAAGGATGTGTATCATAAAATAGTTTCCAAGTACAGGAAGGAAAATCCTGTTGAGCGACGGCACAGTTATCATAAACATTCTTAATTTTAACGTCTCCAAAACGAAAGTGCTCACTTTTAATCGCATTAGAGAACGTTTTCTGTTTCCCATTAGAATGATTCTATCGTAACCTCCACGAGAGTGACTCATTGTGCCTTTAACGTTTTTCTGCTGACATGAAGTTGGACGATTATATCAAATCAACTGCTAGGTCTGCTGCTAGGAACGTTGGTTTACTGTGCCATGCTAGACAGTTTTTCTGTCTTACACTTATAAGTCTACCATTCACCATGCCTTGAATATTGCTGCCACATCTAATCTGGCGCTTCTTCTATGTATTTAAAGATTCTTGATAAAATCCAAAGAAGAATCTGCCATGTTATTGATCCTGACCTGCCATCTAGCCTTCAGTGACATTCTCACTCATAACGTAGCTTCCTGTAATTATCTAGAAATATTTTGAAGTGCTATATTGGCAGCTAGGTCTCATCATTTTATAGTTTAAATTACTAGATGTAAGTTCTTTGTCGGCAGTTTCTTCTCTCACACTTTTTGCCTGCGAAATACCTTTACAGTGTCTTTCCACCCCCGTCAACTTCAGTCTTCTTTAATTATCTCCTCTTTTATTGTTATCCCTCTTCGCCAATGCTACTTTTTTATTCTTTCACACTCAAACACCCCTTGTGTCTTAGTGGATTTATTGCCTTGCTTGGAATTAAATGAATAAAAATCAAAACAATATATATAGGTGGCGGTGGTGGTGGTGGTGGTGTGTGTGTGTGTGTGTGTGTGTGTGTGTGTGCGTGCGCGCGGGCGTGCGTGCGTGTGATAGAAACTGTTAGGAGGATTTGATAATTATAATTAAGTAATTTATCGAGTCTAGAAGAAATCTCAAGAGAATGCAGAAAGCACTGGACGGCCGTTTCGTCCTATATTTGGGTCTCATCAGCAGTGCGCATACACTACCGAGAATTGATATATATATATATATATATATATATATATATATATATATATATATATATATATATATATATATATATACATACCAGCTCGCAATTTTTACGTTAATGAATATTCTATTTCACTCCATCGAATACCTTTCTTTGCTAAAATTAAGACTGGATCTTCGAGGTCAAATATTAATCCTACATGTACGTCTCTCTCTCTTTCTCTTTCTATGTTCGTTGCTCTCCACAGCTTCCTTTCGTTTGGTGCTGCCATCAACACTTTATTTTATATGACTACTATTTATTTTAGTTTTTCCTCTTTCCATTTGCACAAACTACTTACATAGATTTCTCAATCAGGACAATTCAAATAGCTACGTATGAATAAATATATTTGATACCCTTTCTAAACTTTAATTGGAATAATTAGAGGTAGCCTTTTAACAGCAAATATAAATATATAAGTTTATTACATGGATGTAAGAAGGGTCCGACCAACCTCCCAAATCTAACCAAATTACCGAACATCATTTCGTTCTTTGAAAGGCTTTCTTGGTAGGAACGAGATATTTTCAGCTCAACTTGTATATTAAGTGTTTACAACATAAAAATTTGTATTCCTGGTTGACAAGTGCACCATGCAAATTGGTCACAATATCACTTTGAAGGTAGAAGGTGTCTGACGATCTAGTCGAGTAGACTCAGACAATTGAAAGGTAAGTTCGAACCTCACTGAGTGCACAACAATTGCGACATTCTGTAAACTTATCCAAGTTTATTAAAGGCTGATGTAAATAACATACAATGCCTAAAGCATGAAGTTTAAGTAAATTTTTTATATGCCTTTCAGATGTTCCAGTTTTGTCACCTGGCAGGCAACTGAATTGTCATTTTGTCTTAGAGAATGGCTTCCAGAGAAACGTTGATGCAGGAAGAGTGCTATCTATCACTGTCACGCTTCCAGACCGAATTCTTGTACACATTTTTGTACACGTTTTATTTATTTATTTTGGAGGACGTCGTATGCATGAGACAGACAGTAATACAAGCGAGGACAATGGCACCGTGATCTTTCGTCAAAAATTGCGGCAAAAATCCAAGAAATGAAAAAAATAATTGCTCAGATTTTCTGATTTTTATTGTAATTTCTTTCATTTTGAAGAAGTTAAACAGCAAAACAACAACAATGACAAAGATTACCCCACTGCTACTCATGAGAAAGCAATGAATAATAATCGAAATTATTCAATGTTTTTCAACATTAAATACCTGCTTTCGTATGAGGATGGACTTAGTGTTTGGCTCAAGTTTAATATGATAGGGCTATTATTATGGTTGTTGCTTCATTTTCTCCCTTGCTCAAATCGTTTAATTCTTGCAAGCCAATGACAATAAATTCGAGCCCCATTGAACTTTGATAATTCAGACTTAAGTAGACGAAATGCTTATTTTTTATTTTATAGGAAATTGGATGAGCTACAATGTTGCTTCGCTTTGAAGTTTAATATTCTTAATGAATTTAAAAAAAATATTTTTAATGTTACTAGTGATGTCAACTGTAATGGCGAAATTAATGATAATGATGAAATTAATAATTATTAGAAAATTAATGATAATGATGAAATTAATAATTATTAGGAAATTAATGATAATGATGAAATCAATAATTATTAGGAAATTAATGATAATGATGAAATTAATAATTATTAGGAAATTAATGATAATGATGAAATTAATAATTATTAGGAAATTAATGATAATGATGAAATTAATAATTATTAGGAAATTAATGATAATGATGAAATTAATAATTATTTGGAAATTAATGATAATGATGAAATTAATAATTATTAGGAAATTAATGATAATGATGAAATCAATAATTATTAGGAAGTTAATGATAATGATGAAATTAATAATTATTAGGTCTGCTGCTAGGAAGGTTGGTTCAATGTGTCGTGTGTCTTTTTTGCGACAGAATCCACCTTATATATCTCCAAGTTTACCATTCGTCCGTGCTGAAAATATTGCTGTCACGTAAGGTCTTGTGCTTCTGCTATATATTTAGAGGTCCTTGATAAAATTCAAAGAAGAGTCTGCAATGTTACTGGTCTTGACCTAGCATCTTGGCTTTAATCCCTTTCTCAGAACTGTAATGTAGCTTCCCTATACATTTTCTATAAATACTTTCATAGTATATGTTCTGATGAATTCTCCTCTATGGTGCTTATATTCCATGATTGGTTGTCTCATCGTTTTGCAGTTGAAAAGGCGAGATGTAGCCGTCAGTTCTAGGATAACAGTTTTTTCTCACACATCTCGCTTCAGGAAATTTCTTTCGGTTTCTTATTTTCAAGTCAAGTTTAAATTCAATTTCAATCGTTATCTTTTGTCCTTTTAAATTCTGTTGCTTTATTGTTCTCGCTTCTTAACATTTTTATTATATTCTTTCACACCCAGTAACACTCTCCGTTTATTGCATTGCTTGGGGTGAAAATATTAAAACAAAAATTAAAATTAATGATAAAGATACTGGCAAAATGAATTGTAATAGTAATGTAGAAGTTAATAGTAATGGCGAAGTTAACTGCAATGTTTGTGACGAAATTAATGGCAATGGGAAAATTAATGGCAATGAGAAAAAATGTTAATGAAAAATTTAATGGCAAGGGAATATTAATGGTATTTGGGAAATTAATGGTTATTGACAATGGTATGGTAAGCCGTTTCCATGTTGGAAACATTCGGCATTCATTGACCAATTACTCTTACTCGCGGTTAAAATTTAATTCTTTTTCTATTAAGAGTATTTCAGGAAATTCGATATCTTAAGTAGATTAAATGTTATCACTCTTTCTAGGAGTGAAGAGAATTTCCTTTGTAACGTATTGTTTTTAGTGGTGTGGAAAGCTAGTATCTTTACTGTATCTTCACTAGATCATTATTTCCATTTTAGCTACATATGGTGCCAGTTTTTGTTATTGCTGCTTTTGGAAACCTTCAAGTGAGGGTGATTTTTGGTATTTGGTTTTCGTTTCTGATTTTGTAGTAACATTCATAGGGTTTACTCAAATAACGTCTTCTTTAAGAGACTCATTTGCCTGAAGCAGTTCTTAATAACGGATATGAGAAAACGGTATATTAATCATAGAATATTCAGGAAGCATTTCATTATTTTTGTACATCTTTGGCTAAATACGGAAAGTTTGCCAATGAATTATTCTTGCGTTTTCTGTCTGTTTCAAGCCGGACCGTAACAAATTTGATGCTGTATTGAAGAGGAATTTTACAATTGGAGACAGTGAAAAAAAATAGAAGAATATGTTTTTTTTTTTTTTTGTTACGGTGAGGTATACCCAGTGAAAGGATCCGAGAGCCACTCGCGGTAGAGGGTAACAGGCACATTTTATGCGGATATGTAGGGAAGATAATGGTTAGACCTAGACTTGAAGAGTTTAAAATTGTAGTGGCCGGGAAAGTATACTTTTTGGAGCCGGTTCCACAAAACAGTGTCTTATAGGAAGAAACTGGTCGAATAAAAGTTATTTTTCCTCAATAGAATACCAAAGGATTGAGTGTGATTCTCTAAAATGAGCGTAGCAGGGCGGGTTCCTGGCCGTGTAGGTTAGAATTGGTAGAACTAGGAAAGGAATTTCGTCTAAGGACTTTCCATGTAAGTAGCGATAGTCAGCGTCTTGCGACATCTCGTCTGTGAGAGAGGGGCTGCAGGGTAGAAAATAATTTGTTACCCACAAGGGGACACATTTTGATTCTATCAAGAGTGGAAAGTTTGGGCTTAGCAGTACTTTGTTTTAGGCCTGATTTGGCTCTTGTAAATCTTGAAGATAGAAGGCGGCGTCAAGTCAGGTGGGGTGATGCAGGGAACCAACCATTTTCCCTGTATTTTTTGCGATGGATCATATGCACGAGTTCCACTTGAGGTCGGAATTGAGTTTAAGCTCCAATAGTCACTGAAGGAAACATCCATTCCTCGTGACTGGACGTATTTCATGGTCCGATCGGATATTTAAAATCTAAAAGAGGATATTTTAATTAAGAGAAAACTCGAACTAAACATATACAAACATATCAATCCTTCAAGAGGTTGTAAAAAGGATCTCAAAAGTCCAATAAGTGAGTTTATAATAAACTTCAATATAACGGTCGAATCTTTCTGAATCATATAAGAACTTTTAACAAGAACAATCTCCATAATTAAGCTTTATTTGAATCATTAGCCAGACAACGTATTTTCCAACCGACAAAACCTCTCCAATAGACGCAACGCTACAAGCCTATTACTATTTTATTGCTAATTTTATGGCAAATGTCCATTTTTTAGTTCCACCAGTTCAAAATTTTATAGCTAAAACACACCATACCCGTAGACAGTTTTGAATCATCCCAATTCCATTCGTATTCCATTTGTAAGGAGGAACTTTTGCTCAGTATATTTAAGAGAATCGCTACTTCGTGGAACAAACCTCCGTGGGAATATATGCCTGATTGCTGCAATCATTTCTTTAAGTCTAGGGTAAATGTTATATACTCATAATCTGCATTTTCATCCTCCTCTTGCGCCCATACAAGCACCTAACTCTACCTTCAGTGGCTCTTGGGCCTTGAATAGGGTGAATATTTAGCAACACAACTGTAACGCATACGCAATGGACACTATCTCAAGAATATTTTCTCCGATTTATAAAGAATTTTTTTCTGTGAGAAGAATACTATTAAAATGAGTTCGTCTTAAACACACACATATTTGTGTAGAGATAGATACACAAAAAGATATATAAATGTGAAAGAATAACCATATATATAACAGTGCAGGCAAAGAGAAGCACACACGTGCACAGACACACACAAACACATACATACACACATATATATGCATGCATAAAACATCTAAGAAACGGTAATAATTAGCGTGTATATTCAAAGTCTTATTTTCCTTCACAATCTTATTAATATAAACATCTCATCGTGTCGAACGTCGCATAAAAAATCATGCCAGCAAAATAACAGGAAACCAAATACATCGTTACTTGTTTGATTAAATAGAATAAAACAAAATAAAACAAGTCAAAGCTCACTTTTTCGCCAATTCCATGAAATGTCGCAGAGAAGCGCATCGGAATATTGTGAGCAAACGTCCAAAATAAATGAATTAAATAATAATAAAACGAGTTATTTAAAGAATGGTTCAGAAAGTAAAATCCTTTGCAATTGCGAACAATATAATTCTTTAATTAAAATATTTGTTTGTTCCATAAATTTAGATCTTTAATTTTGGTTTAGAGAGTTTTAAAAGAAACCTACTCGAAAGATGGTAATGCCTTCAGACCAATAAACACTTGACCAAAAGTGTCCAACATAAGTCATTCTGGTAGCAGTTTGAAATAAATGTTTTAAAAGTGTTTAGTAAACGAGGAATGAATAATTGAATGAATGAATGTAGCTTTCTAACACAGCGATTGCTATACAGTGGTCACGCAAATCCAAATTTCTCATAAGTCCTTTTTTTAAAAAAAGGAAATTACAACTTCAAATATCAGATGGCTGAGTATCGAGTGCCGTAGCTTTCTCCGCATTTTTCCCCAGGTAACAAAAAGTTCTCAATTATGTTTGACAGAAACAGCGCAAGATCGGGACACATGCATGTGTGGTTCTCTTGCTATCTTTCTCAAGAGAATTAATAGGGTTTTAGGGGGAATGATTTCATATTGCTTGGGCAAATTAAATTTTCTTCTTCTTCTTCTTCTTCTTCTTCTTCTTCTTCTTCTTCTTCGTAGTAGTAGTAGTAGTAGTAGTAGTAGTAGTAGTAGTAGTAGTAGTAGTAGTAGTAGTAGTAGGATTATTATTATTGTTGTTTGTATATGTTATGTTTCCTGCTTTGTATCCTGTAGAGCCAAGTCCAAACTATGGTCCTTAGGCTATATAGGAGAATTATTATTTAATTGATAGCACCTTTCTTTGTATATGGGATGATACCAGTAGGGCTGTCTTCTGGGCAACCTGTATGTTGATGTTACCTGTAACACTGTTAGTAAAATTGTCCATTCCTTTTCTCAGTAGGTCCAGAGCTCCGATTATTATTGGTACAGTCTCAGTCTTCATTCCCCACATCCTGTTAATCTTGATCTCCAGGTATTTGGACAGTTTCTTGATAATTTTCATGGAGGTGTTTTTCTTAGATTGTACAGCTATGTCAATAAGCAAACACTTCCTGAATTTCTTGTCTTTTATGATGATATCAGGTCTGTTGTCCTTTATTTCCCAGAGGATGGTTACATCGTCATTTTGAGTAACTGTCTGGTTGATGCTCATATCTTTCAGTGGTTTCGATTTTGTGCGTCTTGAACATCTTGTTATGTCTGTGAGTATATCCATTTTTTGCTAGTTCCGGACATCCTGAGATAATATGGCCGACTGTTTCATCATATTTTTCGCAGATCCTGCATTCTTCTTCATTATTATTATTATTATTATTATTATTATTATTATTATTATTATTATTATCATCTTTGATATCTGCCGTTTACTCATTTCTTTCCGGGTCCCGCCCAGGGACCTAAGGTTAGAAATGGCATCATGACACTTTCCACTGCAAAGAAAAAAAATACATAGATAAAGCCCTTCGTAAAGTGTGGGCTGTACTTGTCAGAACAATTTTTTGTATCTCTTTGAGGCATGAACTTCCAGGGATCCCTTCAATTAGCCTACTGGAATCTTTTCCAACCAATTATTATTATTATTATTATTATTATTATTATTATTATTATTATTAATATTATTATTCAGTATCTGTCTATATTTCTGAGATGAGGTATTATGCACATTATTTACATTATTCAGACTAGTGTCCTCATCTTTGTCGCCATACTTATTACAACGTTTCGGCCGTTGTACGCTCCGGCCTTCTTCAGGTGGTTGGGATGTTGAACTGAACCCTTTATTTCGCTCACTGGGGTAGATGGTTCTTTTTATTATTATTATTATTTGTTATATGACCCTGTCAGTGAACAATTTTAAGTGTCTAATTACTAAGTCTCCTTCAGGGTTTATGAGTGAAAAGGACACCGTGTGTGAGTTATCTATGCACATTAGGTTATATTTTCTTTAGATAGAGAGGGTTTTGCAGATATGTGCAGTTCCGTTAAAAAGTAAACTTTTGTAGCTCTGGGATGCTGATGTACCCTAGAATTTGTACTCACATGCTTTTCCATTTCCTTCTTTATCAGGCCCATTTGCTCCTGTCACAACGTGCATATTTGTAGTTTTAATTTTCCGCAGGTTTTGTTAATTCGATTTGCAGGTCCCTATAATTTAATAGTTTTTGAAATTCTTTTGCAGAAACGTTGGAATCCTGTGGGCAAGTCATATCAGTTATCAGGCAAGTTCCTGTAATAACATTTTTTATGACTCTGTCTTGTCTATTTGCATCAATTCTCCTGTCTGTGAGGATTGTGAATTTCCACAATAAAGTTACCCATCACTATTTGTGAGATCATTCGGGTGATGTTTGTACCATGTATCTGGGACTTTGCAATACCAAAGTTCGAACAGACATGCCAATAGATTTATTGTTCCAGCCTGTCATGTATAATGATGTATTCTTTCTCGGCAATGACTGGGCATCCTGATAATATGTGGTCAACAGTTTCGTCAAATTTATGGCATAAGCGATAGGCAAGATTTGAGCTATCTTTGTTGATGGCTCAGATCCCGCCTGTCAAATGTGTACGGTGTGGGGTGGGAGAACTTGAGGAGAACGCATGCCTACTCGTTGGCTCATCATTCCGCCACGTGCGACCTAGCCTCTTGAAGGAATCTGAGTGAGGAAAGCGGATCGACGATTCAGAATTCTTTCGCCGTCTTGGTCTTATATCCGAAACTTAGACAAAGACAATCCATCACTTTCAGAATACCACACCCATTGCTGTCCCAGCCCCCGCATTCTGTAACATTAGACACAGACAACCTCGTCAGTAGACCTTGCATAATGATGAACATCATTTTTTAATCTCTGAAAGAAAGAACACACAAAAGATGCTATCACCTGAGTACTGACATTAGGTTTAAGACCTTAATAATATACTAATAGACACATGACTAATGAATTATTGCCTTCAGAGTTCAATCACAACAGATACAAAAGAGTATAAGACAGGTGAGTATTAACTGTTATGAAGTATCGCCTCGATGGGTGGAATAAATGTTTCGGTTCAAAATTGCGCGTACAACGCGAGGGAAGCTGGTGGAGACATGGCTGAAAAGGTGTATGACACCAAAGATAGGCCTGCTTGTTCGAATAGCAAGGTTTATAATAATGGCTACTTCTCATCTTAATTAGTATTAGTAATAGTCGTATCATTCTTATGAATTGATTGTGAATTTTTTGTAATTCATTTGAAAAGTATTCTCGCTTTACTTCTAGTATTAAAAAGAAAAATAATAAATCCTTACAACTTAAGAGTGTTGATCGGAATATATAACGATAGGAATGAAGTAGTTTGTGTAAAATATATGAATGATTTATCGAAATAGATCAAAGACCAAACGTCTAAGAGAACAAAGGAAGCACCCAAGAATAAGGAAAGTAAGATTCTATGGGATTTTGAAAGTCAAGAGAATTTTCTTTTGAAGCCAGAAGGAAGGACTTATCAATGACAGACAGGAAACATTTTCTTTCTTTCTTACTCATTTTCTTTCGTTCTTTCTTTCTTTCAATTTTTATTTTTATATTTTGAATTTTATTTCCCCATTTTTCTTTTTTTTTTCAATTTTGAATCTTTTTCTCATCTTTGTCTTTTCTTTTTCTTTTCTTTATCTTTTTTCTTGTTTTTCTTTTTCTTCTCTTTATTTTCTTCTTTTAATTAAATTTCTTCTGTCATTTAGTTTACACTCGGACTTTTCCTTCTCTTTCTTGTTTGTCTTTCTTTACATTTCTTTTTCTCTCTCAGTTTTCTCTCTTTCTTTATATATTTTATTTCTTCTGTTTTTTTTTCACTTTCTTTCTCATTTTTAATTTGTTTATTTTTAAAGAATTTCTATCTCCATTTCATTGGTCTTGTCTTAGTTTTGAGTTTTATTTAATTTTTAATATGCAATATTCTTTCTTTC
>OZ038491.1:26060104-26066013 GCA_964036315.1 Acanthosepion esculentum
CTTTGGAGGAAAATATGTTTGAAGAAGGCTGAGTGATGCGCTTCTACGATGTAAGATCTAAAGCTGTGTCAGTCTGGTTTAGTGTACCGAAAAATTGTTCTATGGAACAGCATATCAAAGGATGCGTTTAGTTTGACTTCAGCTTTGACACTAACTAGTGAATGGTCTGAAGTTCCTAGGACGCGATAAAGAGGGCAAGGATGTTCGCCCGATATCTTCTCGTTTCAAGAACTCAGGTGGATTCTTAACTTATCTGTGTTACTTCGGAGTCAATGGAGAATCTGCTTTCTTCATAAGTTTTGTTCGAGTAGACAAACTACTCTTTGTGATAAATATTAAAGTCATCACAGATATGAAAGAGAGCTGAGTGAAATTCAGTGTGGATGTTAGCAATCCTTTCAGATATTCAGTGGAACATTACAGTATGGTCGTTCTGGTCAGGTTTGGTATCAAGAAGATGGAGTTCTAACTCTGAAAAATTGGAACTAGATCCCTGTATATATTAAATAGGAAATCCTCTCGCCTCGACCAAGGGCCATTTCTCAAAAGACAAAAAGGAATAATTTTTGGTTCGTTGGTATGATACTCGATAGAAAAAAACAATATATATTTAAAAGTAATTAATACATACTGAGTATAGAAATAAAGAGAAAAATATAATTGATAAAACCGGCTTCAACATTGAAGATGATATTGGAAGGGTTTCGGATGAACCTAAATGCAGTGATTAGATTAACCTCATTTAAAAATAGTACCCACCATGGCGGCTGTCGACTAATCAGTGACGTGTGACTACTGGCTGGTTTCTCAACAATGGCCTACTCAAATAGTTCACCAGTTTTAAAACAGAAGAGATTGCGAGCCACATTTTGCGCATAACGTGGTCTCGAAAATTCTCAGCCAGCCATATCCGGGTACATATGGGACATGTGTAGAGACCTACTGTAAAATGTACAGACTCCAACGTGACATCTTATTAATACAGTGCTTGAACACCGTCCAAAACATTAAGTGTATAGACATGTGGTGGGGCAACTAGAGCTATATTACACACGACTGTGAAAAACAATTCGCAGAACTATATTTTGTTTCTTGTTTTACCAATATATCTGTTTTTGCTGCATTTTTCCAGTTTTTCATGTTCTTTGCTGAATTTGCCCCTGCTTTGGCGTGTTCTTTGCTGCATTTTTCTTGCCCTTCATTTTCTTTGCTGAATTTGTTCCTGCCTTTCCTGTTTTTTAGCGAATTTTTCCCAGTAGATGAGAACTAAATTTGCTGTTCTCCCGAGGGGGTTTGATTTTGTTTCGCAATCTCGTTGACAGGATCATGCGTTTCTCTCGTGTCATGTCGGACAAGAACGGCTTTCTCTTCATCACGTAGGGATGGGGTATCTAATAAACTCGTAACCCAGACGCGTCTAGCAATGCACTGTTTCTTGTATATGGCATTTAGAGAGTTGCCGGCGTTATGATTGATGACATTCAAGACCTGCTGGACAAAATCCGCCGTGCTTACAATGCCTGTCTGCTTAACATTTCCTTTCTAATGGGCAAGGAGGGCATGTCAACGTCAGAAGCTTCCAGCTGGTTCCTGATTTCCCTAACAGGAAACTCACTATCTGCATGTCGTTCTGGTTGACGACTAGGGGATTTTTTTATTTCCGGTGTGAGATTGGAAGCCCTCATGATAAGGGTCTCTGAAAAAAAAACTGAGAATGATAAAATTTGCGTTAGGTAGGCTTCCGTTTATGCGCTGAGAAAGAAGTGTTTTAAAATATACTGTGTCCTCTCTCTATCTCTCTCTGTTTATATATATATATATATATATATATATATATATATATATATATATATACATATATATATAAAGATTGAACAGTAAGATATATAATCAGGCGTTCTTATTGATATTTTTATTTTTACAAAATAGTGATCAATGCAAATGTACAGAGCATTAATATCATAAATTAACTGATTTAAAATATGTTTTTTTCGCTACACATTAATAACCATGTTTCAAAAATGGAAGCTAAAAGCTTCGAATTTAATTTTGTAATTAAATTAAAAACATTAGTTCCATTTCATCCTCAAGCGAATTTTGGAGTAACTTATTTTTTAAAATTTACTGAGTTTTAAAGGCACGGCAAAAATTCATAATCCTCTGTTTCCAAGGATACAGAGAAATTCACTCATCCAGACAAGGGGTGGTATCGTGTTCATTTTTATTAACTTTTGTTGTATCAGTTATTAGTTACGTTCGAAAAATGGGTTATGTTTAGGTAGGGTAGGGATGTATTTTTCAACGAATTCTGACATCCGTTAAATGCATGTCGTCTGGGTTTGTTTTTAAAATTTTATTGTTAACGGCAAAAAATTCTTACGGCATTTTTTCTATTTGTATACTTAAAGATTTTTAGGGGATGTTTAGGTTGGAATACGTTTTATTTAACGACAATTTTAAAATATTTTCACTTTTAATTTTAATATTTAATCTAAACTAATAACTGATACAACAAAAGTTAATAAAAATGAACACGCTACCACCCCTTGTCTGAATGACTTGATTTCTCTGTATCCTTGGAAACAGAGGATTATGAATTTTTTCTGTGCCTTTAAAACTCAGTAAATTTTTTAAAATAAGTTACTCCAAAATTCGCTTGAGGATGAAATGGAACTAATGTTTTCAATTTAATTACAAAATTAAATTCGAAGCTTTTAGCTTCCATTTTTGAAACATGGTTATTACTGTGTAGCGAAAAACATATTTTAAATCAGTTAATTTATAATATATATATATACATACATACATATATATATATATATATATATATATATATATATATATATATATATATATATATATATATATATGAGGATGCCGAAAATTTCTGATCTCGGCCTAGAAAATTTTATGTATGTTCATTTGGTCGGAGATAAATAGATATGAACACACTCGGCGAATCTCATGTTTCTTTAAATAAACCATATGGTCATTCAATTTGGCACTTGGATTGAGTCATTAACTCTCCACAATCACTCATATTCATATATATATATATATATATATATATATATATATATATATGGAAGAAAAATCTACAGCTGAAAAAATGAAAGTCATAGACAAAAGGAAAATTTCATGAACGTGCACGTGTAGACGGAGATTAAATTCATGCATACTCACGTCTAGAAGACGGAGTAAAATACGGATTGAAAAAGACTTGGAAAAATTGATAAAAATGAAAAAAAATGGAAATACCATTTAAAATCACAACTGCTGAAGACAGGAATTGTTACCAAGAAACATCAATGTCCGGATAAAATTGATATTTATAAGTAATCTTTTCATATAATCATTTCTCAAAATCTGACAAAGTGATCATTTCTTCGTCAGTAAATACTTCAGATCGATCGATTGATAGATATAAACAGACTGATAAATATGTATGGATTGATAGATAATTATGAACAGAGATAGATAGATATATAGACAGATATGAACAAACTGAGATAGATAGATATAAGAGAGACAAATAGATCGATAGATCGATGGATAGACAGATAGCTAATGAGCATCCTGAGATAGATAGATAGATATGAACAGAGGCAAATTGATAGATTGATATGAACAGAGATAGATAGATAGACAGATAAATAGATATGAATAGAGGCGAACAGTTAGATATGTAGGTAGGTATATATAAACATGGGCAAATAGATAGATAGATGCATAGATAGATAGATAGATAGATAGATAGATAGATAGATAGATAGATAGATAGATAACAGTAGAATGACCAAATTGTAATATATTTTTTCATTCGATCAGATTTGCAGGAACTCATAGACAGACATTTATCAACACTTGGGATAGATGTTATAGCTAGATAAATAGCTTAATAGCTACGTAAAATTGATATACCTAGTCCAAAAAAAAAATGAAAAAAGATTGTATCCTGTATACGTTTGATGTAGCTATTTATTAATTGTAATAGTAAAAAGAAAAGTTTGGTTGCTAATCAGAAAATTGCAACTGAGATAGAAAGCAAACGTTAACAGATAGTCAGATGGAGGATGTGGGTAATTCTTTATTTTTGTCCTCTCTGAGTCCCGAGTATATGTGTGTGTTGCATCTGGTCGACAGGCCGTAATAATGAGATGATGAGATGGCAGGAATTATTACTGGCCGTGAAGATAGACATAAATATTTTCCCAAAGTCAATTCGTTCAGATCATTCCCTATGAGTATCAAACACGAAATTATATGTCAAGAAGAATTTCAATCAAGTTTCCCTATAATTATCTATACTGCAAAATCTAACCTATACTGTTTCTCCAGATGGAGGTTTACTACTTTCACTTTCGATTTTTTATACGTATTTTGGTAAAAGGTTTTAATGCATATCTCATATACATATATATATATATATATATATATGTGTGTGTGTGTGTGTGTGTGTGTGTGTGTGTGTGTGTGTGTGTGTGTGTGTGTGTGTGTGTGTGTGTGTGTTGTATATATATATATATATATATAAGTGGACACTGATGTCAACATCCAAAGGGGACAGTCTGTTTCATGATAAATGCAGTCATCAGGTCGATTACGTTTAGCATGAAACAGACTGTAGCCTTTGAGGGGTGACTTCAATTTCCACTTTTATATTTACATATACTCTATCCCTGATATTGAGCAACTTAACCCATAAATATACCATACATTAAAACTATATTTTAATATATACATATATATATATATATATATATATATATATATATATATATATATATATATATATATATATATATATGATAACGTAAATGACGAGGAAACAAAAATGTTGAAGAAATAGAAAGAAGAGGGGATTAAATAATAATAATAATAATAATAATAATAATTGCTCTTTTGAAAAGTAATTAGCAACACCAGCAAAAACAACAACAACAACAATAATAATAATTAATAATGAAATAGTAATAATATTGTTGTTGTTGTAAGCCGTCATATTAGTAGGAGGAGGATGTAGCGGATGGTGAAAGCATTTTTCTTTTCTTTTCAGGAATATTTGTGAAGAAAGCAATAAATAAAGCTAGACAAAAATTCGAGAAAGATAAAGCAAGGAGAACATTATTATTACTACTACAAGTAGTAGTTGTTGTTGTTGCTTTTGTGAAGAAGAAGAAGAAGAAGAAGAAGAAGAAGAAGAAGAAGAAGAAGGAGGAGGAGGAGGAGGAGGAGGAGAAGAAGAAGAAGAAGAAGAAGAAGAAGAAGAAGAAGAAGAAGAAGAAGAAGAAGAAGAAGAAGAAGAAATCCCAGAATGATTGTCAGAAAGAAACAACCTCGAATGTCATGTGTATGCCAAGCATTCAACGACTAGAGATACAGATGAACCTGTCGCCAATGTCTGACAAGCAAACTGCACAGCCATATCGAATAAATCAAAAAATTGATGTGATATTTTTTCCGTCTTAGACATTTTAAATATTTTCTCGAAGCAACTTTTGTTGATAGCGGAAGCCTTAGGGAAAAATATATTTTGTATTGCACTCAGGGGCCAAAGAAGCTTTGCAAAATCACACAAACGGTAGATGTATTCCTTTATACGCCATGTTTCTTCAGGACATAGACAATCATGGCTCTCCGCAACATTCTTTTATTAAATATCTGGGAATTTCCATGCGTTGGGAAACTTTGTGTAGCGGTTGCCTATTGTCTTCTACAGTCTTGAACTCCAAATCAGCCTACTAATCTCGGTATTTATTCTTTATGTGCCGAAGAAAAGGTAGCCGTGAACGATCATGGCTCTCCACGACTACCTATCCTTCGTAGTTCTAAGCAATGTTGTTCCTCTTAGCTCCCGCCGCAATCAATGTTTTGCTACCCAATATCGTTAGGTATGTTAGTTGCTTTTT
>OZ038491.1:26066213-26128713 GCA_964036315.1 Acanthosepion esculentum
CGGATGAGAACCGGTGTTACAACGAGATATGGTCGTAACTTGATCTCATACGAATAAAATCATATTTGTACAAGTATAACTTTATAAAACCAATATTTCAATGCTTTTATATTTAATTAACCCTTTAAAATTTTCGTAGAAAATTAAATAATTTTTCCTGTCATCCATTTCTCTATATCTATTTTCTTTCTCACATCTACTCAGCAATTTGGTCTAAAGATTTAATCCTGCGGCTCAATACCAAGTGTACAGCAATAATTATTTATTATAAATTTTACATAAAAAAAACTTGCTCTAGATGCTGCAGCATCGAAACAAGAATGCATCTTGTAGTGAGCAAGTTGTTTTTGTCCGTATGTAAAAATTATAATATATATATATATATATATATATATATATATATATATATATATATATATATATATTGTCATACACTGACAGACTATTTCCCTGTATATCCAAATAAGAGACACAACAGATGGAGTAATACTCCGCAATTCGTAGCATTTACTTTTTAAAAAAGTGTTCAATACGAAGTAGCGTAAAATATAATATTTTTATTATAATAGATTATAAAAAACACTTTACATCGCTACAAAAATGTTTTATTATAATATATTATAATAAATATATATATATGTGTGTATGTGTTGTCTGTGTGTGTATCTTTGTGTGTATATAAAGTGTACATTGAAGTGAACACCCTGCAGCGATGGTCTGTTTCATTCTTAGATGCTATCGTCAGACCATGTGTTGTTCTTGGCTTGACTATTTATATATTTATATATTCTGAACATTAGTGCGTTATGCGTAGATGGGTTGTATTATTCTAACGTTTATTTGGGTGGAAGACAATAGTTATGTCCTTGAATTATTCTCGGTGTTATTGCATGGGAATGATTGTGGATCCAAAGGCAGTTTTGTGGATAATTTTATGTTGTTTCTTACTGATTATTTTTTAATGATTATTTTATTATTTGTTATTATTACGTTTACTTGTGTCTTATGTGTGCGTTTGTAGTTTGTTAATTTGTTTATTTTTACGCAAAAAAACAACAATTAATAAAATCAAATCATATATATTATTATTATTATCATATCATATATATTATTATTATTATCATATCATATATATATATATATATATATATATATATATATATATATATATATATATATATATATATGTTAATACATTTTTCATTAAATAATATAGACAAGTTTTGTCTATTTATTTTAAGTAAGTTCCTTTCGTATTGTCCGATAAGCTTAATCACATTATCGTTGAAAGACGAAAGGAAAACACCATATTGATACATGTTTGAATCCAATCTAAGCTTTCGGCTTACATAAGCCATTGTCAAAGATGACAATTTTAAACATGAAAATAATAAACAAAAATTAAAAATCCTTGAAGCTATCTACATAAAACAGTTGAAACCTAACTTGAACAAAATAAACTATGATATCACCACAAACATTATTAAATGCCTATAATCTATAGCAGAAGTGATTGATTTATACCAATGGCTTCCCATACTTAATACTTCTCGTTTTCACTCTCGCGTGTTCATGTGTCATGTCACGAGCTACGAGGCGTTTTTCGCTTCCTTGGCTTGTAAATAAGAGTTTGTCGTTACTTTGAGCTTATTCAAACAGCAACGGCGGGCCATTATTGTGGTTTCGTATATTTGTTGTTTGATTTATTAAAATTGTCATCTTTGATAATGGCTTCTGTAAGCCGAAAGCTTAGATTGGATTCAAACATGTGTTAATATGGTGTTTTCCTTTCGTCTTTCAACGATAATGTGATTAAGCTTATCAGACAATACGAAAAGAATTTACTTAAAATAAATAGACAAAACTTGTCTATATTATTTAATGAAACATGCATTAATGAAAAATTGCTGCCGAAATATATATATATATATATATATATATATATATATATATATATATATATATATGGAGCTCTACAGCCCAGAAAGGAAGACTGATTAGAGGAAGGAAGACCATGATTATAACCCTCCGCTATGGATATGAATCCAGACAGAAAACGCGGAGTGGAGGAGCCGTTGACTGTCAACACTGACAATTTTTGGCAACTCCTGCAACCAAGTGGTCCTTGTGGGTCTTGTCGTTACGGTCGACGCGGGGACCATGTAGTCTGGGCAAGTCATGGCCTCTATATACGATCGACCAGAACTGCGTCCTGGCAGGGTCACTCCAGTTTCACCACTAAAGTACTGAATTTTGACCATTTTTAACACCAAAGGATTGAATGTTGTCCTTTGTCTTGCAAAATAAACGGGGGATGAAGACTACTATGTACAGATAGATAGAGAGAGAAAGATAGAGAGAGAGAGAGAGTGTGAAAGAGAGAGCGAAAGAGAGAAAAAGAGAGATAAGGAGAGAGAATGAGACTGAGAGAAAGAGAGAGAATGAGAGAGAGAAAGGGAGAGAAAGAGAGAGAGAATGAGAGAGAGAGAAAGGAAGAGAGAAAAAGGGAGAAATAAAGAGAAAGAGAGAAAGATTTTTTTTGACTGATGTGTTTTTACGGTTTATCAACATTTTACAGTTTTTAAAACCAGGAAATATTTTTATATGTAAGAATTTTCGAAGAGAATAATGGTTTCCTGATACAAGTCCTACTATTTAGCACATTGCTGGAGGGAAGCGAGGTGAATTCTTACCTTCTTAAGGATATTTGCGCGTAAGTGGAAATAATGAACGCGACTAGAACTGGAATTCGGCTCTCCGTCACTGTGTCTTTCTTAACGTTATCTTTGTGGCACATTGAATATGAATCAAAATTACTAAACATGGCTTGGGAGTAGGTTTCATAAAATACCGAACTTCAGTTCATGCTAGAGAAGATTTATTGTCAAGGAGGCAGACAGAGAAGAAAAAAAAAATCAAAGTATTGATTGATCGAATGATTGATTAGATTTTAAAGATGTACAGATGCGATAATCGGGAGATCGACTGTTCGATAAATATCACACGGACGCCAAATCTCCAGTACTGATGGTATCGAAATTTTGTTCAAAGTTTGGTTGTAAACCGGGCTTAATTCGATTAAACTGATATTGAGATAATTTTAGTTGCGAATGACTTTTTCTTTGGACATTGAAAGACCAACAGCAAAGTAAGTTAGTATTGCCCAAGAGTTTGGAACGGAAGTAAATATATATATATATATATATATATATATATATATATATATATATATATATATATATATATATATATATATATATCCAAGTATAGGATTGGTGTATACGGAATAAATTCCAATAGCAAACTAATACTATTCTTAAAAGAGTGCTCAATACAGAGTAGAGCAAGTATAATCATTTATTCGAAAATTATAACATAAAAATGTTATAAAATCACTACAAATATAGCCATTTTGTTTCAACACTTATGATGTCTTATCAAGTGATCATCACTTAATATGACACCAGAAGTGTTGAAACAAAATGGTTA
Source organism: Acanthosepion esculentum (assembly GCA_964036315.1). Classification (NCBI taxonomy): domain Eukaryota; kingdom Metazoa; phylum Mollusca; class Cephalopoda; order Sepiida; family Sepiidae; genus Acanthosepion; species Acanthosepion esculentum. The sequence continues at coordinate 26,069,703 of OZ038491.1, forward strand.
TTTTTGTATTGTTCTTATAACATATTTATCCTATAAATTTCGAATATATTTATATATATATATATATATATATATATATATATATAATTTGTATTGATATGAGTTTGTGAGCCCGGGCTTCAAGGTGTTGTGTTTTTTTTGTTTGTTTTTTAATTGGATCTATTAAAAAATAAACCAATTTGACTGGTGATCGCCAAAGCGTGAAACCCCGGGTCAAAAACACATATCCATACAACCTATTATGCTAGTACTATCACTTATATTGAGCGCTTCCCACTATGTACGGCGCATATGAAATAATATATATATATATATATATATATATTTTTGTCATCCACAGACAGACTGTTTCGCTGTTTCACAGCTCATCAGTGTGACTAGACGTCCGGTTGCCTCTAGCTAGGATCGAAACCCGACTGAATTTGCGTCAGTCGGAGCTTCTCCCACTAAGCCGTCGGCGCACGGCAGGGATGAGGGTGAATTTTAGCGTGTTTATTTTTAGATTTAGATAAACATACAGTGACTGACAGTGACTCAATTCTGCCGAAGAGTCGTGCAATATTAGCTTAAATAGTCACTGTTTACAAATTCACACGTCAAACCAGAGAGCTCAGCCGAAATTAATTTTTCACGAGACAATATATATATATATATATATATATATATATATATATATATATATATATATATATATATGTTGTTATTTCAAACATGGGTATCCACTAAATGTAGCATTAGAAGTTTTTAATCATCCTATTCAAAAGTTCGCTGAGTCTGATGTCTCCTGCATGAAAGCCAGCCTCGATGCTTTTAATTCCAGCTCGAAAACGCCAAGTTAAACTGTTCATCTCTTTGGTTCTCACTTGCATTCTCTAGTCCACAGGAATCACTTCTTCCGGCTGTACCAGAAAGGAATGTTTGATTGCAACAGACGCCTCTTTGACTCTGTTAGTAATGAGTGCAAATTGTCCTCAAAGAAGCGAAGTTAATGTTTGCTGATAAAATGAAACAATGTATAGCATCTCGGAAGCTCGGCTTTAGAGATTATTGGCGTCTCTGCAAGGGTGTGCTGAACAACACCCGATCCTCAATATCTCCCCTGTTCAATCAATGCAAAGTCCTGACATCTACAGCATATAAGGTTGAATTACTTGACTCCTTTGGAATACCCACAACTGATTTCATCAGTAGGACAAGAAAACTACTGAGTCATATGCGTATAACCGTGTCACTGGTCTCAATCATTTCTAAATTAGACTCCAATAAGGCAAGTGGAGGCGATGGGATACTAGCCGTCGTCCTAAAGAAAGGTGCTCCCGAACTGGCTTCAGTTCTATACAAACACGAAAACTATTACCTCGCGGTTTCCAGCTACCTGCTTTCCAGCTTGTTGAAGTCCTTCTCTGTAGTTCCTTTTTTAAAGAACTCTGGAGATAAATTCTGACTCCTTTAACTATCGCCCGATTAGTATGCTTTTCGGCAAGTAGTCGAGGCTTTAATCAATGCTGAAATGGTTACACTTCATACCTCTCATGACCAACTGTCTGACAAACAATATGGCTTTTGTTTTACCCGGGCTACCGCTGATGTGCATATGACCATCACAGAATATGCACATGAAGCTATTGACAATAACTGCGAAGCTCGTGCTGTGGGTCTAGATATCTCAAAGATATTTAACAGGATTTTGCCTGCTACTCTTCTATATATGCTTCAGGACATTGTTTGATTTCATCAAATCATTCCTACGAAATCGTAAAATGATGGTTCTCCTGAATGGGCTCGTCTCCAGATCATTTCACACGAGTGTCCTACGAGGCTCTATCCTAGGTTCTCCTCCGTTTCTGATCTTCGTCAATGATCTTTCTGATATCAAATAGGCATTTATGCAGATTACACTACCATTTACACCTGTCTCAATAGCAAATTCGTCAGAGCTGACAAAGTTAACCTTATTTAACATTGCTTGCATATTAGATTTCTTTTGTTTTATTTCAAAGTGTGAGAGTTTACTGAACAACAGCAAATCCCCAATCCCTCCTCTACTCAACCAATTCAAAGTCCTGACATCTAGCGCAGATAAGGTTGGATGCTTTGCTCGGAAATTCTCCTCCAACTCAACACTCGACTCATCCGGAGTACCAACACCTAATTTCTCCCCTAGAACCAAGGCTTGACTGAGTGATATGCACATAACCCTATCACTGGTCTTGAACATTATTTCTAAATTAGACTGTCATAAGGCAAGTGGACGTGGTGGGATACCATCCGTCATCCTAAAGAAATGTGCTCTCAAACTGGCCCCAGTTTTCTCCAAACTCTACAACTATTGCCTTGCTGCTTCCATCTTGTTGGAAGTCCTCCTTTGTAGTTCCTGTTTTTAAGAACTCTGAAGAACATTATGACTCCTTTAACTATCGCCCTATTAATCTTCTACTATTTTTCGACAATGTATTCTTTGCTTTAATCAATGCTGAAGTAGTTAAGCAACTTACCTCTCACGACCGTTTTGTCCGGTCTACCGCTGACGTGCTTACGTCCATCTCTGAATATGTTTATCGAGCTCTCGATAATAACGGCGAATCTCGAGCTGGGGCTTCTAGATATCTCAAAGGCATTCGACACGGTTTGGCATGCTGGTCTTCTACATAATCTTCAAGGCCACGGTATTACAGGATGAATGTTTGATTCAATCTAATCATTCCTATCAAATCGTGAATTGAAGGTCGTTCTCAACGAGCTCACTTCCAAATGCTTTCACACGATGGCGGGTGTTCCCTAAATATCCTGGTCCCTACATATTCTTAACGTTAATTTTTAAATTGACTATAACGGAATGCGTTTCATGTGCATGAATAAAATAATTCACAACTATGTATTACATTAATTTTTGTCTTAGAGGTTCATCCCTGGAGATGATCGTCGATGAAATTGAAAGTACTTGGGAAAATAAAAGGAATGAGGAAAACTACGGCGTCTTTCTTAATGAATTTAATAACAGCACTAAGATCTTCAAAAATTTCAATTCTACATTAATCGTCATTTTCTGTCTCCTTGAATCCTATACGTTTATTCTCCACTCTGTTTCTTTCACACTCAGTAACCCCTTGCAACTTATCAGATTTTTATCGCCTTGCTTAGTGTGGAATGATTAGAAATATTTACAGATAAGAAATAAAAAAGACATCATACGCTACGTCTAGAATGGAAATGACATAGAAAAGAAAAAAATTGCTGTAGAATCCTTAAGAAATCAAGCGGGAAAAAAGGTTATATTTCGGCTTTCTCTCGAGTTCATTTCTTTACTTGTAAAATCGATACGACGGAAGAATCGATGAAGGCTTATATTAATAAAGAAAGAACATTATAGATAGTGTGAACGAGCCTTAACGACTCCTCCTCTTTCTATCATCAAAATAGTTTTTTTAAGATTGACGACATTCGGCCAAATAAAACATTTCACTGAGTTTGAAATATTTGTGCCATGTTTATACCACTCGCTAAAGCCAAGTCCCTTCCTCTCGTCTCCCCATCCCGATCAACTGGCATTGTATTTTTGAAACGGAGATAATGGAGAATGAGCAACGGGTGAGGTTGGTAAGGGGGGGGGTAAAGTGGTTCTCTTCTCGTGGGGGTGGAGCGTGGTATGTGGGAGTAAAATAAATTAAATCATAAATCATTTTCTTCATTCTCCGATTATAATATGAATCAGTTTAAAATAAGAGAAAAATGGACGAGAGAAAAAAATGAAGTTGAGATAAATTAATCATGGGAAAGAAACTTTGTTTTTGCTTGAATGAATTGGGAAAAGGAAAATAAAGGTAGGCGAAAAAGAAAGGCGTCATGGTGAAACAAGTGAAACTTTATTCTTTAGAATGGTATTCATTTTGGACATTAACTATCTCCTAGTTTTCCCTATCTATCTATCTATCTATCTATCTATCTATCTATCTATCTGTCAGTCTGTCTGTCTTTACATCTATCTATCTGTCTACATCTGTCTTTACATCTATCTGTCTACATCTATCTGTCTTTACATCTGTCTTTACATCTATCTATCTATCTATCTATCTATCTATCTATCTATCTATCTATCTGTCTGTCTTTACATCTATCTGTCTACATATATCTGTCTTTACATCTCTCTCTCTTTACATCTATCTATCTATCTATCTATCTATCTATCTATCTGTCAGTCTGTCAGTCTGTCTGTCTTTACATCTATCTATCTGTCTACATCTGTCTTTACATCTATCTGTCTACATCTGTCTTTACATCTATCTGTCTACATCTATCTGTCTTTACATCTGTCTTTACATCTATCTATCTATCTATCTATCTATCTATCTATCTATCTATCTATCTATCTATCTATCTGTCTGTCTTTACATCTGTCTACATATATCTGTCTTTACATCTATCTCTCTTTACATCTATCTATCTATCTATCTATCTATCTATCTATCTATCTGTCAGTCTGTCTGTCTTTACATCTATCTATCTGTCTACATCTGTCTTTACATCTATCTGTCTACATCTATCTGTCTTTACATCTGTCTTTACATCTATCTATCTATCTATCTATCTGTCTGTCTTTACATCTATCTGTCTACATATATCTGTCTTTACATCTATCTCTCTTTACATCTATCTATCTATTATCTATCTATCTATCTATCTATCTGTAAGTCTGTCTGTCTACATCTGTCTTTACATCTATCTGTCTTTACATCAGTCTTTACATCTATCTATCTATCTATCTATCTATCTATCTATCTATCTATCTATCTATCTATCTATCTATGTCAGTATGTTCATATCTCTATCTATCTATCTATCTATCTATCTATCTATCTATCAGCATTAATTTAATTTTACCAACAAAAAACGCAATTTCTTTCTCTCATTTTAAAGAAAAATGTTTTAATTACATGTTTGAAATCGCCCCAGAAAATTTGAATGTGATAAATGCTTAATGAGCTGAAGCCGTCATATTTTTAGAAGGAAAGAAATGACAATGAATATCGGACCAAAATGGAGAATTTACTGACATACGAGGGTCTGAAGGATGCACTTTGTAGAAATATTTATGTTCCAGAAATCTAGAAAAGATTTAGATTATCGAAAGGAGTACTTCTTTGCTCTTCTTTGCCGTTAGGCGAGATGATATGACAGATGATATATTTCGTCTGACTTGATATTTACAAATAAAATACTATTAATGCTTTATCAGTGAATCCCTACAAAATTCAGTGTCATTCTTGTAGAAACCTCATCGGTAGATAAACATGAACACGACATTCATTTGGTAACAAGAAAGATAGACGTAATAGACAATGTGTATGTGAATTATTTCATAAGTGTTACCTAATAGATATAAAAGCCTAACTTGTTCTGCAATACAACGGTGAGACCTTAGATCCCAATCAACGCTTAAATTCATGCAGTGGAGCAAAGTTCATCAATTTAATTGCTATGAAAATATTTGCAGAAAAGACAGTGGAACTGAAATCGAAACGACAGACCAAGATCGATTAAATTACAGACCATTTTTTGGAATCAGGACAGGTATCTGCAGCCCGTGGAAACTGGAGGTGCACGCAGACGATATAAGAATTAGGAACTCCGGTGACATGAAAAACAAGAACTAATTTAACTTCAAATTGGGATCACGCTATCACCGTCGTAGCAAGGACGACAAAGGCGAATATTGCAAGCAATTATATCCAGTTCCAACTCTCTAGTGCTGCTCTTCCCGTACGTAAATCGTGCTGTATAGTGTATAATAAATTCCATGGGGGTTTTGTAATCGATAATCAATAACGCATCACAGAATATTTCCATTCGATTGTTTAGTTTGTTTGTTTTTTTTTAGCGACATATCAATTCCTTATGGGTCATTTAATTCCGAAATTTAATTTTCATGGGTGCTTTGGTTTGGTTTATTTAGTTTATTTTGTTTTACGCCATATCAACCTCAATGGGTTATTTAAGGCCAACACATTTTTTTTATTGCTGGTAATATTTTTATTTTGTCAAAAATCTAATTCTGGTAATATTTTTCATTGAAAATTGTATTGCTAGTAATACTTTTTTCGAAAAATTATTGCTGGTAATAGTTAACTATATGCCCATAGCTGGGACCCTAACTGATGCTCCCATCCTGGGTCAGGGTGGACCTGGGAACACCAGCAATTAAAAAGTGGATCCACGCTCCTCAAAACCTTTTGATCAGAGGCCTTGCCGCTGGACGTAGTTTATCGTCTTACCCAGGACGCGGATGTAGCTTAACGTCTTACCCAGGACGGTTGGGTGCTTCGGTAATTTCTTTTTTACTATTAAAACCACTTGCTAGAATTTTTAAAATTTTTATTATTAAAATATGTTACTGGATTTTTTTTATATTAAAATCTTCTTGCTAGAAGATTTATTATAAAATCGTATTTTTATACTTTCATAATGTTTTGGCTTCCATTTAGTGTTTCACTGCTTGCCCATAGCTGGGACCCTAACAGGTGCTACCACCCTGTTCCAGGGTAGATCTGGGAGCAACGTCAATTAAGACGTGTTTCCACGCTCCTAAAAAACTTCAGATCAGAGACCTCTCTACCGGCTGTAGTTTATCGTCATACCCAGGACGATTATTAAAATTAACGTTGTATAGCGTAGATAGGTTTTAAGTTCTTTTGGACAGAAGGTTGAGTTAGTGTGTGGAGAGGATCGCATGTGACATGAAATTCAAATAGTCAGTAGTGGCTCTGTAATGCAATAGGTTGCGTTCCCAAAGATCACGAAGAAACTGTTGTATTTCTTGACAGATATGACATCAACAGATCCGGTTTCAAGGCATCTGCACGTTTTTATTGTTCGTATGTTTCCCAGTTGGGGATGGTTTATTCCAGCAAGTCAACACAACCCGATGCGCGGGTGGCACGAATCTCTCGGTTTTCTGGTAGTCCATTGACTTTACTAAACCTCTTTAAGTTTGTTCGGGACACTCGTTATGACCACACCCAACAAAGGCGTTTATTATCAACCCTGGATTTTTCTTTGATAGCCACGCTCACACAACAACTCCAGATCCTAATTAATTGCATGCCACATCAGGTAAACGTTGTTAATAATGTCAAGTGTCGAGATTTCACATTTTTAGCTACCTGTATGCAAATGTTCCCACTTCAAATGCAGGTGAAAACAATGTATAAATCTTCGTTATTTATGTTGTCACGCCATGAGTACCGTGGAGGTTTGCAAACACCCACTATTATATATAGATATCTCATTTAGTTTTTAGTTTTCTTGTTAGATATATTTTTCTAAACATTTAACCCCATGCAAGGTAATGAAGCTACTAAGACACGGAATTACTGAGTGCGAAAAAATATATAATAAAAGAAAAACGTTATTCAAGAGAGAGAAGAGTAACAGAAGAGCAATGAAGATGACAACGATTTACATTGCATTTAAATATTTGAAGATCAAATTTGACCGGAACTCAAGAAGCTGCAAGAAAGTTCCATAAATGAGAAGTGTGATAGAACACACTGTTAACATAGAACTTGAGGTTGCGTCTAGCAGTTTCAGCTGTAAAATGATGAAACCCAATTGCCAATCTAGTAATACGCTTAAATTTATAAAGTTTAGGTACCAACAAGGAAAGTTCATCAGAATAAGTATCATGAAATATTTATAAAAAAGGTAGAGTGAAACTACATTACGGTGGTGGGAAAGTGATGGAAACCGGGATGCCAGGTTAGGACCGAAAATATTGAAGATTCCTGATGCTGTTTTGAGTTTTCTTTCTGGCTTCTGTAGGATACATAAAATTAAATACAATAAATTCTTTTGAAAATTGAATTAAATGGCGACTATTGAAAAATGAATATGTTTCCATTTATTTTCAGTAAATAAGATTCCTTTGCACAAATATGCTGACTAAAAGCAGAAACTACAAGCTACCTGGCAGATGTTCTCAGAAATCTACTTGACCAAGCATGGAAATTTCGCTTGCCATTTGCTAAATAACATGGAGATTCGTTTTGTAGAGTTTTAAAAAACTAAGCCTTACTAAAGGAGGTTTAAAACGAATATAAAAAACAATGAAAGAGTAAAAAGTAATTCTACTTGTGTTGACCGGTTGCCGAAAACGAAGAACGGACATGTTGGGCCTTTGATGAGGACGGAGAGACAAGTGAGTCAGTGGAAACAGTTTATGGGTCGAGAGCAAATGTCTGCGATCATTGTCAGGAATAAATCTAATTGATTGCGAAATGGGGATTACAGGAACATAAAACCAGGAACGAACCAAAAAGAAATATTAATTGCGTATTTAACAAAAGATATAAATGAAAGCAAACCAATTTCTGTGTTTTTCTCACTTCTTCAGAATTTGGTAACTCTGTCTGCAAGTGACCTTCTGGTTTTTCCGCTTTATACAAATTCATAATATTGCAAGAAAAGGACAGGCCTAATTCTATTCATAGCCCTAATAATTACACTTTTCTCCCCTTTCCACTGTTTATTCAAATTGTACGAATGAAAGCGAGAAAATTTTCTTTAAAATATGAACAGTAGAACATTGAGATTTGAAAATTAAGTGGATCATCTGACAAAAAAAAAGAGAGGGTGTATTTAAATGAGAACAAAGGAAGTGGGTCTTTAAAATTGGACTTCTGTCTTTTTCAGTTGACGATAGAAAAAAAATTGGGAAGGATTAAACAAAATTAAATAATTCAATCCATATTGCTTGACAACCGGATAAGGGCATTTTCATAACCACGGTCGTTTTGAGATCTGTTCTAATTTCAGCGGGTGACAAGAACTATTCATGAAAAAATTGTGATTAAGTCTGAAGACTTTAAGAAAAGCTTCTACCACATACACATATACACACCCACGCAGACACACATACACGCACACGCACACACACACATATATATATATATATATATTAATTTTGAAATATTTAAGAATAAAAATTCATTCGTAAAGTAACAACTCTGGTTGTTGCTAAAATGTGGGCGAGAGTGTGTATCTCGCTGACTTACAGCCACATTCGCGCTTCGAACGAGTAATACTAAGGTACTGATTTGACTTGTACGGTTTATAGACCAATTGCAGGTTATTTAAAGCTAAGACGGATTTAAGGATTGTAGGAGTTAGTAGGAGCGGTCTCAACATTGCTTAACTTCGGTAATTGAACGGGAACCAGTGTTTTAAGCTAACTCTGATACTATGATATATATATATATATATATATATATATATATATATATATGCATAATGTACGTTCACTTTTATATTTACAGACGCTCTATCTCAGATATTGAGCTTTTCATCCCATAAATATAGCACATCTTAAGACTATATTTCCAAATATATATATATATATATATATATATATATATATAAATATAAGTGTGTGTGTTTGTGTTTGTGTGTGTGTGTGTTTCATATATATTAGGACGTAAATAATTCTATATATTTATAAATATATTGGGTATATTCTGAAGCAATTTTTCATTTTTGCAAGTTTGGCTCTTTGCTTAAGATATTTTTATTTAATTTTCATAATTCGAATTTTTCACATGTTTCTGGAGATCATTTTTGCATTGCTTCTCCAATGCCTTGTGAGTGTTTCCGGCTTCCAAAAACCATTTTCAAAGATTTCTGTTCATGAGTTCACGGGGTTGGGTCTAATTTTATACATTCTGTTTTCTTTGGTAGTTGTCGAGTGTCGAGATTTTAGGCTTCAGTCTGTGGTGTGGTGACATTTTTTTTTATTACCTGCGAAATATGCTTAACGTCTTTGTTCTTGAAATGCACTGAAATTTTATTGATATAAATGTGATTGATTTTATTGATATAAATGTGATTGATTTTATTGATACAAATGTGATTGATTTTATTGATATAAATGTGATTGATTTTATTGATACAAATGTGATTGATTTTATTGATACAAATGTGATTGATTTTATTGATACAAATGTGATTGGTTTTATTGATATAAATGTGATTGATTTTATTGATACAAATGTCATTGATTTTATTGATACAAATGTGATTGATTTTATTGATACAAATGTGATTGATTTTATTGATATAAATGTGATTGATTTTATTGATACAAATGTGATTGATTTTATTGATACAAATGTGATTGGTTTTATTGATACAAATGTGATTGATTTTATTGATACAAATGTGATTGATTTTATTGATACAAATGTGATTGGTTTTATTGATATAAATGTGATTGATTTTATTGATACAAATGTGATTGATTTTATTGATACAAATGTGATTGATTTTATTGATACAAATGTGATTGGTTTTATTGATATAAATGTGATTGATTTTATTGATATAGATGTGATTGGTTTTATTGATATAAATGTGATTGATTTTATTGATACAAATGTGATTGATTTTATTGATACAAATGTGATTGATTTTATTGATACAAATGTGATTGATTTTATTGATATAAATGTGATTGATTTTATTGATACAAATGTGATTGGTTTTATTGATACAAATGTGATTGATTTTATTGATACAAATGTGATTGATTTTATTGATATAAATGTGATTGATTTTATTGATACAAATGTCATTGATTTTATTGATACAAATGTCATTGATTTTATTGATACAAATGTGATTGATTTTATTGATATAAATGTGATTGATTTTATTGATACAAATGTGATTGATTTTATTGATATAAATGTGATTGATTTTATTGATACAAATGTGATTGGTTTTATTGATACAAATGTGATTGGTTTTATTGATATAAATGTGATTGATTTTATTGATACAAATGTGATTGGTTTAATTGATACAAATGTGATTGATTTTATGCTTTGTTATTTCCAATCGCTTTTTTGCACTTCATATTAAATTGCATATTTTCTTATTGTTAGAGGGTTATTCTGCTTCGTTGTTGTGTGTTTTCCTGATATGCATTTTAACTGAGCTTCTATCAGAAAACAGTAAGTTAAAATGCGTCTAAATAAAGATGTATATGTATATACATACATGTACACGCCCACTCTCATGTACATATATATATATATATATATATATATATAAATATATATATATATATATATATGCAAGTTTCATTAAAAACGACAGACAAGGTACTACGGTTAAGTTTTTTATTTAATTTTTCTTGTGTACGTACAAGAGCTTTCTTTGCTGGACAAAGGGTGGGTGAGAACTACTACACACTAAGACATATACATAATGCACACACTCAATTAAGCAGAAAAATCAAATCATCCTTGATAATGGCTAAAGATATAGCCGAAAGCGCTCGGAAAAATAAAACATTTGGACAGTTCTTACATATATATATATATATGGAGAAATCCACCCAAATAAAATACAACATATACGAAGTGTTAACCTAATATTCAATCCGAATAATCTAACGGGTCTAATGTCTATCTGATTGCCTGTCTCTCAGTCTACCTGTTCTCTCTCTTTGGCTTTCATTCACTCTAGCATTCGCCCCACACTCTCATACATACACTCTCACTAAATTTTATTTTTCATTCCCGGAGATGTTTTTTCTATTTTCTTTTTTTTTTCTTTTTGAATTTGTAGGTCTGATGAATTGGATCGTATTTACGATTCCAATGGAAAAAATTATGATCATAGAATATTAGTGTTTAAGTCTTTTTATTATATATATATATACATATATATATATATATATATATATATATATATATATATATATATATATATATATGCATACAGGGTGTCCATAAAGTTCGTATGCACTTTAAAAATTTATAACTTTATTTGTATTTAGGAGAGAAATAATCTGTAAAAAATGTTATAAAAGTTGATGTAGATTTTTTATTTTTTAAGCGTATCACCCCAAGCAAGGCTGGAGGCCACTATCACGCAAGGGGTTAAAGAAGGAGGGTTACAGAAGAAATGGAGCGAGAGCAGATAGGAATGAAAAATGAATGGATGTGGAGAAGGGAAGTGGATAGATCAAGGCAACTGGAGATGTCGATTGACGCTACACTTAAACCGTTGGAGATTGTATTTGTCAGGGAAATGGTAATAGGGAAGGGAGTTCCATAGGCGAGATGTGCGAGACATGAAGCTATTGGAGTAGAAGAGACGTCTACATCTAACAGTTTCCACGGTGTAGGGGTGGGAACGGGATGCCAGAAAAATTAAGAGATCAGCCAATTCTGCTACCCTGGTTTCAACTTTTTGGTATCTTCAGGCAGTTCTTGTCAGTTGATTTCCTAATGCTTTAGTTTTAAGTATAGATAAAATAGCTAACGTGATTTCAGGCATTACTGTAAATCAGTTGGCAAATGTTTACCGTGAACTGCAAAATCGTATTACCCTCTCTATTGCTAATGATGGAGGACATGTGGAAACTTAAATAAAATTTCAATAAAACCTTAAAAAATGTAGATTTACTTTTTTCTAATCTTTTTACAAATTATTTCTATCGCCAATACAATAAAGTTAACATTTTTTTAAAGTGCACACGAACTTTATGGACATCCTGTATATATATATATATACATATGTATATATATATATATATATATATATATATATATATATATATGAATAAATATAGTCATAAGGTGTGCTATATTTATAAAATAAAGTGCTCAATATCAGAGATAGAGCGTGTGTAAATATAAAAGTGAACATTGAAGTCACCACCTAGATGCGACAGTCTGTTTCATCTCTAGACGCAATCGTCAGGCCATATATATATATATATATATATATATATATATATATATATATATATATATATATATATATATATATATATATATATATATATATAGGCAATAACCAGCAAATACAAACTTAAATTTAAGTTTCACTGACATCAATTGATATTTTTTTTAAAATGTAAAAAATCTTTTCTAGATTGATTCACGTTCAATTCTGAAAGGATTTTGCTAATATCGGACTATTTTTTTAAAGAATGAAAATTAAAACCACTTTAATTTATTTGCTTAATTCGAGAAAAATATGCTTGAATCCCAAAATAATTATTAGAATATTTCAAATGTGAATAATGAGTAGAAACATTCTTGCCAGAAATTCAAAATTGCGATAAATAATGTAGACGGCCATGTTGATGGTTTTCTCTTTTTTTTTATATTGTTTTGCATGTCGCTTCAGTATCGATATGCCATCGCGGTTTTAAATGTATCTTCACAATTTTTCTCATTCGTTTTATTCATCTGAAATCAAACGACACAGACTAACAGAATCACAAGTGTGAGTGTTAAGGTCACGTGTTAGGTGAGTTAACGAAATTGCAAGATCCATCTTTATTTATCAAGGAAGCTGCCTTTTGTTGAGGACTTACAGAAGATTTTGTTCAGAGCTCCATCGGCAAGATTTGTCAAACTGCCTTAAATCTTGGTACGGGAGACGTTAACTGCTAAAATTAGCATTACCTCTCGGGCTTTTCCCATATTTTCTTTAAATTGCGATCCGCTTTGTTTATATATTTGCCGGTTTTACATTTAGTAAATAGATTTAACTTCTATCATTTCGTAATTCGTTCATTTTACCATCCTGCACTAATTTTGTGATGACATTCCCCTTTTTAATACAACCCAGGCTAGAATCTATGCTATTGCATTGCAGCCGAGCGATACTTCCTCCTTTCATTCCACACCAGCGCACCTACTCAGTTAATGGCTGTGGAAGTAATTAAAGCAGCCATTACAAGAAAGTTACTCATAACTCTAAGCTTGATTCTCGCAGCAAGCCTTTTCTTTATTTCTCTTCTCGCTTACAAAGTTTTGGGGCAATGGGTGTAAAACGAATGCACTCTCACAGTGTTTAAATATAGTTATCCTCTCACCTGACTTGACCTTGTGTCATCACCAAATGAAACCTAAGTTAGTAAATTACTAAATTACTAAATCATTTTTATATTCTCTTCGTTTCTTTCTACGTAAAAACAAGAAACTCGATCCATAACCAAATTTGATTAGGTGTCTCGGTTGCAATAATAATGCAAGCTGTCAATGACTTTGAAAATGATTAGATAACAGAGTTTAATTTATGAAAGGGTACCAAATTATAGTGATTTACTAAGCGAAGCTTAGATTTGGCACAAGGCAGGAAATATGGATCACCTACTGAGGTTTGGTTTGTTTTGTTTTTTTGTTGTTTTTTTTTGTTGTTTATCGGCATATCAATCTCATGGGTTATTTAATGCCGACAAAATTTTTATTGTTGCTAATTTTTTTTTTCGAAAACCAATTTCAGTTAATATTTTTTCCTTCCAAAAATCTATTTCTGATAATATTTTTTCTTTAAATATGTATAAAAGCTGGTAATATTTTTTTCTGAAAAATGTGTCGCTGGTAATATTTTTTATCTGAAATAATGTGTCGCTAGTAATATTTTTTTTCCTGAAAAATGTGTCACTGGTAATATTTTTTTTCCAAAATGTATAACTGGCAATATTTTTTCCCGACAAAATGTATAGGTGGTAATATTTCTTTTCAAAAATTTATTGCTGGTAATAATTTTTTGCAAAGTATTTTTGGTATTAAAACCTATTTTTACACTTTCATAATGTTTTGACCCCAGTTTGGGGGTTGACTATTTTCCCATAGCTGGAACCCCAGGTCAGGGTGGACCTGGGAACACTAGCAATTAAGAGGTGGTCCCACGCTCCTCAAAACCTCCTGATCAGAGAACTTGCTTTTGGATGTAGTTTATCGTCTTACCCAGGACGCAGATATAGTTTATCTGCATATCTAGAACGGACCTAGCGAGGATCGAACTCACTACTAATTGATATGTTAAGACAAGCATACTAACCATTGCACAACGTGGAGATGCCCAAGGACGCCAAATTAAAACTGAATTATTTTTGCTTGTTAAAAATACAATTGCCATTTCTCCATCTCGTTGTGTGGCTAATAGAGTTGAGGATTTCTAACAAAGGCGAGTTATTGCTTTTGGAGTTTAAGTAAACTAAGAAACAACAGTACCTTCATTTATCACTTCTATAGTTTCAATTACAATGCCGGTTGGTTAAGTATCTTACTTCGTGCGACCTTCTTTCGGATAAACAATATGGTTTCTGTTTCGATATGTCTACAGACGACGTGTTAACGACCATCACTGAATTTTCCCATCAATCTTTAGATGAGCGAAGCTCAGGCTCTGGCACTTGATATCACGAAGGCCTTCCACAGAAATTGGCATGCTGGCTTTCTACGCAAACTCAAGGCTAACGGTATCATGGGACGAATATTTGGTGTAATCCAATCGCTTCTAACAAATCGTGTAATGTAAGTTGTGTTAAAAGGGTACCCTTCGAGATCATTTCATACAAGCGGGGATCCGCCACTGTTCTATCCTGTTTCTAATCTTCATCAATGATTTTCCCGTTGTCATCATTTTCCAGCTAAGTATTTATGTAGATGACACAACCGTTTACTCGTGTCTTAGTAGCAAATTCGACAAAGTAAACTGATTATTTTACTCTTGAACAGGCTTCTAATCAGTGTTTAACTGCGGCAAGAAATAGCTTGTAAATTTTAATGCCTCCAAAATAAAACTGTTTTTAATTAATCATGACAGACAAACTATTCTATCTGCTATCTTCTTGGCTGATACTAAACTCCAGGAGCGCAATTTTGTACCCATTCTTGGCACTGCATTTTCATTTGTCATATGATGTGCAGCGACTATAGCGGATCAATTGCTTCTCTACTTCGAAGAAAGTTGGTTCCCTGTGTTTTGATGGAAAATTCTTCTCTTTAGAATCTATCTTACACATTTATAAATCTACCATTTGATCGTGCATTGAATACTGCTGCCATATCTGGCCTGGCGCACCTGCCATACATCACGCGATTCTTCACTAAATCCAAAGAAAGATCTGTAATGATCCTGACTTTCTCAGCGAAGTGACTTGGCTTCCCTCTGTCTTTTCTACAAAGATTTTCATGTCAACAGCTCTGATGAGATTTATCTCCCTGCTGCCCTGACTACATGGATTTAAGCGTGCTACTTGATTGGCAATTAGGTCTCACCGTTTTATTATAGAACTAACTAGATGCAGCCGTCACTTCTACTCTAACGGGTTTTCTTTCTCGCACTTCTCGCCTGTGGAAATCATGTCTGATTTTTTTTGTTTTTCTGATAACTACAATTTTCAAAAATTGAAAAATGTAACTTCAATCGCTATCATCTACCTTCTTGAAGTGTGTTGCCTTTTGTCCTTTGCTCAGTTCTCAAGATTCTCCCCATTCTCAGTCTTCTCGTTCCTTTTCTACCTTCCGCCCTTGTAACCCCCTGCGTTCTTGTGGCATTGTCGTCTTGGTGATAGTGAAAAGATCGAAAAAGAAAACAATAATTTGGATGTAGAATCTATTGAAGAGACTGAATAGAACTTTTCCATTCGAATATTGGATGTTCTCATAAAAGATCCATAGCTCAGTCACCAGGCTAGTTTGCTTTATGTCATACGTGTATAAATAAAGATTTAACTTAATTATATCCATGGGATATTGTATGCATCTCTAATCCGATCGCTTCCTTTTAACAAACCGGATTAGTGAGAATTGTCAACATTTAAGGCAAAATGTCCAATAAGATTTTCAGTCTGGATTTAAATGTGTGCTTAGATACACGATGACATTATTGAGTTTATTCTTATTCTTTTATGATCCGAATCCCTTCAGAATGTGAGCGGTCATGGCTCTCCGCAATTTCCTGTCTTTTGTAGTTTTAATAAATATTTGTTCCCTTTCCATCGCTTTTTACTCTGTGTTCTGACATCCGTTTACACGAGATCCTTTGGTAGTATATGCATTGTGTTCCCCTCTTGCCCCCCCCACCTCTATCATATGATTGACACATTTTATGCACCCTCTTTCTTCATTACATGTCACCCAAACATCAACTGTCCTTTCTCATTCTAAGCACATGTTTGCTTTTTGTTTCAGATTTCATGATAACTGCCTCGTTGTTCAGAATTTCCCTGCATGATATTTATAAATTCATTCTTTATAAAACACACATGTGTTACTTCAAATCTCTTGATATGTGAGGAAATTGTCGAGATTTCACCGACATAGACACATGAATACAACAAAGCATTTGATTGCTCTTTCCTTTGTTTTTAACGAAATTTTCATGTTTCTTCATATTTTGCTTAGCTTCTGGAGTGAATATAACAATTCAATGCGCTTTTTCTTTGTTTCTAACGAAATTTTCATGTTTCTTAATACTTTGCTTAGCTACTGTAGTGATATTTTACAGCGGTTCAGCGGTCTTTTCTCATCTTATAACAAAATCTTCTTGTTTCTTAATTCTTTGCTTAGTTTTGCATGACATTTGAGCACTCGTTTTCCTTGCTTCTAAAGAAATCTTTCCGTTTTTTAATACTTTTTTATGTTCTTCAGTGACATGTCATAAAATTTCAGCGTTCTTTCCTTTTTTTCTAACGAAATCTTCTTGTATCTTAATACTTTGCTTAGCTTCTGAAAGGCATCATTCACTATTTAATTGTGGCGTAGGATTTCTCTATCATATTTCTTTGACCCGCTATAAAATACCTAAAATATTTAAATTTCTGTACTGGATTATTTTTGACAGCACTAATTCGTAGCTCGCACCTTAAGTTGTTTCATGATCCTTGATTTGAATCTGTCATTAATAAAATTCTGTTCAGTATAAAATATTACGATGCCTTTACGTTTAACAACAAAAAAATCTTTAAGGGTTGGCACCAAGAAGTTCCAAGCCGGCCAAACTTTCTGACATTTCATCAGACATCTAATCTTCTTAATCGTTTTGAGAATTTTTCAACAACTTTACAATGTTGATTGATTTGATTTCAGAAAAGGTTCGATCAAGCTCATTGATAATCCTGTATATTTTATAGTAAGTGTTATTCAAGCTAGTTTAGTACTTTGTTTAAATTTTTCGCATTTAGACAATATATTTCACAGCGCGTAGTCAAAATCAAACTTTGACATCGACTGATCTTTTGGCCTATATGCTAAAACTGACTAGTTTGATTGTTTTATGAACTTGATACATACAGCCAAGTCCTTCCAGCATAACAAATAGGTACGTATTTTGGAGTATTGTGTAAATCACAAGAGAATTATTAGATGTTTGCAGCAAATATTCATTGGATGATACCGGTTGTCTGGTTTGTTGATGTTTTTAAAACATTTGACATTAGGAAAAGGTTTTGTGATTAAGTGGTGAGGTTAATATCTTTCGAGGTGCAGACAAATATTGTCAATAACAGAGAAGAAGAAACTATGAGCAGGGGAAAAAATCAAAATACGCGAATTCACTCAGGAAAAAAAGGTCACTATTGATTATTAAAGAAGTTATTGTTCGGTGTGATAAACATAAATATATATCAACCGTTTATCTATTAATTGCTGAATATCTTCTGTCGTATTGAAATATTGAAAGATAAATATTCCAGTACACAGTTCCAAGAAGAATGAAAACAAATTTACGATGATAATTATGACGAATAATGAAATTTCTCTATTCGACAGGAGAGTTAGTTTGTTGTATTTGTTTAGTGGCATATCCTCCACTATCGGTTAATTAATTCGAAAATGTGAATATTCTCTAGGCATTTTAGTCTTTTGTTGAAATAATAATGATTTTTTAATGATACAAATCTTACTAATTAACCCATACTTGGGGGAGAAGAGATAAATTCATAACTTCCCCTAGATATTTGCGATTAAGTTAATATAACCATCACAACTGGAATTGGATCTCAGGTCTCCGATTTACAGTTCCATTACACCATCCAAACATCCAAGTTTACAGTAAATGGTATTTCCAAGTAGTCACCCATCTACTTACTGACCAGGCTCGACGTTGCTTAACTTCGGTGATCGCAAGGGGACCGGTGTTTCAACATGATATCGCCGTGAACCTCGATGGCATAGAAAAAACAGGAAAAGGAGAAATTCGCCTATAAAACGAACGCATGATTGATCCATTGATAAATTTGTTTTTACGGCTTATCAACCTGTTGCAGAGATAATATTTATTTAGTGATACAA
This sequence comes from Acanthosepion esculentum, assembly GCA_964036315.1. Classification (NCBI taxonomy): domain Eukaryota; kingdom Metazoa; phylum Mollusca; class Cephalopoda; order Sepiida; family Sepiidae; genus Acanthosepion; species Acanthosepion esculentum. Next base: position 26,088,797 of record OZ038491.1, read on the forward strand.
GTCTTGCTAATTAACTCATCGCTCGAAAAGTAGTAGTAGTAGTAGATTTATACCATTCCCGATGGTATTTGTGCTCAAGTGAATATAATGAACCCGACTGGAATTGGAACTCGGATCTCCATATTTTCAATTCCGAGCCGTTATCTCTTACACCGTCCGCACACCCATGCTTACAGCACGTGGTATTCTCAAGCGGTCGCCCATGTTTGTATTGACCAAGCTCGACATTGCTTAAATGTGATGATCGTGCGAGAACGGGTTTTTCAACGGAATATAGCCGTAAGCCATAACTAAGCTTGAAAATGTAATTCTGTAAAGCTCCGATATAAATTAGGCCGGTTATTTGAATAATATTTGAGATATTCAGTTAGTTTCAAAGGCCCCTTTATACGGCGTTAACAACTTCTTTCATTCTGTTGATACATCTTTCAGACCTATTGAACTTTTGTCTGGGTGGCATTAATCCCAAAGGGATTCATCTTTTTACAATTTTATTTCTATTTTCTTGTCCAAAACAATCCATTCAAGTGTCAAAAGTGGGATTCGGGTGAACTCACTGATTTGCTCTACCCGCCTATTAGGTTGTCTAACACAGTGATTTTTACCAAACAACTTGATTTTATTGAGGAAAAAAATATAAAATCATTTCTTCTCCTTTTCTCATTACACATGCCTAAGCCAGCTTAGCGTCCTTTTCTGAATCAGTGGAATTACTTCAGTTGTCATATCTAGTTTTTCCTTATGACATCCATTCATTCTGATTCTGTCTTTGACATTTTCCTATCCATGTGTCTGGGGTAGGTGTTTTCGAAGACGTAATACTTTTGGCTGACCCTTTTCTTACTATACAGGTTTCATCATTTAATGAAACTTCAAACCCAGAGAAAGTAAAAGGAACATATTTAATGACCGAACAAAAATATTAAGGAAAGGGTTTGGCCTCATTTTCTTATCAGTTGAATTAATTCAGTTTTCATATCTAACTTTTTCCTTGTGGCCTCCTTTCTGATTCTGTCACTGAAAGATTTTCCAGCCATAAATCTGAGACAGTTGTTTTCGAACAGTGAGTGCATTTGTACTTTAGTTTTATGTCAGTATCCTGTTTTCACATCTAGCATATTTCTTGTGTCCTCCTTTCTGATTCTGTCACCGATATTTTTCCAGCCATAAATCTGAGACAGTTGTTTTCGAACACCGAGTGCATTTGTACTTTAGTTTTATGTCAGTATCCTGTTTTCACATCTAGCATATTTCGTGTGTCCTCCTTTCTGATTCTGTCACCGATATTTTTCCAGCCATAAATCTGAGACAGTTGTTTTCGAACACCGAGTGCATTTGTACTTTAGTTTTATGTCAGTATCCTGTTTTCACATCTAGCATATTTCGTGTGTCCTCCTTTCTGATTCTGTCACCGATATTTTTCCAGCCATAAATCTGAGACAGTTGTTTTCGAACACCGAGTGCATTTGTACTTTAGTTTTATGTCAGTATCCTGTTTTCACATCTAGCATATTTCTTGTGTCCTCCTTTCTGATTCTGTCACCGATATTTTTCCAGCCATAAATCTGAGACAGTTGTTTTCGAACACCGAGTGCATTTGTACTTTAGTTTTATGTCAGTATCCTGTTTTCACATCTAGCATATTTCGTGTGTCCTCCGTTCTGATTCTGTCACCGATATTTTTCCAGCCATAAATCTGAGACAGTTGTTTTCGAACACCGAGTGCATTTGTACTTTAGTTTTATGTCAGTATCCTGTTTTCACATCTAGCATATTTCTTGTGTCCTCCTTTCTGATTCTGTCACCGATATTTTTCCAGCCATAAATCTGAGACAGTTGTTTTCGAACAGTGAGTGCATTTGTACTTTAGTTTTATGTCAGTATCCTGTTTTCACATCTAGCATATTTCTTGTGTCCTCCTTTCTGATTCTGTCACCGATATTTTTCCAGCCATAAATCTGAGACAGTTGTTTTCGAACACCGAGTGCATTTGTACTTTAGTTTTATGTCAGTATCCTGTTTTCACATCTAGCATATTTCGTGTGTCCTCCTTTCTGATTCTGTCACCGATATTTTTCCAGCCATAAATCTGAGACAGTTGTTTTCGAACACCGAGTGCATTTGTACTTTAGTTTTATGTCAGTATCCTGTTTTCACATCTAGCATATTTCGTGTGTCCTCCTTTCTGATTCTGTCACCGATATTTTTCCAGCCATAAATCTGAGACAGTTGTTTTCGAACACCGAGTGCATTTGTACTTTAGTTTTATGTCAGTATCCTGTTTTCACATCTAGCATATTTCTTGTGTCCTCCTTTCTGATTCTGTCACCGATATTTTTCCAGCCATAAATCTGAGACAGTTGTTTTCGAACACCGAGTGCATTTGTACTTTAGTTTTATGTCAGTATCCTGTTTTCATATCTAGCATATTTCGTGTGTCCTCCTTTCTGATTCTGTCACCGATATTTTTCCAGCCATAAATCTGAGACAGTTGTTTTCGAACACCGAGTGCATTTGTACTTTAGTTTTATGTCAGTATCCTGTTTTCACATCTAGCATATTTCGTGTGTCCTCCTTTCTGATTCTGTCACCGATATTTTTCCAGCCATAAATCTGAGACAGTTGTTTTCGAACACCGAGTGCATTTGTACTTTAGTTTTATGTCAGTATCCTGTTTTCACATCTAGCATATTTCGTGTGTCCTCCTTTCTGATTCTGTCACCGATATTTTTCCAGCCATAAATCTGAGACAGTTGTTTTCGAACACCGAGTGCATTTGTACTTTAGTTTTATGTCAGTATCCTGTTTTCACATCTAGCATATTTCGTGTGTCCTCCTTTCTGATTCTGTCACCGATATTTTTCCAGCCATAAATCTGAGACAGTTGTTTTCGAACACCGAGTGCATTTGTACTTTAGTTTTATGTCAGTATCCTGTTTTCACATCTAGCATATTTCGTGTGTCCTCCTTTCTGATTCTGTCACCGATATTTTTCCAGCCATAAATCTGAGACAGTTGTTTTCGAAGACTGAGCGCATTTTTACGTAATTTTATATCATTGTCCAGTTTTCACTGGCATAAATTGCAGTAAGGTTGATCAAAGCAAAGTAGAACCTTGTAGCAGTGAATGTCTTTTCTATCCCAGATCTTTTCTTGTAGTCTTGCAAAAGTAACTGAGGCAAGTACTATTCTTCGCTTGCTATCATCAAAAGAAGATGGGTCAACTCGAATGACGAGGGCTTCAACATTTTCAATAGCTTCGCCATCTATCAGACTCTTATTATTTAACTAAGTTTACTTTGTCCCCATTTATTGAAAGTATTTAATGCAGTTGAAAAACGTGCAGATTTAATTGTACGATTACCAAATCATCTATGAGAAATTCTAGGAATGCGCTGTATGTTATTGGGGAAACATCCATAGTGCAGTATTTGGATCTGATTTCCACGCAATAGCCTCTGGAATAATTTAAAAAAATATTCTCGCCCCCCCCCAATAATCGTCAGGATAATACAAACGACGATCTACGCATAATGTTTCCCTGGGCAGCATGTATAAATAGTCGATCCAAAACAAAACACACATGGCCTGAAGATTGCATTTAAACATGAAACCGACTGTCGCCGTTGGGTGTTGACCTCAATGTTCACTTTACAAAAATAGCAGAAGTAAGAAATAAGAGGATAAAAAGAAAAACGAAATAATGGGGAAGAGGTAGAAATTCAAATAAATATCTACTGTGATACTCAAACACCGATACAGAGAGATACAGTATATACCCAATCACGCCGAAACAAAAGCCAGATGACAAAAGATAAAATACACACAGAAACTAATATCTAAAAACACACACCCACACAAACATCTAAACATATACATACACACAAACTTAGGCAGGATGTAAAATAACCAAGCGGTTATATGCATCAACACGATAAAAGCTGTCAACTCAATATGACACACACACAAAAAAAACAATTAAGCAAATAAGGTCAAAAAGAAGTCAGCAATTACAAAGCAAACAATCACCAAGAAAACCCACTACCTAAGTGATAAAACAACACCTATTCATGAAAAATCACAGACCCTTAGAAATATATCAAATTACACGAAACCATACATCAATGGAACAAAATTGAGAAGTAGCAACAGAGTAACCACCAGCCCTGAAGAGTGAAAGCATTACTACAATGCGTTCACGAAACTTCGAAGTAGGCATGACTGAACCAACACCACTCACTTAAGTGACAAGTTGGGCACCTCGACGTGGTGTAATGGTTATCAAGCTTGTCTCGCTGGATCAGTTACGACTGAAAAGTGAGTTCGATCCTCACTAGATGCCCATACTTCGGCCTTGTGCCACATCTAAGCTACGCTTAGAAAATAACCACTTAAGTGATAAGTTTCTCTACATTAATTATTATATTTTTGTGTGTGTATGATTGTATAAAATATATTGTAAGTTCACGTTACTTATCAGCTTTAAGATTTATGATGGTTCGCTCTTCAGGACCCGTATAAGTGAATTTGATAATCTTTTCAAATTTCCTGGTGTAACTATTATTGTTCTAAATAGAAATTATGTACTTTTTTGTCGAAAGTTTTTTTTTTACCTTGACATGATTAGAATGATATAATATTACTTCTATCAATTATTATTATACATATTTTATACGCATTTTTCGTATATAAAGCTCCTCGTAATGTACTTGTGAGTATCTTTTTTGTATTTTTTAAGGCTTGTGCTACCAGGAATCCCTTCGATGGAGCTATCGGAACCTTTTCGAATAAATCCGAGGGCTCTAACTACAACAGGGATTGTTGATGTCTCATGTCCCACATTATTATTATTATTTTTATTTCCTTTGATATCTGGCGTTTACACATTTCTTTCCGGGCCCCGCCCAGGGACCTAAGGTTAGAAATGGCATCATGACACTTTCCACTGCAAAAAAAATAAAAAAATAATTACATAGATAAAGCCCTTCGTAAAGTGTGGGCTGTACTTGTCAGAACAATGTTTTGTATCTCTTTGAGGCATGGACTTCCAGGGATCCCTTCAATTAGTTTACTGCAATCTTTTCCAACCAGTCCAAGGGCTCCAACTACAACAGGGATTGTTGATGTTCCCATGTGCCTCATTTTTGAGATTTCTATTTCAACGTCCTTGTATTTTGACAGTTTTTCGAATATCTTCAAAGACACATTGCAGTCTGCAGGGACTGCCATATCAATAAGGAGGCACTTATTTTGTTTGTGGTCTTTAATAACAATGTCTGGGCGGTTGGCTTTGATTGTTCTGTCAGTGTGTATTATTCTTATTATTATTATTATTATTATTATTATTATTATTATTATTATTATTATTATTATTATTTCTTTTGATTTCTGGTGTGCACGCATTTCTTTCCGGGTCCCAACCAGAGACCTAAGGTCAGAAATGGCATCATGACATTTTCCAGAGAGAAAAAAATACATAATACATAATACTTCGTAAGTTGTGGGCTATAATTGTCAGAACAATTTTTTGTATTACTTTAATGCATGGGCTGCCGGGAATCCCTACAATGAGTCTATTGGAATCTTTTTCAATCAATCCGAGGGCTCCAACTAAAACTGGAATTGTTAATGTACTCATGCGCGACATTTTATTATTATTATTATTATTATTATTATTATTATTATTATTATTATTATTATTATTATTATTATTATTATTATTATTAATGCCATGGACGGGCTTAACTTCCTAGGGTCGCCGTGAATCTGGACACCTGAGCAGTTACCTGCAAATAGCGGATTGAAAAGCCAGAGAGGTATTCATGTATAACGTATCTCGTGTAAGTAGATCTGCCACAGCCGCTCGACCTCAATATCAAACCACGGCAATGTCCTCCAATTTAAAAGGGTGCTTGGTCACGGAGACGTGGATGTTGGTTCAATTGGGAGAACACTCCGCCCTGGCCGTTGACTTCAGTCTCAGATGAAATCCGCCCAGTGATGTCGAGTCATCAGAGCACTGGTTTTATATATAGCTATGGATCCTAGTCTAAGCCCTTGTGCACGATGGTCGTTGAGCCAACAAGAACGTTCATCAGCTCTTTAAGAGGTCTTAACCTTAGTGCAAGATGATCATTGAGCCAGCAAGAATTTTCATCCGCTCTTTGACAGGTCTTGCCCTTAGTTAAAGATGGACGTTGAGCCAATAAGAATATTCATAGGCTCCTTGACAGGTCTTAACCTTAGTGAAAGATGGACGTTCAGCCGACAAGAAGGTTCATCCGCTCTTTGAGAATTCTTGACCTTTGTGCAAGGTGGACGTTGACTTTACAACGTTCACCCGTCCTTTGACATGTCTTGCCCTTAGTGAAATAAGGTCGTTGAGCCAACAAGAATATTCACCCACCCTTTGACGGGTCTTGCCCTTGGCGAAAGATATTCGTTGAGCCAACAAAAAGATTCACCCGCCCATTGATAGGTTTTGCCCTTAGTGCAAGATGGATGTTGACCTAACAACAAGGTTCATCTTCTCTTTGACAGGTTTTGTACTTAGTGCAAGATGGATGTTCCGTCAACAAGATGGTTCACCCGCCTTTTGACAGGTGTTGCCCGTAGTGAAAGATTGTCATTGCGCCAAGAAAAGGATTCATCCGCTCTTTGACGGGTCATGTTTTTTTTAAAATCCTGCTGGTTGTCTTGACACCATACTCACCGGAAAAATAGGCTGGAGGTATCGGATTATTCACCGATGAGTCAGTATTGTGTAACATACCACAAGCAACACTAACAAGGTAATCTGGCATAAAAGAAAAAAGGTCCCATAATAAAATATTTTATATTTTTTGATAAAGGCCACACTATTTTCTTTTTACACACATTTTCAGACTAATATCTTTAATTACAACCTTTCGGCCGTTGTACGCTCTGGCCTTCTTCAGGTGTTTGGAATGTCGAACTGAAACCTTTATTTCGCTCACTGTGGTAGACTGTTCTAGTTTCACGTGCCATGTTCTGTTCGACATTCCAACCACCTGAAGAAGGCCGGGGCGTACAACGGCCGAAACGTTGTAATAAATATGGCGACAAAGATGAAGACAATAGTCCGAATAACGTAAATAATGTACATAATACCTCATATCAGAAATATAGACAGATACTAACATGTTTAACTTTTTTTTAACATATTCCTGTCTGACATGTTATTTGTTTTCATTAAAATTCTTGGAAGTTTTGGAATGAAGTTATTTGTTTTTTATTGCTCCACACTTCGTACCGGTGCAATAGCTCTTTCTCGATTGTATGTAAAAGAACTTTTCATATAGCACAATATCTGAAGAAGGTCAAAGAACATATCAGTCGAAATATAGGATAAAGGTCAGGCCATTTCAAAGAAATCGGGTTGTGACACATTCAAAATATTGGAACTGTTGTAAAATGCATGTGAAGCGATGGTTGTTTGCAAGACGAGATGATTTTTCCGTTAATATTCATGTTTATTTGAGTAAAAAAAAAGAAGCTATGCTGCTTTATTTTAAAATCTTGTGCATGCATTGCCTTCAGTAATCAGTGGCGAAAAAAGCATTGAAATAATCAAATTCTTCCTTGTTTTTTCTTGCAGAATATGATTCTAACATTTCAATCTTTGAATATCCTTAAGTAGTTTTTTTCGCTTTTCGACAATTTTGACGCTTGTTTTTTTTTCTTTGTTTTATTTGTATTCTCACCTGTTTCTGCAAGAGATTATGCTTCTGAGAATCCCGAATAGATTTCGTCCGGTCGATCAATCATAAATTTTATAATTTCTCAATTTTTGATCGATTCTTAGATTTGTGCGCTGAATTATTCAAAATGATGAAAGCTGATCGTTGACGTGAAATCTTCAAGTTGCAAGTGAAGTGTGAAAATAAAAAAAAAATTATAAGAAGAAGAAGTGAAGTTGAACATAAACGCAAATCAGTAAAGAATCCTCCACCCATCCCACAAAAATGTTAATTCCAACGAAAAAAGAAAAGTTGAAGTTCGATAATTTTTCCTTTGCAAAGGCATCCACGCCATTAAAAAAATAACTAAAAAAATACGACGAAGAAGAACTTCTCTTCATTGTTTCTTATTATTTTTAAAAAATTTATTCTCCCCTCCACAACACAGATCAATCCGAGATGTTGCATCTTTTCTTTGCTAACACCTTTTATAATAATGAAGAAAAACTGCTAGAATTTTCAATAGCAAAACTGACCAAATCGGAATTATATATCCTATTGTTTTACAATATCATTGATACTGTGTCAAGGCTGTCACTATCCACCCGTCAGTTCATCTAGACAATGTGCAAGGCGTCTGTATAGAGTAAACGTCAACAAATTTCTTTATAATAAAGTTCAAACAATACAGCGCTCAAGAGCTACATAAATTAAAGGCTTGCTGTTAAAATAAAAATGATGAATGAAATGTTTGATATAAATGAAAAAGAACGGAGGAGGAGAAGAACATTATGAGGACGAGGAGGATAGATAACGATTGACCCTTGGCACGAAGAGGTTAAGATTATGGTGATCAGAGAAGCATACACGCAGGAGTCTTTCTACAAAGTGGCAGTTGTTGGGAATCATTGAACGACTTCGACCCTTACTGTGTGCATCGCAGATCTAATACAGATAAAGGTAAACTCAGAAATGTTGTAAAATATTGATTTTCAAATGAGGGATACGGCAGGGATTAATTTCAAGTTTACGGTGGTGATTTTGTAGTTTGGAGAAATTCTAGTCATGTGGACAAGTTGTAAGTATAATAGTGAAAATATTGCTAGTTAAAAAAAAGTGGACCTGGCAAAATCTGTCACCACACGGGGAGGAATATAGCCTACTCCCTGGGAAGGAATGACCTAATTAATTTTAGGATTTTGCAAATTTGTACATGAAAACAATTTGCAAATAGAAAGACATTAAACATTGGTAAATAATTTCTCGCCTTCAATCTCATTCAGTAAAACAAATATGGCGACTTTTCGAAAGGACAGATGCCTTTGCTTGTTGTGGATATATATATATATATATATATATATATATATATATATATATATATATATATATATATATTAATACATGTTTCATTAAATAATATAGATAAGCGTTGTCTATATATTTTATGTAAGTTTTTTTCATATAGTCTGATAATCTTAATAACATTATCATTAAATAATGAAAGAAAATCACAATATTGATACATACTTTTTTTTATTTAATCCAATCTGAGCTTTCGGCTTACATAAGCCATTATCAAAGATGACAATTACACAATATATTTATGCAATACACGAACAAGAAATTGATGATAGTATTATTTGTTTACATGGATGATTTCCAAGCAACGATAAACACGTGCATATAAAACGCTGAAAGCGAAAATCGCACGACAGCTCATGACGTCACACATGACCACGCGAGAGTGAATCCGATGAGTATTGAGTATGGAAAGCCGTTGGTATATATATATATATATATATATATATATATATATATATATATATATATATATATATATATTTATATTTAATCATTTCACTCCAAGCAAGGCAGTAAATCTACTGAGACTCAAGGGGTTAAAAGAAAAAAGAGCGACATGATTAAGAAACGAGAACAATAAAATAAGGGGAATCAAGAAAACAGAAGATAAAAACCGACATTGCATTTAAATGGCTGGAATGCATGGAGCCGGAAGAGAGTTGCATAAACGAGAATGTGGGCGAAGAAACTTTTACTATAGAACTTACGGTTGCATCTAGCCAATTCAACTGTAATTTGATGATACCTTGTTATTGATCTAACACTCCCTTTAAATTCATAAAGTCTAGTTGATCAAAACAATTACGATGAAAATATCTATAGAAAAGGCAAATGGGAAGCTACGTTATGGTAGTGTGAAAGTGACTGAAGCCGAGATGCCAGGTCAGGACAAATAACATTGCGGATTTTTGTTTGGATTTTATCAAGAATCTCTAAATAGCAGAGGCACCGGACTATATGTAGCAGTAGAATTCAAATAATGGTCGAATTGTAAACTTATAAATATGTAGGAGATAATCGGGGAGAAAGATTTCCAGGTCACACAACAATGAACTAACTTTTTTTTGCATCAAACTTATCAACTGATTCATTATAATCTTTCCACTTTTTGTCAGCAGAGAACTTTAACCCGAGAAGGCGAAACGAGTCACTCTTCTGGAGGTTAGTATCAACCATACTGATGGAAGGCAGAAAGAGATCTCTCAGATAATTAATAGAGAGATGTTTCGTTTTGGAAACGTTAAAATTACCCCGTCATTCCTCGCCCCAATTAACAGCAGATTGTATGCCAATTTTGAGATCAGCGGCCAATTAGAGCAATTAAATTTACTAAATAGTTGGGTCTCATAGATTGAGTATTAGCAAGGATGGAGAGCCCAGTCTACACTGCTATTTATACTTTTATTAAAGAGAATGCACCGCAATTAAGTGGAACTTAAACTGGGATAAGCAATTCCCTTTTTAGTACAGATAACAGTTGTGCTACCCGCGTATGCTTCAGTAAAGCGTAGGTATGTACAAAGGATAGTAAATAAGAAAGAGATCAAAATGGGATACAACCACCATTATCTAGCACTGAGAACCCATTCACTTCAATAGGAAATAATTGCAGCATTAGCATTAATATTTATTAACGGATTAAGCAGATTAGTATAATATAAAGCCAGTAATTGCTTAAACTAATACATTTTTTTACAGTAGGGTTCACCCTGTAAAAGACACGGGCGCCACTCGATGTAGAGAGTTACGTTAAGGGGTAATTTATATGGATAGGAGGTGAAGATAACGATTAACTCTAGACATGAACAGGTTACGATTGTCGTGATCAGGGAAACATCCTCTTTAGAGTCTGTTCCACAGGGCAATGGTTTCGCGGGAAGAAGCTGTTTGAGGGGAACTTTTCGCCGATGAAATACAGAGGGAATGTGGGTTGTTTGCAACTATATAAGTGACATGCATTTTTCTCTTGGCTTTTTGATAAGTCTAGAAACTTACTGAAATAAGTATTTTATTGAGATTGTGCTCAGTGAAACGTGAGAAGCTGGAGAGAGGGTGACCTTTGTCATCTAGCGATGAGTTTGAAGCAAAGATCGAGGCGAAGGGCATCGCCTTTTCTGTCAAGAAGGATATTAGCTCGGGGTCATTTACAATAGTGGCCACAACCTCTATGTCTCTGTTTATTTGTTGATCTTTCAGAATTCGCGAGATACAACTTTTTTTCTTTTCAAACTTGACCGGGACGGCTTGCGCGTAGCTGCCCGTTGCGTTTTCCAGAACTCTCTTATAATGATTGCGGGCGGTTATGAAAAGCCGTAAGACTTCACTGCCCCTTGCGATAGCTTTTGAAGTAGTGGTTTACGGTGAGCTAAGTCACGTCTTCTATCCCCAAGCCGCTCCATCCGGAGTATTAGAAGCCGGTTGAAGCAGTGATATATATATATATATATATATATATATATATATATATATATATATATATATATATATATTGTTCTGGAGCAGACCCCTTTTACACAAGATGGACTCGTCCAAAATATACTTATACTGACAGAGAATACCTGCAGGGAGAGATACGTTGAGTCAGAGTGACAGATAAGGAGACAGTACACAGGGTGTTCACAGAGAGTTATACGAGAGTCCAGAGAGAGAGATAATTACGGCTTCACTTACAGAGACGTGTACATATACTTTCTACTAACCCGCATTACTGAACTACTAATCTTCACTTCAAGTCGGTATTCTTACGTTTAACACACTTATTTTTCTATCTCAATTACTGGCGTTGTTTATTTATTTGTGCAGGATTCCATTCCCGGAATCCACAACCTATATATATATATATATATATATATATATATATATATTATAAATTAATAGATTTAAAATATGGTTTTACCGCTACACAGTGATGACCATGTTTCAGAAATGGAAGCTAAAGCCCCTGAATTTAATTTTGTTATTAAACCAAAGACATTAGTTCCATTTCCTCATCAAGCGAATTTTGGAGTAACTTACTTTTTAAAATTTACGGTTGTTAACGGCACAGGAAAGATTCATAGTTTGAGGGTTTCCAAGGTTACCGATAAATCCATTCATCTAGACAAGTAAGTTACTCCAAAATTCGCTTGATGAGGAAATGGAACTAATGTCTTTGGTTTAATAACAAAATTAAATTCAGGGGCTTTAGCTTCCATTTCTGAAACATGGTCATCACTGTGTAGCGGTAAAACCATATTTTAAATCTATTAATTTATAATATTAATGCTCTGTAAATTTAAATTTACATAGAGCACTATTGTGTAAAAATAAAAATATCTATAAGAACACCGGATTTTATATCTTACTGTTCTTTCCTTTTTATTTATATATACATATATATATATATATATATATATATATATATATATATATATATATATATATATATATATATATATATATGTATAAATTAAGCAGGATTTGAATAATCATAATTAATTAGTCGAGTCTAGAAAAATCCTCACCAGAATGCAGAAAGCACTCATGGGGACACAGTCCATTGGTATAAGTAGACTCGGATGAGTCACACGACGGAATTTGTAAAGAGCTGGCGCTATATCGAGTCTGGATTGTTGCCTCTCCGTCACCAAGACCCGTTAGTCCAGTGGGTATGATATTTTCGTAACGGTCCGGTAGTGGATGCGCACTGCTGATGAGTTTTCAAATTAGGTCGTAATGGCCAGCCTGCCTGTGCTTTCTGCCCAAATGTGACACCAGTACTCCATTTTCGGTCTGATATAGCTCTCTTGCAAAGCTAGAGGCTTGCATGAAGACATATATATAATTATATATATATATATATATATATATATATATATATATATATATATATATATATATATATATATATATATATATTGTGGCGCGTGTGATTATACATGCTTAAACGGGCGCACACACCTGTCTATATGTGTAACATATATTCGTGTATTAAAATGCATTTTGCATACATATTTAATATGCTGTTCAGATCTGTGTGTCTTGCGTGAATATGAAGTCATATTTATCGCTTTCTACATTCATGAGTGTGTGGTCTTTACTTCTTCTTCTTCTTCTTCCTCTTCTTCTTCTTCTTCTTCTTCTTCTTCTTCTTCCTCTTCTTCTTCTTCTTCTTCTTCTTTTTCTCACTGCACGTGTAGTTAATTACAAAAGGGGGAGTGGATAACTCACGAAAGAATTTATTTATGTCAAGTTGATATTTATGACGATCGGCTTCTGAATATATACATATATTTTTTGTTTTGTGTTTCACTGAAATATGCCGGTTATCTCCCTTGAGTGTGATGGATTGCGTGGAAAATTATCCTAGCCTAAAGTATTGGGTGTTCGATAGAGATAACCCCAAGCCTCTTAAAAATGATCCGATCCTGAAAGGATTGAGTAACGTAAAACTAAATGGCGACTTCATTTCTATACCGTGGAAGACAATGATTCGAACAGCATTTCTTTATGGACAGAATCACGCATGCGCACTGATCAATAGAGGTCAAAGGAGAGAAGAATCATTCCAAAATGGAATGTAAGATAATGAAAGAAGGACGAAGTAAAAAATAAATAAAATAAAAAAGAAGGAAATGATGGGAAGAAAAGAAGAGAAGGAAAATGGAATAAATACGAAAAAGAAATCAATAACGTAATAAATAAGTGAAAAGCAATAAGTTTTAAAGAGAAAAAAACAATGAAGACAAAATGAAAACAAACAAGAACAATGAAGAATGAATAAGGGAAATGAGGAAAAAACAAAAGCAGAAATGATCAAACAGTGGAAGGATATAGACAGATAGAAAAGAATGTATACCAAACCCAAATGACATTTTAGGATATAGCAATGCTTTTCTACATCGATATCGTATCAATTAAATATACGGTTTAGTTCGTTTGTGATGTAGCTGAATATTTTTTGCTAAAGTTTTGAGCCCGAATAAATATATAGACAATTCTTCTCTCCAGAATCTATCTTACATATTTATAAGTCTACCATTTAACATGTCTTTGAATATTGCTGTCCCATCTGGTCCGGTGCTCCTGCTATATATTTAGAGATTCTTGATAAAATTTAAAGAAGAATCTGCAATTTTATTGGTCCTGACCTGGTTTCTTGGCTCCAGTCCCTTTCTCAGCTTTCACGTGATCTTTCTATAAATAATTTCATGGTTTTTGTTCTGATGAAATTTCCGCTATCGTATCTATACTATATAAATTTAAACGCAGCGCTAGATTGGCTGCAAGGTCTTATCATTTTACAGTTGAAATGCCTAGATGTAACCGTAAGTTCTATGCTAACAGTTTCTTCTATCGCACGACTCAATTTTGGAGCACTCTTCCTGATTTCTTGTTTCTCAGTCTACTTTGTTCTTCAAAAAATTAAATGTAATGTTAATCGTCATCTTCTGTCTTCTTAATTCTTGTTCTTTTATTGTCCTCTCTTTTTAATAGTAGTTTTTCTCATATTCTGTAACAATCAGTAACCTCTTGCGTTCTAGTGGTTTTAGTGCCTTGCTTGGGTGGAAATGATTCAAAAGATATATATTTTTTTTTAAGCGTATCACCCCAAGTAAGGCTGGAGGCTACTATCACGCAAGGGGTTAAAGAAGGGTTGGAGGAAGAGCAGATAGGAGTGGTAAAGGAGAGGATGTGGAGAAAGAGAAAGACAGTGGGTCGATCAAGGCAAGGGGGTTACAGAAGATTTGGAGCGAGAGCAGATAGGAATGAAAGATGAAAGGATGTGGAGAAGGGAAGTGGATAGATCAGGGCAACTGGAGATGTCGATTGACGCTACACTTAAACCGTTGGAGATTGTATTTGTCAGGGAAACAGTAATAGGGAAGGGAGTTCCATAGGCGAGATGTGCGAGACATGAAGCTATTAGAGTAAAAGAGACGTCTACATCTAACAGTTTCAACGGTGAAGGGGTGGGAACGGGATTCCAGCCTCGTAGGACGTTTAAATTCACGAGGCCTAGGGACAAGCGAAAGCAGCTCCTCGGAGCAATTACCGTGAAAGTACTTGTAAAAAAGGCAGAGCGAGGCAACATCGCGTCTGTGAGAGAGCGACTGCAGACGAGATGACAGATCAGGGCCAATCAGGTTGCATATCCGTCTCTGGATCTTATCAAGAAGTCCGAGGCAAACAGCAGGGGCGCCAGACCATACACGGCAGCAATACTCCATGCAAGGGCGAATGGTCGATTTATAGACTATAGATTTATAGACTATAGATTTATAGAATATAGATAAAAATCAAGAACATCAAACGTCAATTTCAAGACAAGCAGGGTTTCTTCGGGGATCATATTATTCCTGACCACTCAGCCACCACCAGTTGGCCTTGCGTCATATTAATCAAAGCTAAGCAGTATAAAAATATGCAGAATGTAGTCTGTCTAGATTTCATATCTGTCGAAATTTCTGAGATGAGGTATTATGTACACTATTTACATTATTTGGACTATTATCTTCATCTTCGTCGCCATTTTTACTACAACGTTTCGGCCATCGTAAGCTCCGCCCTTCTTCAGGTGGTTGGAATGTCGAATTGAACCCTTTATTTCGCTCGCTGGGGTAGACTGTTCTAGTTCCACGTGCCATGTCTAATGGATGTCAGGACACATGTCATAGTGGATAAAGGCAGAGACAGGGCCCAAAGAGTTGTGCGTTCGATACCTGGTTAAGGCAGTGGAGAATTAAGAGAAGTGAATTAACAGGATATAATTGATAACTGACATCCATTAGACATGGCACGTGGAATAATAACAATCTACCCCAGCGAGCGAAATAAAGTGTTCAGTTCGACATTCCAACCACTTGAAGATGGCTGGAGCATACGAAGGCCGAAACGTGATAAATGTGGCAACAAAGATGAGGACAATAGTCCAAATAATGTAAATAGTGTATATTCTATTTCAATATCTATTTTCAGAATACTGTAATACAAGCAAGAATTTACCTTCATATTTATCGCCTTTTACAAGTCCTTCTTTCATGGTTCTCCACAACTTCCTATCCTTCTTATCTCTAAACATTGTTTGTCTCATAGCTATCCTTCTCAGTCCTTGTTCTGTTCTATCCATTTACATAAATTCTCTCTGTTAACCGCTTCAGCTCATGGCTTCTGTATATTCTGTAATGAGTTTATATACTCGAAGACCGCATTTTTCATTATGTGTCCCAGAATTTTCAATTGTTTCCTTCGGAGTGGCATTCTTGTTTCCGTTTCCTGAACTTTCCTAATTAGGTGCTGTAGAAATTTCAGCTATCGCTTCCTAATGTTAAATGCAAGTGTCATTTTGTTAACATTGCTTCTAGAACTTCATCACTGCTCATATGTTTGATCAATGGTATTCTCATTATCCATCTGTAGTACAACTTCACTATTGCCTTTTCATTTATGAAGAAATTGCCTCGCGTTCACTGCCAAAAAAGAAGCACTGATATTGCAATTCAGCCATATTTATTGTTTGAAATTAATTTTTTAACAGACAAGGTAATTATAGCTACTTTTCACTCCAAACAGAGTTGGCAGTTAGCTATACTTACATTCCCAGACCAAAAGAAACTACTAAATAAACGATCAGAAATCTCAAAATGCAGTCAGGAAAACAAAATTTTACTACCTTACTTAAAAATCGAAAACTGAAAAGAATAAATAAAAATAAATTAGATAAAAATAAATTAATCCAAATACATAAATAAATCAAGTAAATGATAAACAAATTAACAAACCACTCTCACCAAAATAACAGTTACAATAGACTACCCACAATGCAATACACGAGCCACAATGCACCACTGACCCGTATATATAAATAGTCGAGAAAAAGCACAACGCATGTGGCCTGATGATTGCGTTTAGCATGAAACACTCTGTGACCTCTGAGTGTTGATTTCAATGTGCACTTTTATATTTACAAACGCTTTAACTCTGATATTGAGCACATTATTCCATAAATACAGCATACCTTAAAACTATATTTATTCTCTCACACACACACACACACACACACACACACACACACACACACACACACACACACACACATATATATATATGTAAGCAAATATGTGGATATAGATCCGACAGTATGAGGAAAAATATGGAAAAACAAAAAATCCGAATATGCAAGTTTACTGTTTTTAATGTCGTTTCAATGTCGACGTCAGACGGTTCGATCTCGCGCACGGTGAATGCTAGACCCGGCTTCTTTACTATTTCCCCTGTTCTGGCAAGATTAATGCTGGACAAACGTACTTATAAACTTTAGATTCTAGTAAAATTCTTCTCTTTCATTAATAATAAGCTCTATTTTAGGATTACGTTTCCACAACATCGTCGACGTGAGGCCGACGTGATCGCATTTCAAAACGGAACGCTGATCTTAAAATTCAGTCATTTTGTTTTGATTATTCTTATGTCTATCGTCTTTTCATGGTGACTTGAATATCGTCTAATTTTAATTATGTTTTAATAACTATGTCCTGAAGAAGGTCTACTAGACCGAAACGTCTGACGTCTACATGGAAACAACATTAAAAACAGTAAACTTGCATATTCGGATTTTTTGTTTTCATATTTTTCCTCACACACACACACACACACACACACACACACACACACACACACATGTATATATATATATATATATATATATATATATATATATACATATATATATTATATACGAAGATAACATTGGGACACTTGGAGGTAATCTTCAGGCCATGTGTGTTGTGTTTTGGCTCGACTATTTATATATGTTGGTCAATCATGCATTATGTGTAGTAAGGTCTATTGTATTAACCTAACGTTTATGGGGTAGCCGGTAACAGCTATGTTTCAAATTATATGCTACTGAGTAGGAACCTGAACGCGGTTATATATATATATATATATATATATATATATATATATATATATATATATATATATATATATGGATATTATTAATTAATTAAGAGTCTGTCTATCTCTCTCTCTATATATATATATATATATATGAGGAACTAATGAAATGTTATCGGTTCTCTCAAAAGTTCTGGTATAATTAGCTCATCGGGCTTTGAATTTCTCCCCACCATCTTGTCATACACGCATGCTGACAAAAGCACACGAAAATGGAAATAGATCTAAGAACACACAGGGTTCATTAAAAGATAAGCATGTCGATAACTACTACATCATTTCTCGAACCAATCTTAATTGTTTTATAACCCTTCACGCAGAACTTTTCAGTGCCAGTTCAAGAAATACGTTTGGATTACAAACACAAAAAAGAGAATGTCTCATATCGAGACTATTTAACATCAAAAAGCATAAAGAAAAAAATTAATTATTTTTAATAATATGTGGAAATCTTCACCCTTTACCTGATGACGGTGGCGAGACCGGAAACCTGCGTAGCAAAATTATGGAAAATAAAGCCTAATATGTTTTTTCAAAAATCCACATTAACCAAAAATGTTTGTGGTTTCACTATTCTTTTTAATATACACACTTTTCTCTTTCTCTCGTTGGAACTACTATAACCTCTCCCATTTATATATATATATAACTTCCCGTCGTATGAACCTCAAGTAACTCAGTTCCTAGGAACCGACAGCCAGACACCCCCATACATGACTTGATTACATTGTTGAAGGTTTTGTGCAGAACCAACCACACTTTTTGAAGAGCCGAATACAGAGACCTGGCACACCGTGTTCCACAGAGTTGTCCTTCTCCTAGAACAGTTGCCATCCAAATAGAATCCAGTCTACCTGCTATTTACCCATAGCTGGGAGTGAAGAAGAGGGTATTAACATGTAAGAGAGTGTAATGGATTCGACTGTAATTCGAACTCGGTGGTCCGATTCCTTAATCTGAGCCGTTATCCATTCCTCCACCATACCTGGAGATAAGGTGGAGTATATGGATACAATATATATATATATATATATATATATATATATATATATATATATATATATATATATATATATATATATATATATATATATATATATATATATATATATATATATATATATATATATATATATATATATATATATATATATATATATATATATATATATATATATATATATATATATATTGTATTTTTAGAATATAAAATTGCAAATATTTGCATTTTTTGCCTTTCATTCCGATGCTGAATTAACCTAAAGGTAAACCTAAATGAACCAATAATCTTGATGAATTTATAAAAAATCTGTTAGTGTTTTCTTTCGAACTATCCTTAGCTAAATGCCACCATTCTTGTTTGTTGAGATATTGCAGATAGTACTTTGTACTTAACACTAAAAAGAAGAATCATAAAACATGTTTATGTTCCAAAGTTCATATCCAATGTTATTTGGGAAGATATACAACAATTCACGAAAGCCGAATGAAGATTCCTTGTCAGTAGCCATGTCTACGGAACTTTAAAATATATATAAAAGACACTGAAATACGAAAACTGCATAAAAACGTCCACCGACTGTAGCTTTTAGTGCTTTTTGACCAATTCCAGGAATAAAATGAAGAATACATTTGAAGAGTGCAGGCAAGTATATTTGTTCTATGAAAACATAGAAAAAGGTACATTATAATTTGTTACCACAATGTCTTCATGTAAGCAATTAGATCTTTGGAACGTTCCTACAATGTGCCACTAACCGGAAACGATTTTCTTATCTGCAGCTTATATAAAGACTATATAAATTTATTTGTTCTTCTGAGAATTCTTATGTGTCATGACACACCTTTCTAATTTCTGTTCTTGACAGTTTAATTGGGTCTACTTGGAGCTTATAATGAATTCTCCCAGAAGCAGTTTGTTTCTCTCTCTTCCACAGAAGACAGAGTCACACACACACACACACACACACACACACACACACACACACACACACACTCGCTCTCTCTCTCTCTGTCTATCTCTTTCCTTTCATATTATTAGATTAATTTAAAATATAGTGTCAAATTGTTGAATGTGGAGGCAGGGAAATAGTGTTGTGCTGTTCTTTGATGTGGAGGAATATAAAATATCTGATTCAGACAATTACTGTTAACCCCTTTTGAAATTTATATTACCCCCTTGGAAATAATGGCTCTTCATTAGGTGCCAAATATTTCTGGTCTTGTAACAAATCATATTAATTTTCATAAATATCTGTATTGAATATATACTTAACAATATACCGTGATGTCCGATAAAAGTGACTCATCTGATTTTTTTTTTTACTTGAAAATTTTTTCGCCCATTGTTTTTTTTGGGTCAAACTAATTTTTAATCTTACTAATATAAAGACCACTTCCCGACCACCTAGTAAAAAAGTTTACTCACCGTAAGGTATTCTATTGATAATTATAATTTTGGATATAAATGAGATTTAGGGAAAAACTCTGTGCCAAAAAAGTGACTCACATATTTCCTGCAACTAGTAATCAATAGAAACATAACCGAACAGCTTTAAATAAAGAACAATAGAGATATGATTTATTTATAATAGGTAATATAGCTCGAAATATTTAATAATCTATGGGTCCTCCTTTATTTTGAATAACCTTTTCAACCCTTTTTATCATTGACTTGATTAGGTTCTGGCAAATCCCATCTCCAAGCATTGCATTCCATTCGGATATGAAATTCACAATCAAATCCTCTTTGTTGCTGAACTGCTTTCTCGAGAGCCTGTACTTTATAATGCTCCATAAGTTTTCTATGGGGTTGAGGTCAGGAGATTGGGGCGGCCATGTCATAGCACTCACGTACTTCTCATCAAAGTATTCCTTCATCAATTTTGATTTGTGACAGGGAGCATTATCCTGCATAAAAATGAGCTTGGTGTGGTCGATTCGCACCCTTTCAGCAGAAGGGAGCAGACAAGACTCTAAAATTCTCTTGTTCTGCTCGCTCCTGAGGGTCTTTTCAATAGGTTTCAAGAAACCAGTTCCATGAAAAGAAAAGCATCCCCAGAACATTATACTGAAGGGATGCTTGACAGTACTTACTGCTAAATTCCAAGAGCTTTCAGAGCTTATTCTTCGGATTTTAGAAACACTTATCCTTTGAATTTAGCTCTCAACTTTCGTTTCATCGGAGACGAGAACATTTAGTAAAAAAAATCAGGTGAATCACTTTTATCGAACAGCAATATTATATATTGTATGTATTAATATATACTTAATAATTTTAAATATAAAATGAAAACAATAATCCCCATTTACTAAAGATATAAAATATAAATCCTGTCTTTTTAAATACAATTTACAGGATGAGTGAAAAGTAACTCCCTATTTTATGCATGATGGACTCTACCGTGTAACTATACTTTTTACAAAACTGGAGAGTCCATCATACAAAAAATAGGGAGTTAATTTTAACCTTGTATATTAAAAATAAATATATGAATAAAACCCCGTCATCCCCATAAAATATATAATATATATTACGCTAACCAGATATTTTTTATTAAAATGGAAATTAAGCACCAGTTAGTATCTAATCAGCACCTGGACATTGCACTGTCCATGAAACTCTGAGTTGTGCTACTGGTGGGCAATAATATATATATATATATATATATATATATATATATATATATATAAAATGCTCAAACACTAATATTCCATGGTTATAATTTATTATATTGGAATAGTAATTTTGAATTTTGTAGGTCTGATGAATTGGATCGTGATTACCATTCCAATGTAATAAATTATAACTATGGAATATTAGGGTTTAAGCCTTTTTATTATATTCTTGCTCTCTCCTGGATATTGATATCTACTTGGATTCTATCCTCTTGGGAATTATATATATATATATATATATATATATATATATATATATATATATATATATATATATATATATATAGACAATATTAGTGGTGAATATACACATACATATGCAATTATATATACACATATATATATGTATAAAAATAATTCCAAGAGGATATGATCCAGGTAGAACTCGATGTCCAGGACAGAGTATATTGATCACTAATTTTATCTCTCTATCTATCTATCTATCTATCTATCTATATATATATATATATATATATATATATATATATATATATATATATATATATATTTACATATAATGAAATAGATTAAGTCTGACAATTATTTTAATATATTTATTGTTCATACATTTTTATATATATATATTTATATATATACACTCCTATGAAAGGATAACCTTCAAGCGCTCATGTCGCCTGAATATTTCGTGACCGTGAAAATCCCGTGACGACGAAGGCCATACTTTCATAGCAATTAGCTTTGGCTAGCGCTTTTTGCTCGGTCTAGGTAATGTTGGTCTTGAGGTCTTTACTGACTAGGTAGGTGTTTGTTTGGCTGGTGGAAATATTCTAATAGAGTTTCGGTTCCTTTCAATTAATTTAGCCGGACTTCTCGATCTAAGCCTGTTGATATTAATTTAATCATTGACGAATTTCATCCAAATATTAAGTAACTGTTTAGATAAATGAAAAGGATCAGTATAAAATAAGTAGACACAATCGGTCTATATTATTCAATGATATATATATATATATATATATATATATATATATATATATATATATATATATACTCCGTTTATAAGTTATTTTAATAGATACAGTTTATTTAAATAAATGCTCTGCTTTTTAAATAAACAATATTAATTATGTTTATCGGCCTGAATTTTCTCCAACAGGAGTCGAACTTGTAACCTCATCAATTGATTATCGAAGATATGTTGTTTATAAACAGTAATTCCAACTTTGCATACGCTTCTTTGTGGCTGAATGCTTAATAGCACATCAGATCAAATGATGGTTCCCATTGAGGTTACATGTTTGGAAAAATACATATTTTGTATTAAGTTTCTCGAACATTCACGCCAGTAAATGTAATTAATATATTTATTTAAAAAAAAAGGGATCATTTACTTAAAAATGTATCTATTAAAATAACGTATAAACAGAAATATATTAAATAATTTCTGGACTTAATCCATTTCATAATATATATATATATATATATATATGTATATATATATGCACATTTCATTAAAAACGACTGACAAGGTGCTTTTATTTAGTTTTTTATATAATTTCTCGTGAATGAATCATTTTATAAAACGTACATATAACAAACTATTTCTAATTCTAACAGTTGAAATATAATCCTTGAAAATGGCTAAATGTATAGCCGAAAGCGCTCGGATAAAAAGAACATTCGGACAATTTTTATATAATTTATCCTCTGAAAATAAAAACTTTATTAGATCGCACGAGAAATTATATAAAAAACTAAATAAAAGCACCTTGTCAGTCGTTTTTAATGAAATGTGCATGAAAGAAGGATTGCTGCCTAAATACACAAATATATATATATATATATATATATATGTCATTCGCAGACAAAAATGTTTATCACATCCACTCAGTCGCGACTAGACGACCGAATGCCTCAAGCCCGGATCGATAACCAATCGATTTCGGTGTCAGTCAGAGAATGAATCTGCCAATTTTAGCGTATTGTTTTTACAAACGTAAACAAACGCCAAGCAGCCAAAGTGCTCCATTCATCTAACTGAAGAGCTTCGTATTTACGCAGTCGAGCGTTGTTTTTAGAATTAGCTTTTCGTGCAACAGTGCTCAGTTGAAAACATATTTTCAAGAGCTAGATTATGTCATTCGCAGACAGTAATGTTTCGCTGTATCACAGCTCCTAAGTGCAACCAGAAAACCGAATACCTGAAGCCCGGATCGAAACCCAGGCCTGACGATTGCATATAGCATGAAACAGAATGTCGCCTCTAAGCGTTGACTTCTATATTCACTTTTATATTTACACACGCTCTATCTCTGATATTGAGCACTTTATCCCATAAATATAGCACACTTTAAGACTATACTTCTTTATATATATATATATATATATATATATATATATATATATATATATATATATATATATATACTACTACTACTACTACTACTAATAATAATAATAATAATAATAATAATAATAATAAATATAGATTTTTCCATTTTTCCTCACCGTTTGCTTTTCATGCACGTGGCAACTATCAGACGCGGATTGAAATCTGATTTATTACAACCAACACTGACTGAGCGCTACACATACACACATACACACAGGCACACACATATATATATATGTATATAAATTATATAATTATATTTATAGGGTAACATAGATCAATATCGGAAAGAGAGCGATCGTAGTGTGAACGTAGGAATCGAACCCTGTATGCTGATTCAATTTCAGGCTTTAATGCGATCTTCTCGGTCTGAAGATCAAATTGAAGCTTTACGCATCAATGAGATCTGAGAGTCACCGTGAAGTTTGGTTTCTCATATACACACTATCTCTCTTCATTTATGCATGTGTGTGTGTCTATATAAATGTGTGTATTTCAGTATGAAGGTGAACGAGAGAGAGAGAGAGAGAGAGAGAGAGAGAGAGAGAGAGAGAGAAAAGAAAAGGAAGAGAAAGAGTGAAAAGTAGAAAGAAAGCTGAACCTCTATCGTTTCTTTAATGAATATTATCAAGATCTAAAGAGCAATCACACAGTTTTCGTTACAGTTGTATGCATATAGGAATCTTAGGTCTTAAATTAATGCTGGTGTTATCTATCTATCTATCTATCTATCTATCTATCTCTATATATATATTTACATGGTGAATGAAAAGTAACGCCGTATTTTTTGTATGACCTAATACCCAGTAACTTTTTCTTTGGAGATTGTTAAATGTACCTAGTTTTAAGTATAGCCAAAATAACTAATGTGATTTCAGGCATAACTGTAAATCAGTTGGCAATTGTTTTCAGTGACCTGCAAAATCGTATTACCCTTTGTATTGCTAATGATGGGGGACATGTGGAAACTTAAATAAAATTTCAATAAAACCTTAAAAAATATAGATTTACTTCTTTCTAATCCTTTTTACAGATTATTTCTATCGCAAATACAAATAAAGTTATACATTTTTTAAAGTGCGCACGAACTTTATGGGCACCGTGTATACATATATATATATATATATATATATATCTTTGCAAGATGCGATAGGTAAATTGTCACCCATTTTATATTTTTTATTTTGAGCATGCGCGTTGTTTGCTTCTTATTTCATCGACTGCTTAGTATAGAAGCGTCAGTTGGACACCGTGAGAAAAAGAGCAACATAATGCAATTCCCTCAGCAAGAAATTTGGAAATGGCATGCTGTGCTGCTTGGCATTCGTGTAGGAAGCTCTAATAGATAAATCTGTATCCACAACTCACAACGCAGATCTACCTTCTTCAACCACGAAGAACAGAGCATGCCTGTCATCCAAAGAAGGTAGCGTTCTTTTATTCTTTATACCGTTCGGTAAGAAATGCTATAATACGTCAAGACTGGCAGCCAAGCGCAAAAAAATGAACAATTTTCCAAACCTACTTAAATAGAATCGATCTTGATTTTCTTTTTCAACTTAAGACTGTTTTTCCATCAGTGCAAACAACCATCTCCCCCCAGGGAAGTTTAGGTCTTTAAAATCGCACAAAAGGCTGAAATTCTCCAATTACATGAGTTGCAAAATTTACCACAGGCTAACATAATCTTGTTTTTCATTCCCCTTTGAAATAAATCGATGTTTGCATGAAAATTCCCCCTGTTTCAAATCCATTCTTTTATGCCTGTCTTTGTTAACTGCTACCCCGCCAACTATTTTCGAAAAAAACGTTTCCTTTTCAAACAAATATTTTATTTGTTTTAATATAGTAACAAAACAACTGATGTACTTGAAGTACCCCAGCGGAGACTAACATCTATAAAAGACATATGAGTTGACGAATGGACTCATTTCAAGCTCAGAAGGGCATTAGAAATGTTCAAGATCGACGTATAAACTCGTGTGTATCTGGGCTTTTGAATGTTATGTTTTGGAAACGTTTATTTATTCATTTCAGAAAAAGACACTTTTGGTAAAATCGTATATACACGTCAACGCCGAGAAAGGGACAACAATCTTTTCTCTATATTAGATAATTGCTTGTAAATATATAAACAGGAATATATCTTTTTTTTATTCCACTTTTAATTTCTAGTTCTAGTGTTGCGTCGCTCTGTTTACGCGTTGTGAGATGAACACGTGTGTCTCCTGAAATGCCCGCAACAAACATGGCAGACTCGGAAACTGAGTCCACCAAAAGTAATGTAATGAAACAACAAGAAACGATATACATATACAAACAAATGAATATATATTAACAACAAAAAGGTTTGTGTCTATATATCTGAGATGAGGTATTATGTACACTATTTACATTATTCGGACTATTGTCCTCATCTTTGTCGCCATATTTATCACAACGTTTCGGCCTTTCAGTATCTGTCTATATTTCTGAGATGAGGTATTATGTACACTATTTACATTATTCGGACTATTGTCCTCATCTTTGTCGCCATATTTATCACAACGTTTCGGCCTTTCAGTATCTGTCTATATTTCTGAGATGATGTATTATGTACACTATTTACATTATTCGGACTATTGTCCTCATCTTTGTCGCCATATTTATTACAACGTTTCGGCCTTTCAGTATCTGTCTATATTTCAGTTATCTCCTGTTAATTACCCCCTCCAATGTCTCCACTGCCGTAACCGGGTATTGAACTCACATTCTTTGGGTCCTGTCACTGGATCTAACCAACGCCTTTATCCACTGTGTCATGTGTCCTTGAGCACATCTGTGTATGAATTTCTGGCACGTGGAACTAGAACTGTCTACTTCAGTGAGCGAAATAAAGGGTTCAGTTTGATATTCCAACCACCTGAAAAAGGCCGGAGCGTGCAACGGCTGAGACGTTGTGATAAATATGGCGACACAGATGAGGACAATAGTCCGAATAATGTAAATAGTGAACAAAAAGTTTACAAATGACAAAGAAAATAAAGTGTGTGTAACAAATGAATGTGGAAAGTTTGTATTCAAATGTATGTATGAGTGAATGTTCGTACGTACGTGTGTGTGTGTATATAATGTTCATGCGTGTCCCACAAGAGGGGTCACGTTCTTCCACTAGAAATTTGACATGTTGTCGTATTAGCAGAATAGTAAGAAGAGAGAGTGAGAGAAGTTATCATCGAGTATTTATAGAACTGGAGAGCGTCCCCTAGTAACAGATTCAGAAATTATAATAAAAATAAGCCGACAGTATCAACAACTATGTTAAAACTAAGATGCAACAGACAATGGAGAATACTTGGTTTTTGTACATCGGCCTCCTTTAAGTAATTTATTTATATTAATATTTACACAGTAAAATGTCGGATGTAAAATCTAAATCTAACCGTTTCTTTCCGATTAATTACATATCCAGGTATCACATTATGAAATGGATAAAGTCCGACAATTATTTGAAGACATTTTTAAAGGCACCTCAGGCTATATGACGGTTCCGTATAGGATACAGGTTCGAATCCTGTCGGAGGACGAATATTTTCTATGAAAATTTCTCAGACATTCAGGCCGGTAAATGTTGTTTAATACTGTTGATTATAAACAGAGCATTTGCTTAAATATTTGTATCTATAAAAAGAATGTATAAACATAAAAATGTCTGCTAATACGAAAAAATTATCGGACTTTGTGCTTTTCATAATGTGTGACGTCATTTGTTTACATTTGATACACCATGAGCAGTTATGAAATGTACGTGAGAGATTCATGGAAGATTAAAGTTTAAAGACAGTAAAATCGACCTTGCTAACCGAACGCTCCTCTGTGACCGAAACGGTTAAGGCACCTCCGGCTATATGACGGTTCCGTATAGGATACAGGTTCGATTCCTGACGGATGACGAATATTTTCTATGAAAATTTCTTGGACATTCATTCCGTTAAATGTCATTAATACTGTTGATTATAAACAGAGCATTTACTTAAATATTTGTATCTATAAAAAGAATGTATAAACATAAAAATGTCGTAATATCCAGGTATATAGTTTGTTTTTTGGGTTGTTTGTTTTTTCATTTCACTCCAAGACAAGCGATAATGCCACTAGGATGTCGGGTGTTACAGGACGTGAAATAAAGTGAAAAGACTTTATTGAGAAGAGGTGATGAAACAAAAAATAAAGTAACATTTATCAGGAATACAGGAGATGGCGGTTGAGCATGCATTTACATTTTTGAAGATTGGATGTGGCAGGGAAGCAAGAAACCAGAAGGTAGATTCCAAAGGCGAAAAGTGCGAGAGAAGAAACTATTAAAATAGAACTTACGGTTGCATTTAGCTAGTTCAACAGTAAAACGGTGAGACCTAATTGCCAATCAAGTAGCACGCTTAAAGTCATGCAGTCAAGGGGAACAGTTCATCAGAACAATTGCCATGAAAATATTTATAAAAAAGAGAGAAAGAAGTCACGTCGGTTGGAAAGTGACTAAAGTTAAGATGCCAGATGAGGATCGATTACATTGCAGATACGTGTTTGAATTATTGTTGTTATCTTTTAAGTGATACAGATCGTAATATAATTTACTTTATTTAACCAAAATAAACAAGTACAACAATTTAAATACCTGGGAAGTGTTTAAACAGGGGACGAATAGCGTGGCACTAAAATCCAAAGACGTATTATAATAGGCAAATATGCCTATCAAAAGCTAAGCAACGTAATAATAAACAGAAAAATATCATTATAAAAAAAAATGTAGACATGTTATGTAATATCAATCCTCCTATATGTCGGTGAATGCTGTTCAATCTCTTCACAGATGTCGAATAGACTTGAAGTAGAAGAAAGGTGATTCTACAGTAGGTTACTGAGGATGAAATGAACATGTGAGGAGAGACGTTGTTTTACAGAAAATGAAATCAAAAAGCAAACTTATCAATAATATCAGGAAGAGATAGATGAAATTTCTAGGGGACATAAATGAGGAAAGAGGCCTTTGAAAAAGTATACTCACAGGACAGATGGGCACCTCGAGGTTGTGTAATGGTTAGCAAGCTTGTCTCGCTAGGAAATTTACGACTGAGTAGTGAGTTCGATCCTCACTGGGTGTCCCATACTTTCAGCCTTGTGTCACATCCGATCTACGCTTGGAAAATCGCTACTCACATGACAGATTGAAGGCAAGAGGGACAGATGAAAACAACACACAACCCAGCGAGCACGAGTAAATGGATGGTGGAAGGGGTTTAAGGAAGATACAATTTTTTAAGGGCTACAAAGCACAATACATTGTGAGAGGATCCATTAATAGCAACGTCATGAACGGACACATTGCATAGAAGAAGGAGTCTACACTCAAACTCCTTAACCTACTGTGAATTTCCAAGAAACTTCAATGCCTTTTCGTAAAAGGTAGTTAACAGCTAGATTCCTACTTATTCTTAACATCAACACTTCTTTTAGAAGCCGTGCCCTTCCAGGACGTGGGTGATAATATCTCAAAACCCTTCCCAAACATTTTAAGCTCTAAGCAATGTTTATATCCTTACTATCCCTCGCAGGTCCTGTTCTGCCATCCGTTTACACAAGATCATTTATCCCCATTATTTACATTATTCAGACTGTTATCCTCATCTTCATCGCTATATTCACAACGTTTCAGCCGTTGTACGCTCAGGCCTTTTTCAGCTGATTTGGAATTTGATGAAGGCTGGAGCGTACAACGGCCGAAACGTCGTGAATATGGCAATGAAGATGAGGATAACAGTCCGCATAATGTACGTAATCATAATAGCTCATCTCAGAGATATAAACAGATCATTTATCCACTAGTGTTTTCTTCACCTCTTGCCTTCAGTATGCCCTGTGTGTGTCGGTTTCTCTAAGCACTCTTTATGTTTTCAAGGAACTTCAACTGTCTCTTTCTTATTCTCAGTATAATTATCCTTTTAGCTACCACTTTCTTTCAAACTTCCTTTTAACTAACCCATGTTCTGTGCACGACATTCTCAGCAACCGTCTATGGAACGACACACCTTTGTTGCCTCAAGTATTCACTGCGATATAAGAGGAATATTACATAACACTTGAATGCTCTTATTTTTCTTTGTAACGTAATTTCCCTATTTCTTAAGACATTGTTTATTTTTTGGAAAGCATCATTCACTAGCCTAATGCTCCTTCGGATTTCAGTGTCGCGTTTTCCATCGTCTGTTACCAAATAGATAAATCTCCGTACTTGCCATATTTTGACGTCCTTAATTTGCAGTATGCTTCTTTGTCTGTGTCTCTTTTGCTAATGAACAATTCTTACAATTGATGCTTTGTTCTTTCTTCCTGATTCTTCGTTTAGAAGTAACTGCAGTCATCAATACAAAGTTATCTTATACTAGCAGCCATACCCAGCAGGTCGATCAGAAAAAGCGTTCAATTAGAATGGAGCAAAAACAGCATCATGTTTAGATGAGTCTATCTTCTTCAATTACTTTAAAGTACTTACATTATAAAAACAACATTTTGAATTAATGCAGTTATATAAGAGAAGTAGTCTGTATTTATTCAATTGAAATTCAATTGAAATTAGCCGATGGCATAAAGTGTAAAACAGGCAATATGATGAGCCACTTCAGACTACAATTATGAAAAGTTTGATGAAAATTGGTTGAAAGATCAACTAAAAATAAGAAAAACACCAGTAAAAAAAACGCCATTTTCGCTATTTACAGGGGTTTTCACTATATGGGTGGACTCAATTATCAAGTTAAATGACTGTAAAACGAATCAACTTATTGTTAGCTACAATTGAGTGATGTTTGTATTAGATTGCTTGAAAATTGAGATTTAGCTTAAAATTTGTGTTGAAATCAATTTGTGTTGAAATAGATTTTTTTCGTTGTTACTTGTTTTTTTTCGCTAAACGCAGAGGCGTATAAATAAAAATGAGCTATCGCTGAGCTCATCATGATGTAAGTAACCTACATACCGAGTTTGAATGAAATCGGAGGAAAAAAGTTGAATTTATCAATTTTTGATCGGCTTTATCGATTATTGATTTTTTTTAATTATCGAATTTTTACGCTAAGAACCTATCTCTTACTGAGTACAGTGTATGTGCCAAGACAGACAGACACGCACACAGAAATCCACTGTTTATATATAGAGATTGTTGATCATTTTATTTTTTACAAGTACGTAAGATGTTACACACAAGGACATTCGTTATTTGTAAGGTTGTTAAATAATTTTTTTTAGACTTTAATCGTATTTTATTAAATTTTAAAACGTAAATATGCTATTAGATATTTTTAATTTCCGCATTAATCGTTAGAGGCTATCATTTTCACTTTCTTTGGTTTGGTTTGGTTTGGTTTGTTTTACAGCATATCAACCTCAATTGGTTATTTAATGCCGATAAAATTTTTATTGCTGGTAATATTTGTTTTTTTAAACATGTATTGCTAGTAATATTTTTCCTTCAAAAAATCTATTTCTGATATTATTTTTTTCAAATAAAATTTTGCTGGTAAAAGTTTTGCCTAAAATCTGTTGCTGATAATATATTGATGGTAATAATTTTTTCTTTTACAAAGTATTTCTGGTATTAAAACCTATTTTTACACTTTCATAGTGATTTAACCCCAATTTAGGGGTTAACTATTTGCCCATAGTTTGAACCCTAACAGCTGTTACCACCCCGGGTCAGGGTGGACCTGGGAACACCAGCAATTAAGAGGTGGTTCCACGCTCCTCAAAACCTGCTGATCTGAGGCCTTGCTGCTGGACGTAGTTTATCGTCATACCCAGGATGGTGCACTTTCTTTGAATTTCAAATATCTGTCAGGTTTGTTTTTTTATTAAGGAAATGTTAAGTGGTAGAGTATGAGAATGGTGGTCATCACTAAAATATTCTTATAGAACAGACTCATGTAAAACTAGGCTAAGGAAATTATTATTTTTCTTCTTAAATGTTCGGTGCCTTTTTAAATGGATTTCATCTTTGTTGCTGCTACTTTCACAAACCTTTGAGCCAGTCTTGTGCAGAGCGTTGTTGGCATTCGTTCTATTTATAATCCAGTCGGTTCGCCAAGAATTTACGTAGTTACTGACATCCTCAAGATGGAAATCTAATAAGATAGACATATGTGTCTTTTCCCAAATGTGAAAGATCAATAAAGGTCGTGAAACAGAAAGTAGGGTTCGTTGTATTTCAAGCTGAAAGACAATGAAACCTAATTTGCACGTTGAGAAAGTTATTTAAAACTTATTTTGCTCGGCCCGGAACTTATTCACCTGTACCCAAGGTTATAATAGGTATAATATTTCAGTTTCTGGGATTCATTCCTCCTCCTGTCAAGCAGTATGTAATCCACAGCACCGAAAGAGGTGAGGTGAGGTTTGATTCGTAGTGGGTAAGGTGTCTCAAAGTTTGGTGCCCGTAGAGGTGAATATTTTTTTCATCTTTATCTATTGTATTCCTAAAGATCCCACTATAAAAAGGACAATACCATATTCCGTCTCTATAGAAAAACAAGTAAATGTATGATAGATGAGATATATTCAGAGAAAATCTAGACTGTATATTTAGTAAATTTCGCAACAACTGTTAGATTCATTTAATTTTACTAAACATTTTATGTAACAGTGATGCTACATCTGCCGACTTCCTTTAGTTCGCGTTTTTACTTCATTTTAATAAGAAATCTTTCTCTTCGAATTTCAATTTTTATACATAGGACATGTTTAGTGTATAGTGTTTATGTTGTACCTGCGCGGTCTATACTCAGTGTTAAAAATCTACGTACCTACCGATAATTTCAAAGTGGAAGGAATAGTCTCAATAAAATAAACTGGAAGCTGATCTCGAAAATGGCCTCCAATCAGTTGTTAACTGGGTCAAGAAATGGCTTGTAAATTCTAAGTCTCCCAAATGAAACTGCTATT
Organism: Acanthosepion esculentum; assembly: GCA_964036315.1. Lineage (NCBI taxonomy): Eukaryota > Metazoa > Mollusca > Cephalopoda > Sepiida > Sepiidae > Acanthosepion > Acanthosepion esculentum. The sequence goes on from OZ038491.1 coordinate 26,121,797, forward strand.
CTTTAGTAACCTTAAAGAACTATTTTGCCTTCCACCAGCATGACTGATGCTAAAATCCAAAACAGGAACTCATTGCTTAGTCTTCTGCTAAGATAGTTGGCTTTTTGTGTCGTGCCAATTTTTATCGCTAGAATCTAACTTTTATAAATCTAACATTCGTCCGTGTATTAAATATTACTGACATATATGGTCTGCTACACCTGATATATATCTCGAAATTCTTGAAAAAAAACCCAAACATGTCTTACATTGTTTATGTTATTCGGACTGTTATCCTCATCATTGCCATATTCACAACGTTGTACCCTCCGGCTTCTTTGGGTGATTGGAATTTCGAATTGAACCCTGGATGGGGTAGATTGTTCTAGTACCACGTGCCATGTCTCTTCCGCTGCCTCAGTTATTTCACTTTAACTCAACTCTCCAAGTTTGGTTCACCACTGCCGTGAACTCACAACTCTTTGGGTCTAGTCACTGGATCTACCTAACGTCTTTATTCAATGCCATCAAGGACACATGGTCCAGTGGATAAAGACGTTGGTTAGATCCACTGACTAGGTCCAAAGAGTTGTGAGTTAAGTTAAAGGGAAATAAATGAGGCATCCAGAAGAAGCATGGCACGTGGAACTAGAACAATCTACCCCGGTGGACGAAATAAAGGCTTCGTTTTGAAATTCCAAACACCTGAAGAAGGCCGGAGCATACAACGGCCGAAACGTTGTTAATATGGCAATGAAGATGTAGATAACAGTACGAATAATATAAATACTGTAAGTAATCATAATGCCTTATCCCAGAGATATAGACAGAAATCTAAAAATGTGTTTGTATTGTTATCGGTCCAGACCTGGCTCAGTCAGGTTCCCACTGCAGTGACGTGCCTTCACTGATTCGTTGCTATAAACATTTTCATGGCAAGTGTTATAATGATCTTTCCTCCTTGGTACATAAACCGTAAAAATTTAAGTGTATTATTAGTTTAGGAAATAGACAACATCATGTTACTTTCGGTATAACTAGATATAAATTATAATTATATAATTAGTAAATTATATTTTTATAGTTTTTTTTCTCTCGCATTTTTCGTTTGTGGAACATCAGGTTCTTTGCTTCCCTATCATCTACAATGTTCAAAAATGTAAATGCAATATCAATCGCCATTTTCTGTGTTCTTGAATGCTTTTATTGGCATTTCACCTACCTGAAGAAACTATTTAAAGACAGCTATGTAGTTTCTTCTCTTGTACTTCTCGTTGTTGAAATCTCTTCCGGCTTCATACTTTCCAGACTGCTTTAATCTTCCCATATTTAAATGCGGTGTCAAGCGTCACCCCCTTTCGTATCGATTCCTCTTTTATTGTTCTCACTCCTTAATAATGTTTCTCATTTTTCTGAGTCTTTCACACTCTGTAACCCCGTTGAGGCTTCACTGCCTTACTTGAGGTGAAACGATTATAAAAATATATTAGGCTCGGACATAGTAAATTGCTAATTTTATTGTCCTCTTTACACAGCAGTCAAACGGTCCAGTTTTTGGTGTGAAGGTATTTTCGGTTAAGAGTTCTATTATGTCGATTAGTTTAATTGCGTACATTTCTTTCGTTTGTTTTTCTAGTTTTGTTTCTCTCTTGTAAAGAGTTTATGCTTTAGAATTAGCGGCATTTCAATTCTTTCAAAGAAGTTAGTAAACAACGAAAAGCATACCAAAAATGTTCATTGTGTTGGCTTCAAGAGTTTACTATGAAGACAGACTGGCAAATATAATTAATCAGGCTATATTATGCTTACAACGCACTCACCAAATCTGGCAGAAAACATTTGAATTCTAACCTCACAACAAGCGCCTTATAAGAAGGATTAACCCTACATAGTATTTCAAATTAATATTATTGTGTAAAATCCTCCTCGTAAAGATCGTCAAAGCCTTGCAGTTTATCTACCTCTCTCAAAATTTTAGTAGCATACGGACACGCCGAGCAGAAAGACCCCTTCCCGTACGATCACTGAAGTTAAGCACAATCGTGTCAATATCTAGTTGTGTAACCGTCAGGTAATACCAGATGCTTCAAGCTAGGATATGCGGGTGGTGAAGTGGGGAATGGCTCTTCATTGTTAATTGGAGAGCCGAGTTCCAATTCCAGTTGTGTTCGTTATATTCTTTTGCGCGCAAACACCTTTGGGAAAGGTATGGGTCCTCCTCCTCTCCCCTAGACTTGTGCCACTAAAAATCATTATTATCTTTAAAAAAAATTCTTACAATCTAAATATATATTCTGGCTTTAAATAAGCTGCAAACGAATCCATCAATTACCGTAATTCTCCAAGTATAATACGCCTTCATCCATAATACGCACGCCTAAAATTGAGCTGAAAGTGTGGGAAAATGCTTCTACTCATGCATAATACGCACCCCTATTTGGTAATGAAACACTATAAATTGTACCTTTACAATTTCATTACAACCGGCGTGTCCTATTCTTATTTTTAAAAAATGGTTTTAAACATAGAATAATTTTATTCTAATTTAGTTTTATGATAATTCTTATTTTATTTTACGGCAATTTTAAAAATATTTTTTGTAGCTGTGCATAATACGCAACCCTGATTTTGCTGATTATTTTCTTTTTAAAAAATGTGTATTATACATGTGAAATTACGGTAATTATACTATTGGTGCTCCGGCATAATCTGACAAAAATCAATATATACTGATTAATCATGAATTCTATTTTAACAAGGTCTATATGCACGTGTTGTATTTTAGTCTTTCCTCGTGTATACCTTATAGATAGAAATAAATCATTATAGTTAGTGCATGTCTGGTGTTTAAAAAATGTCTTAAAATATGTTCCAACAGTAGAATAATGTGCAATAAGATGTTAAAGCAAGAAATTCGAGGACCCATCGTTTCTTAAAACCGTTTTAAAATTCCAAACATGAAGAAACGACGCTAATTTCCTTTGATATTTTACTCTTTGTACTCACTCTTAATATAAGCCAGTCGGGACACGTGGTAAGCTGGTTGGAGCGTCTAACATTTCCCGCCCTGACCAATCCGCTTTCGCGCCATAAAGCGTCATTCCTTTTTCGCTGTTTTTTTTTCCTCTTTCCTCGAGGGGCAGGTGTTAGCGATGGCAGCGATGATTTTCAATAGGTGTCAGGGGAGGCTGAGGCAGTCCGGTTTTGGTGTCAGATGAACGAATCACCTACAGTAACACGAAACGGCATGATTCCTATCGGTCAACCACAGATCCCTGCAGTGTAGATCCATTTCAAACGAACACGTGTCCAGTGATATTTGGTTACCATAACAACGGACGGTTGCGAAATTATTAAACATGAAAGGTAAACTTCGGTTAAAGAGAGTGTTAGCTTCCGTGCTGTAAATGATATCTAACCATGTGCGAAAGCAACACGCACGCGCATGCACACACACACACACACACACACACACACACACACACACACACACACACACACACACACACATGTATTTGATAAAATATATATTTTTAAATACGCTATGTTAATTGAGAGAAGTGCTCAATATCTGGGATAGAGCGTGTGTATTACGGGTAGCAATAGTTTATTCTGTTATAACTGTACTGCCAAAGATGCTCGACTGACCAGCATATATAAATGATCGACAAACCTATACGTATATATATATATATATATATATATATATATATATATATATATAATATTGTGTTGGTGCATAATTATCAGGCATTTTTGTAGGCTAGGTAATTATTAATAAAAATTGGTGTTTTGTTTACTTTTTTTAATAAAAATATTATCTTATTTTCACGTTATAAAAACGTGTGTCGATAATCATCTGCCCCGGAATAATCATTTGAGAATGTTACAGTTGAAATGTTATATTTCTTTTTCCATAAATATTGTTTAAAAACGCCTGATAATTATGCACCAAAATAACATCCATCTATCTCTCTCTCTCTCTCTCTCTCTCTCTCTCTATATATATATATATATATATATATATATATATATATATATATATGTAAATATTCTGTTTATAATAAACGATATTAACAATGTTTACCGGCCTGATTGAGTCTCAGAGTTTAAAAACAGTAAAATCGACCTTGCTAACCGAAACGCTCTTCTGTAGCTCAAGTGTTAAATCACGTCAGTCTATATGACGGTTCCATATAGGATACAGGTTCGATTCCTGTCGGAGGACGAATATTTTCTATGAAAATTTCTCGGACATTCAGGCCGGTAAATGTCGTTAATATTGTTTATTATAAACAGACCATTTACTTAAATATTTGTATCAAGAAAAAGAACGTATAAACATAAAAAATGCCTTAAAATACATATGCATGCGTGAGTGCACCAAAATAATATATATATATATATGAGTGGACACTGGAGTTAACATCGAATAGCTACACTCTGTTACAATTTTCAGGCCGTGTGTGTTGTATAATAGCTCGCCTATTTATATATACTGATCAAAGGAATAATATATCCGTTTATTGTTTTATACTAACGGTGACTGAATGGGCAGAAACAGTTATAGCTTAAATTATTTTACAGGCTATTAATTATATTATAATTATGTGTCAGAATGGAGGTTATTTTATAATTATTGTATTCGGTGGATTGTTATGATTTAATAATTTGTTCTTATTGATGTCTTATATTTATACATTCGCTATTATATATATATATATATATATATATATATATATATATATATATATATATATATTATGAAATGTACAAAGTCCGACAATTATTTTAAGACATTTTTATGTTTATACATTATTTTTATAGATACAAATATTTAAGTAAATGGTCTGTTTATAATAAACAGTATTAATGACATTTATCGGCCCGAATGTCTGAGAAATGTTCATAGAAAATATGTGTCCTCTATATACGGAACCGTCATAGAGCCTGACGTGCTTTTACCGATTGAGCCACAGAGTTTAAAAAGTAAAATCGACATTGTTAACCGAAACGCTCCTCTGTGTATATATATATATATATATATATATATATATATATATATATATATATACACAATTCCGGAAAATCCTCGTCGAAAACACAACTATACTTAAACATGAAAACAATAAACAAAAACTAAAAATTCTTGAAGCTATATACATAAAACAGTTGAAACCTAGCCTGAACAAAATAAACTATGAAATCTCCAAAAATATCCTTAAATGCCTATAATTAGTAACAGAATCCATTGGTTCATACCAACGGCTTTCCATACTCAATACTCATCGGATTCACTCTCGCGTGGTCATGTGTGACGTCATGAGCTGTTGTGCGATTTTCGCTTTCAGCGTTTTATATGCACGTGTTTATCGTGGCTTGGAAATCATCCATGTAAACAAATAAGACTATCATCAATTTCTTGTTCGTGTATTGCTTAAATATATTGTGTAATTGTCATCTTCGATAATGGCTTATGTAAGCCGAAAGCTTAGATTGGATTAAAAAAAATATGTATCAATATTGTGATTTTCTTTCATTGTTTAATGATAATGTTATTAAGCTTATCAGACTATATGAAAAAACTTACATAAAATATATAGACAACACTTATCTATATTATTTAATGAAACATGTATTAATATATATATATATATATATATATATATATATATATATATATATATATATATATATATATATATATATATATATATATAGGTAGCATATTTTATCCAAACAAGTTTGCATGAATAATTTAGACATATCAAATCGATTAATTTTCGTTGTGATTCTTTCGAGTTCACGGATTAATTTCTTGGTAGGCTTAGAAAATAATCAAATTTTCTTTCAAACAGTTTTTATTTTACCAAGTACTTTCAATATCATCTTCAGGGGGTTAAGTTTCCTGTGAGTATGTATTTGTAAATTCAAAACATTTCAGCTGTTCGTTTCTACTGCTTATGCAGTGGTCTAGGTTTCAAAGTTCAAAGTTTGCTGGAAAAAAAACAAAAAAAACACTTTAGTCATTTTAAAGTGGCTTATTATTTAAGTTATGTTAATTTCTTTTCATGTTTGCTTGCTTGAGATGTAGTTTTTTTGTGAAACAGAAGTAACGTTCATTCGAGCCGCACGAAATGAGCGTAACTGGAATTCGAGTTGGAGATTTTTCTATTTAAAAAAAGGAAACAACGTTCAAGCCAACAATTTCGCTGCTGAATAAAGTGAGCTTTATACTGGGTGCGAGATGTTTTATGTAAAGAGCCATTCTGACATCGCACTTCCAATGGCCGTTAGGCATGAATTCAGTGTAGCCTATTTCAAAATTATAGCTTTCCAAAATATAGCAGGATGAAAACAAAGGAATCTTCCTTACCACTCAGACACCAACGTCGATTCTTGAAAATGACTGAGACGAACAACCGTATTTGAACAAACAACACCACAAACACGAATTAGAACAGTTCACCTGCAATTTTGATCCCAATACACAACATACACCTTGTCAATTCTTTCTTAATCAGACATATTTGGTTGAATACTTGATGAATAAATATGCCTTATATATATATATGTATATATATATATATATATATATATATATATATATATATATATATATATATAATAGAAATTATTAGGAGGATTTGATAATTTTAATTAAATAATTTATCGAGTCCGAAACCGCAATAGAATGTAGAAAGCATTGGTCGGCCATTTCGTCCTATATTTGGGACTCATCAGCAGTGCGCATCCATTACCGAGAATTGAAACCCTGACAGTTAGGTTGTCATGCAAACGTCATACCAACTGTTCCAACTCTTCGAAGAGGTAGCAAATCAGACTCAATATTGCGCCGCTCGCTCATAAATTCCGTGGTGGAACTCAACTGAGATTCTCTCTAAACATAGGACGGTGCACCCGGAGCCACGACTACT
>OZ038491.1:26131213-26133713 GCA_964036315.1 Acanthosepion esculentum
TCATATGTTATCTACCATCACCCAGAGAGGAAGCATCATAGTTCAGAAACATGAAAGTTTTTTTGTGTAGCGATGTAAAATATTTTTATTGTAATCTATCATAACATATATATATACATGTATGTATGTGTATATATATATATAGATAATTTTAGTGGTCAATACACACACACACACACACACACACACACACACACACACATATATATATATATATATATATATATATATTACATGAATCATTCATACAAAAAGCAGATAGTAAAGTTAATGATATAAATGCCAAGAATCACTCTCGCAAACAATTTTTAATAAAATTACATTAACCTCGAACCCGTTGATGAATGTTAAATTCAAAATTTTTAAAAACTTCAACCTCAGCGTTGCGACCGCACGCTCCAAAAATTTTTTCGCAGTTAACAATAACACATTTAAAAAAAAACATATTTCGGAGTACATCTTAACTTTCGTAGTCCTGTTATTTCCTGGATGTAAAAAAGACGTATCTATTTCTATACCTGAGGATGATTGTATGAACAATCGAAAGCTTGTAGTAAAACAAGACCTTATACAACTGGAATTTATAAACAGGGATCATAACATTCATCAACGGGTTCGAGGTTAATGTATTTTATTAAAAATTGTTTGCGAGAGTGATTCTTGCCATTTATACCATTAACTTCACTATCTGTTTTTGTATGAATGATTCATGTAATTTAAATTGAACTGCACCACATACCTGATATATATATATATATATATATATATATATATATATATATATATATATATATATATATATATGTCTACATATATATAGAGAGAGAGAGAGAGGGATAGAGAGAGGATAGAATCTAGGTAGAACTCAGTATTCAGGACAGAGTAAGAATATAATACCAAAGGCTCAAACACTAATATTCCATGGTTATAATTTATTACACTGGAATCGAAATCTCGATCCAATTCATGAATTGGATCGTGATTACGATTCCAATGTAATAAATTATAACCATGGAATATTAATGTTTGAGATTTTTGCATTATATATATATATATATATATATATATATATATATATATATATATATATATATATTGTCATCCACAGACAGACTGTTTCGCTGTTTCACAGCTCATCAGTGTTGCTAGACCTCAGGTTGCCTCTAGCTAGGATCGAAACCCGACTGAATTGGTGTCAGTCGGAACTTCTACCACTAAGCCGTCGGCGCACGGATGAAGGTTAATTTTAGCGTGTTTTTTTTTAGATTTAGATAAACACACAGTGACTGACAGTGACTCAATTCTGCCGAAGAGTCGTGCTATTGTTTCAACAGAATTGTTGAAAGAAAACATTGTTTTTAAGAAACATAAAAAACTGTTTTACTTTTTGTCTACTAATGCCTCCCCGCATATGTCTGATTGCATAAGTTATACAATTAACCAAAACCAATTTCAAAATTCCTCTGAAATATAAGCGATCATTTGCTGTTGGGGAATTTTTACATTTGTAGGTTATTAAAACACTATTATCATATGAGTACGTAGTCCTAGCTGGCAAATGTATTCTATTCTGTCGAGTTTTCTTTGTCTTAACCACACTGTGCGAGATTTATGCTGTCTGGAAATAGATTTATGCTGTCTGGAAATAGATTTATGCTGTCTGGAAATAGATAATAGTCTTAGTAGTGTGAATCAATGTATGAAAGTATTCTTGGCACAAAATGCCATAGGCAATTAATATTTGATTTTGACATTGTGTCATATACAGTTTTTTCTTGTAGATTTTATGGATGTGTTTTCAATATCACTGATAATTAGTTCTTTAATGAAAAATATCTACAGTGAGAAATTTGAATAAACATACCTCAATCATTATATTTTGATTTCAAGAAATAGGGTTAGGACGCAACTTACCTGAAAGAGACTATGAAGTCTTATATGAGAATATATATATATATATATATATATATATATATATATATATATTAATAAGTGTTACATGAGATGAAATTATTGCTTGTCATTTCATTCTTTGTTCTCTTGGTGTTTAAACCCGATTTCTTGCTCGAAATGACCAATCTGGATTTAACTCTTCTTCAATCAAACGGTGTTATTCCAGAGGTTGCTTGACACACAGATTAGTATATAAAAAAGCAAAGTCCTGACGCCTGTTTTTCGTTGGAAAGCATTCAAGATGGCAGCAACGATCAAAACAATTGAATTATTATCTACTAATTATTTTTTACATGTAACAATCGAATTAAAATCCCTACACAACAATGACAATACCATGCTCGAATAAAAAAGTATAAAATTTTTTTATTCTTTTAAGCGGGAAAATGCTTATTTCTCACCTTGTTTATCATCCAACTACTTTTCTTTGTTGTTCTTTATTTAGCTTGTCCACAGTTTGTACGCTTTCCAAGAATATTTGTATGTAAATGTATTCTGCACAATAACTTTCGTAAACTTCTTTCCGTGTTACCATTTAGCAGGGAAC
>OZ038491.1:26138713-26146213 GCA_964036315.1 Acanthosepion esculentum
ATTATTTTCGTGGATACCCGTATTTGGAATAAACAACCAGTTTTTATTTTAAACAGTTTGTATTAATTTTATCGACCTGCGTATTCGAAAAATCTTAATAATGAAAATATATGCTTACGATTTCTGGTGTGTGCCGGTCGATAAAATTAATACATAGTGTTTAAAATAAAAACATGGCGTCTATTTCAAATACGTGTAGCCACTAAAATGTCATCTGAATTAATAAAAATGCCGGCTGAAAAATAAATCCATTAAACTCTTTATACATTCTTTATTTAAGTATTTATATATTTTTTAATGAGCCACGTTGTCAAATGGCAAAAGACAACTGGTGCAACGCTTATATACAGTGCTATTTTGTCAGTTAAAAGCACCGTTGAATAGTTGGACAATAAAGACTTTGTCCAGTTCTTTCGTTACTCGTGTCAAGACTATCCCTCCTATTACCATTTACATCCGCACTACGCCATCTATGAACGTAGAAAATGTAATTAAAGGTCGGAGTAAGAACGGTGGCGTTAAGTGTAAGATTACCTTCGAATACAGTTAGGGTAAGGTTAGTTAGGGAACTGACAGTACGATATAACTTAAATTTTAACTTAGAATTAATTCAAATATCCCATATCAGAATAAAATCGAGCGTAGAATTATGACTAGCCTTTTGACATAAACATTTTTCCTTAGGCGAATAATGGGGCTCCAACAAGCTAATTCCAGATAAGTAAATTACTTGAATAAAGAATCGTATAGCTTACATTTAGACGGGCAAATTACAAACTAGCCTAAGCAAGAAGAATGATCAGTTAGATAGCAAATCCAATTAAATACAGCTACTGGAGAAGGAAGGAAGAATACTACAAACAGTTATAATATTCAAATAACACAATTATATATATATATATATATATATATATATATATATATATATATATATATATATATACATACATATATATATATATATATATATATATATATATATATATATATATATGTGAATATATTGATAGAAACAAGTAGTAAAGAGTGGGCAAGTAAAAGAGTTTTTAAATTAGTTGGGTAAAGGATCAGATAGCTGACATTTTGTCGGCCGAATTCAAACCTAGTTAATATGGCCAAAGATTTCGGTCGGCGTCACCAAAAGCGATAATCTATCTGTCATCGGACAGACTTCTCCTTCCTTGGTAGAAAAGGAGGGGAGGTCAAGCAAAAAAGAAAAGAAAATCTCTCGAATCCCTTTCATCGGCCCACTATACACACACACACGCACACGCACACACACATACAGGGTATCCATAAAGTTCGTGTGCACTTTTTAAAAACATTATAACTTTGTTTGCATTTGCGATAGAAATAATTTGTAAAATGGATTAGAAAGATGTAAATCTATATTTTTTTTAAGGTTTTATTGAAATTTTATTTAAGTTTCCACATGTCCTCCATCATTAGCAATACAAAGGGTAATACGATTTTGCAGTTCACGGAAAACATTTGCCAACTGATTTACAGTAATGCCTGAAATCACATCAGTTATTTTAGCTATACTTAAAACTAGGTACATTAAACTTTATAACATTTTTTATAGATTATTTCTATCGCAAATACAGATAAATTTATAATTTTTTTAAAGTGCTCACGAACTTTATGGACACCCTGTATATATATATATATATATATATATATATATAATTTCACTATTTCTTTGTTTATGCTACCATAGCCATAATAGGCTTATATTTCTCCCTCAGGAACCAACCATTTTGTAAATGTTGGTGTCATCAAGCGTCTCTCTCTATATTCGTTCGTGGGTGGTGCGTCTCAAAATCTTAATCCTTGACCATCATAATGGGGGAGAGAAATTGTTTCGATGCACATCCCTAAACCTATCAGTATGCGGCATCGTAATGTTTACGGTCGAGCTGGAGTCCCACTGTTATCGAATAATAATCCTCCACGACGGGTGTAGACCGTCTGCTTCGAGGTTCGACGTTTTGTGCGTGGAGAGATTCTCTTCTGTATGTTTTCATTGTGACGGGCGATTAATTGAGCTACTGTTGCTTTTAGACCAGCTTGAACCTATTTGGCCATTCTCTTTCGAACTCAGCAACAAGCGATTTCTATCCACAGAATCGCCGGATTTTATTATCACTATTCTCTGTATCCATAGAATTGTTTGTGTATGAAAACTTCAGTAGATCACCATATTTTGAAATGCTTAGTCAAGATCATATAAATTACCTTTCTTTCTTCTAATAGCGCATGAAATGAAATTCAGCAGGTCGCTATGACAATATATTAAATTTCTGCCATGTAATTGGTTGATTAGAAATTTGCATAAAAGAACATTGTTCACGTGTACTTAATCAAGTGGACAGTCAGTATGTGTGTGTGTGTGTGTGTGTGTGTGTGTGTGCGCGCGTAAGTACGGCCTTTCAAAATTTGAACAAATTAAGAGGACCGAATTTTTTTCCATTTATATGTATATCTGTACAAGAACGCTCAGAAGTTCTGCCTACTTGACGATCATGGTAGTGAGAAACTCGAGTAGCGGTAGTGTATGTTTTTGAGTCGAGAGGCAGGGAAATATAATTACGCTGTCTTGATATTTTAAACCTAGAACACTCTTTGTTACTGTTTATCTAAGCGTCAATCTTTTTCTTATCAGTTTATGTTTCTTTTCCCCTTTTTCTTCTATCGATTTTTCTCTTGGCTTTTGATTTCATATTTTTTTCTATTTATATATTCTTTGGCCACTTGGCAGGTATTGTATTAGTTTTACCAATACTTTGGGTTTTTTTTATATGCAGGATGTATCAAAAATACTTTTACAAACTTTGGTCCATATAAACATATGTCTGCAAATCCTTTGTGTTTGAGTTGTTCATTTTAAAGAAAGTTTGCGGTAAATGGCGCTGTGTTGACATATAGACTAGGTTACATTTGTCATTTGTGTACATTTGTGGCTAGTCTGTCTTCAACATTTAACATGTGTAGTAGTGAGTTAACTAAGAAGTGTTCCGTTTAATAATAACAGGATATTCATATCGTGAGTAAGTAGATATGATTTTATCTAGGCCCGCGCGAATGTTAATGGACGCGAGGCTGCACGGCTGTATCAGACAGCGTTTCCGTGTCGAAAACAGCCTATTTATTCAAACTTTGCTGGTTATCGTCACATTATCTGTGGCACCACAAACTATGAACCGAGGAAGACCAGATATCCGCTCATGCGCCTGACTACGAAGAACACTTAATGTAGGCTGTCGGTGTCGATCCAGGTATCAGCACACGTCAAGTGGCTCTAGCACAGGGGTGGGCAAACTACGGCCCGCTGGCCACATGCGGCCCGCCAAACGATTTCGTGCGGCCCGCTTTAAAATGTTATTTATTAAAACTATATTTTTCCTTTAAAAGCCCTTTATTTTGCCAATGTTAAATATCAGTTATTTTGGTTTATATATACTATGCGGCCCAGTAAAACTATAATTTTTTAGAATGCGGCCCTTGTACTAAAAAGTTTGCCCACACCTGCTCTAGCATCTCGTACATAGTACTGCATAAAGGGTACTTCAAGAGCAGTTCATGTACCATTTTCATTTGTTGAAACGTGTGCAGGGACTTTCGCCCTCTGATCGCCCACCACTTTTACCGATGATTTATTGCACAAAATGTTGATCCGGTTTTTGTCTCTTCCGTCTTGTTTATGGATGAGGCAACTTTTGGAAGAAATTGAATAACAAATTTACACAACCAACATTTGAGGGCGTATCGGAATCCCCATAGCACATAGCAAACTAGACGCCAGCATCATTTTACGGTTAATGCGTGGTCTGGAATTGTAGATGATTGTTAAGTCCATATATTCTCCCAGTACGTGTTGCAGGAGCTGTCGATAGGGACGTTTTCTTTCGAATACACTTCCATACCTGCTGGAGGATGTATTCCTGATAATGCGAAATCGCATGTGGTTCATACATGATGCGACCCCAGGATATTTTAGTCACATTGTTTACAATGCACTGGCTGACATCTACCACGAAAGATAGGTAGTAGGGGAGGACCGGTTCCATGTCCTGGACTTGCCCCCGAACTCAATACTTTGGATTCTTATTTGTGGGACCACCTAAAACAACTGATTTATGCAGCAAACATCAATAATGTAGAGACTCTTAATCAATATGCCATGGAGGACTGCGAAACCATTCGACACCGTGTTTTGAAAGGGTCTACAGGTCAATGATCCGACAGCTGCAAGCGTGTGTAGAATCAAGCGGAGGACATTTTGAAAGTTTTTAATGAGTTGCTGTGTTGAGGAACAATGATAGGCTTTTAGACATAGGTTTAAATTGACATTTTACCTGGTTTTAGTGTCAGAAACCAGCGCCCAATGTTTGTAAGAGTATTTTTGGATTATATCTTGGATTGTACATTTAACAGTGTTTACCGTATATTTGAATCTTAATAACTTAAAAACGAAAGATGTTTATATAGACTTTTGTCCTTGGTTTGGTATGAGGAACACGCCGCCAAAGTTTGTAAAATTACTTTTGATACACCAAAAAAAAAAAAAAATATATATGTAGTTGTTTTTATACACCGTTTCACATTTCACGTTTTTCAAGATTTAAAAAGTACGTAAGCAATGATTAATAATCTTTACAAATCGCAAGATTCGTGATACTGCTAGATTGGCATTTAGGTCCCACCGTTTTACCCTTGAAATAGCTAAATGACCCGCCACTACTACTTCAACAGTTACTTTTTTCGCATTGCCACCCATTTCTTGCTTTTCTGGTAACTACAAAAATCTATATGCAAATTCAATCACCATCACCCACAAACAACCCACTGCAGGTTTTAAAGTTTTGATTCTCCTAGACCAGTTGCCCACCAAGGCTATAGAACCCAGTCTGTCCTGCTATTTAGCCATAGTTGGAGGGAGAAGAAAAGGATTCATACCCTTCCCAAGGGTGTTAGCACGTAAGTGAATGTAATGGATTCGAGTGGAATTCGAACTCGGCTCTCCGATTCCTAAATCCGAGTCGTTATCCATTACTCCACCGTAAATATAACAACACACTACCAAAATGAAAAGTACGGAGAACCCAGGTTATTTGTGAGTTCAAATGCCCCTTATGGAAGTTTTGTACCTGATCAAATGAAACTCACAAATAATTATTTTGGTCATACTACTACATGCCTATCTAAACGACTCACGTTGCACCTACACGACCAGAGCTCAATTAAGAGTCATTTAAACACACACAACAACCTACCAATCTTCACCCGAAACATACTAATAGAAAATACAAGTATGATAGCCTGATCCACGTGTAAAACATTATAAATAATGAATGTTCTGGCGTGAGAAGGCGGCGTTTGCTTGCCACGAAAAGAATTCGCGTGGTAACAGTTTTCAGTCGTAAGCAGAATTGATTTCACTGCGATTCGAACCTGAGCCTCGCATTAACCAGTTGAGGTTGATTTATCCGAATCAAATGAACGCACAATAGACAAGCCAGGATGTTGGGGAGTGGCGCGATTTGTATATAAATATGCGAATTTAATCCAAATATCCTGATCGAGTATTTTGCGATGCAATAAAAGAACGAACGCGAGACACACTGGCGGTTGGGGAGTGAGAGGAGAAAGGCGTCCTTAAAGGTGCTTCTAAGGACAGCCAGGGCGACTGAATTTAATTACTTTTTTCTTTGCAGTGATTTCTTTTTACTTCAATCGCTAATAATCAAAAGGGAAAAATCAACACTCAATAACCTTAACTACCCACACGGCAACAATGGACTGACCGTGTTTGGAAAATAAACATTCCTGTAATTTCAAACACATACACAAAAAAGCATACACACACAATATAAAAAAATAAAAATCGTCCTTGATAATGGGTAAAAGAATAGCCGAAAGCGCTCGGATATACAGAACGTTTGAACAGTTTTTATACACTTTGTTTCCAGAAAAGTAAAGAATTATCGCACTACCTTGTCAGTCATCTTTAACAAAGCATGGATAAAAGACGGAATGGTGCACAAATACACACGATACATATATATATATATATATATATATATATATATATATATATATATATATATATATATATATATACTATTTACATTGGCCGGACTATCATCCTCATCGTTGTTGCCATATTTATCACAACGTTTCGGCCGTTGTACGCTCCGGCCTTCTTCAGATGGTTGGAATGTCGAACTGAACCCTTTATTTCGCTCGCTGGGGTAGACTGTTCTAGTTCCACCTGCCACCTGAAGAAGCCTGGAGCGTACAATGGCCGAAACGTCGAAACGTTGTGATAAATATGGCGACAAAGATGAGGATGATAGTCCGAACAAAGTAAATAGTGTACATAATACTTCATCTCAGAAATATAGACACACACACACACACACACACACATATATATATATATATATATATATATATATATATATATATATATATATATATACCTAAAGAGCTAGGTAAACCTAGATAGGTTTCACCTAAACGGATCGTCAGGATAAAACTGGCCAAAGAGGTAAAAATAGAACAGAATATATAGCTTAAACCAAAAAACAACCATGACCACGTGACAAAAAAAAAAGAACAAATAAAACCAGTAAACACTCAAGGTGTTACATTCTTTATTCAACCACGGAAAAAAACGAGTACCTAAGGATAAACTACTGATATATATATATATATATATATATATATATATATATATATATATATATATATATATATATATATATATATATATAAATTTGAGATTTTTCTATATCTTCCTCACCCTTTTTCTTTCTGACAAATACTTTCATGTACTGAAATTATGGCCGACTACAAAAAGTTTATTTCTAGTTGAATCTGAAAACGATTCTCAAGAAAATGGAAATCGTTAGAAGAGGGAGAGACCGATATTTGGGTGTAAATTCAAGATCTTAATTCAATTAATTCATTTAGCGAATTAATATCTCTTCATCAGAAATCTCTCTTCATCAAAAATCGCGACAAATTAGCAGTTGGATGCTACAGTCGACCTGCCTTGAAATGAAGAGAGGATAAAAAACGAAGCGGCAAGGGAGGTCATTATAATTTTGTCTTGTGCGGAGCGATCGTGTCCTCTTTATTTCATTTTTTTTTAGTTTTATTATATAGGATCTGTGGGAAGAGTCAGTCAACCTTCAGTGAAAATTATTCCATATTTATTTTGTGTAGTAAGCAGTTTTCAATCAAGATATGATTTTCAAGCGGGAGCGTTTTCGACTGCCGCACAAATAAAAAAATAGTTCTGTAGAAAATTGCTAATGGCCTTGCTGTCATCTCGTTTCCAACATCGGAATGTGAATGAGATCTTCCGCTTTACCAATTTCCTATATATTATAACTAATGAAGAACTGAAGTAGGCAAAACATTTCTAAGGTAAGACATACTTTTAAAAATGATTTCAGCAACAATCCAATCTCAGAATAGTAGACTAAATGG
>OZ038491.1:26151213-26211213 GCA_964036315.1 Acanthosepion esculentum
TGTGTCAATAGTAATTTTAAATATATTTTTCTACATGTATGAGTTCTTTTTTCTTTTCCTTAAAAATTCCTTGTTGCTTATATGGTTTACCTCTGGTATAATGAACATACTTCTGTAGAACCACATCTCTGCTGTTTCAAGTTTCCTCTTCTTTGAAAAACTTTCCCAGCATCCAATATATAATGGGATTGATATTACACAGAAGTTCAGCACTCTTTTTTTTTTTATCCCTAACGAAATTTTCTGGTTTTCTTAATAATTCGCTTAGCTTTTGGAAGGCACATTTGCTATTCCACTGAAATAATTAGAAGTCCAAACGGAATTCATTATTGGCGACCACAATCTTAACAAAAGATGATATGCAGATTACAAAGTGTTGATAGCAGACACAAAGAACTACAAGAACTCCAACAGAAAGGAGTGAAGGAAAGCGAGAAGAAGGGACTACATATCAATTACGAGAAGACAGACTATATGGTTGTTAGCAAATGGGACATCCCTACATGCAAATTACAGATTGGAGATACTAAAATCAAACAGGCACAACAATTTAGATATCTGGAAAGCGGATTAACAAAGGTTGGAATGCGCAACACCGAAATCCGAAGACGCATTGGGATAGCGAAAGATGCCTTCCAAAAGATAAGCAAAGTATTAAGAAACAGAAAAATATAATTAGAAACAAAGAAAAGAGTATTGATCTGTTATGTAGTATCAGTCTTCCTATATGGCAGTGAATGCTAGACAATCTACTCACAGATGAAGAAGAGATTTGAAGCAAGAGAAATGTGGTTCTACAGAAGGATGCTGAGAATATGAAGGACGAATATGTGAGTAAAGACGTAGTTCTAGAGACAATGACAACAAAACTGACAGTTATACATAACATCAGGAAGAGATAGTTGAGGTTTCTGGGAGACATAATGAGGAATGAATGCTTAGAAAATTTGCTACTCACAGGACAGAAAGAAGATAAGTGAGTCAAAAGAAAGCAACATACAACCTAACGGGCTAGCTTGAGTGAATGGATGGCGAAACAGGTTTTGGGAGAGAGAATGCAAAAAGCAAAAGATAGGAAATTGTGGTGAACCATGATCGCCAACGTCCAGAACGGACATGTCACATAGAAGAAGAAAAACTAATTACGGTGTACCATTTTTCGTCTTTTGTTAAAACACCTTAAAATTGTAACTCAACACATGTAGCAGTCAATAATTTTGTAGCAGCAAGAACTATCTATCTATCTATCTATCTATCTATCTATCTATCTATCTATCTATCTATCTATCTATCGCAATCTGTTCATATCTATCTATCTATCTATCCATCTATCACAATCTGTTCATATCTATCTACCTATCTATCACAATCTGTTCATATCTATCTATCGATCTATCTATCTATCTATCTATCACAATCTGTTCATATCTATCTACCTATCTATCACAATCTGTTCATATCTATCTATCTATCTATCTATCTATCTATCTATCACAATCTGTTCATATCTATCTACCTATCTATCACAATCTGTTCATATCTATCTATCTATCTATCTATCTATCTATCTATCACAATCTGTTCATATCTATCTACCTATCTATCACAATCTGTTCATATCTATCTATCTATCGATCTATCTCAATCTGTTCATATCTATCTATCTATCTATCGCAATCTGTTCATATCTATCTATCTATCTATCTCAATCTGTTTATATCTATATATCTCAATCTGTTTATATCTATCTATCTCAATCTGTTCATATCTATCTATCTATCTATCTATCTATCTATCTATCGCAATCTATTCATATCAATCTATCTATCCATCTATCTATCGCAATCTGTTCATATCTATCTATCTATCTATCTCAATCTGTTCATATCTATCTATCTATCTATCTATCTATCTATCTATCTATCTATCTATCTATCTATCTATCGCAATCTGTTCATATCTATCTATCTATCTATCTATCTATCTATCTCAATCTGTTTATATCTATATATCTCAATCTGTTTATATCTATCTATCTATCTCAATCTGTTCATATCTATCTATCTATCTATCTATCTATCTATCTATCTCAATCTGTTAATATCTATCTATCTATCTATTTATCTATCTATCGCAATCTATTCATTATCTATCTATCGCAATCTGTTCATATCTATCTATCTATCTATCTATCTATCTCAATCTGTTCATATCTATCTATCTATCTATCTATCTATCTCAATCTGTTCATATCTATCTATCTATCTATCTATCTATCTATCTATCTATCTATCTATCGCAATCTGTTCATATCTATCTATCATTTTGTATTTATATTCTTGTAGGTTCTGATGTAAATTTCGCTCACTCATACATACACATATGCATACACATATGCATACATATATATTTATTAAGTTATACGCAAAAATATACACATGCACGCATATAGCGAAAGACAGAGGCAGAGTAGTATGTTACAGATAAGTAGATATATAACTTTTATTTTTAGCTATATCCCTCATAAAGATATTAAGCCAAACCTAAGTGATATGTGCTCGACGTGGTTTAGATTTAAGCATAAATAATACTTATATGAGAGCATAAAATTGAGATAACGAATCTGATAGCGGAAAAGAAAAAAAAAAAGCATAATTTCACGTTTTATGACCAAACCTACTGGAGTCAAGGGAATGTTGCCCAGTTTTGAAAATGACCACTTTATATTAATTTGCTTCTTTTTTTTTCTATCAGCCTCGAGTCGTCTGCGTCCGTTCAATGGCCGTCGATTCAAAGTTAATCGGTGGTAATCAGATAGCGGCGATTGGCTGTTTAGATCTTTGACGTCATCGGTAATCATCGACAGGCATCGCTGGAGACTGCTGATTGGCTGTTGATAAAATCGGTCATAATTTACCTCGAGCTATAATTTTCCGAGAGTGACTCGTAAAAAGCAAAATTTTCGAAACGGACCATTAAACAGTAATCTACTCCTAGGTTGTTGTGGTGAAGGCTCTTACGAAATCAAGATTTTGTGTTGATGTCCGTTTTTGCAATCACGGTGTTGATTTCGGATAAAGGAAAAAGGCAATGTTACCATCCCGTGACAAAAGTTTGTTGGATAAGATGGCGACTTCAAGTGGAAGAGTTTGTTCAAAACAAAGCCGAAAATAAATATGGACTGGGCCGAGGTTAACCGAATCGATAGAAACAGGAATGTGTTTTTTAATAAAAAGAACAAACAGATAAAATAACCTGTTAGTACTGAACTGACTGCAACAGTAATAATCGTTAAAACTTGCGTGGGAAATTTAATTACTTTCCCACCGCCGTAACGTAGATTGTTCGATTTCGTCAGAGTTACAAAACACAGTAGTGACTTGATTCGAAAAGAAGATGTTAGTTCGAAAGAGAAATTAAATCGTAATACAACCTGTCATTGTGCTTGAACGATGATGTTTTTTAATATATATATGTGCTTGTTACAATTTTAGCTAACAGTTGCCTGCTCAGTGGAATTTCATGAAGTATTTTTTTCCTATATAAAAAGAAAATTCCTTGCAAGGAAAACACTGCTCTTTGAAGTTAACAGTTATTTTTTAAAAAACAACCTTTGACTGATATACCACTTTCCTTTTACTTGCCTTTTATATAAATACTTTCATGTAATTGTTCTGATGAGTGTTCTTCTTTGTAAATATTCATTGGGGTTTAATTTTTAAATGTTGTTATTTTTATTCCCCACGCCCCACAAATAAGTTGTACATATGGGAACGAGTTAGGACTTCGTAGAGACTGCCAGGTATTATGGTGACTGTAGTAAGAATGGTAAATAAGAATGTGTTATTTTGTTGTAACGAATACTGTGGTATGTTTGGACCAGTAATTAAGATAAGACAGACTGAAGACCAGCCTTCCCCTAATCCCTCCCCTTGGCCTTGTGCCACATTTTTGTATTATTCACCATAAATATTGCTTTCCTCTTTGATACTTCGACTTTAAGAATAGAAGCGCAATACTTAATGGACAGCTAAGTCTCACCAGTTTACAGTTGAAATGGATAGATTTAACCGTAAGTTCTATGCTAATAGTTTTTTCTCCCGCACTTCTCGCTTGTGGGACTCTCGTCAAGCTTCTTTCATTCTTGTCATGTGTGATCTTCGAAAAATTAAATTCGATGTCAATCGTTACCTTGTCTTTTATTGTTCTCTCTTCTTAATAATGCTTTTCTTTTTCACTTATTCTTTCACACTCAGTAACCCCCTTAATACTTTCTGACTTTATTGCCATGTTTAGGATGAAATGATTAAAAGAATTCATATTAAACCGCCAAAAGAATCTACCTCCCTACCGCCATAGCTCTCCAGATAATTTCATCTCCCTCGACCTTTTAATATCTATCTATCTATCTATCTATCTATCTATCTGTCTATCTATCTATCTATCTATCTATTCTTTCTCTCTCTCGATATATATGTATATACAAGGGTCATTCAATAAATAAGGTGAATTTTTCGGTATAAGGACTTCTAATACAGATAGAAGCTTACTCTTTTTTATTTTTCAACATAGTCTCCCAGCACTGTCACACACTTTTCCCATCTGTGCACAAGCTTCCGTATTCCCTCAACGTAAAAATCTTTGGACTGATGTCTCAGCCAGTCGCTCACAACCCTTTTGACTTCATCGTCACTTTTAAACTTCGTGCCTAACGTGAACGCTTTCAAGGGACCAAACAGGTGAAAGTCTGAATGGGCAAGGTCTGGACTGTAAGGGGGATGAGGGAGCAGTTCCCAGCCCAGCTCGTTGATGGTCTGCACCGTTTGGGCTGCTGCGTTGTCATGATGCAAGATGACTCCTTCTGACTGATGACCCCTGCGTTTGTCCCAACAGATAAGCTCAAAGTCCTTGCAATATCATCCACTGTCACCCTTCTGTCAGACTGAATGATGTCATTGACTGATTCGATCACCTCAGGAGACCTCACTTCTGTAGGCCTCCAAGGCCTGTCTTCATCCTCAACACTGCTCTGTCCTTCTTTAAACAATTTAGCCCACTTGTAGACATTTTTTGGCTGAAACATGTGGCACCATGCACAGTTGACATTCTCCTATGAATTTCAACTGGTTTGCACCCTTAAGCAACCAAAAACTTGATAACTGACCGCTGTTCAATCCTGGAGCATGCTTCTTGGTCGGTCATCTTTGTTAATAACCAAAACTCTCAAAGTTTTTTTTTAATCTGCAAAAGAAATTAAATCCATGTGAAAAAGATGTAAAGCAAAAAAAATAAAAAAGAGTAAGCTTCTATCTGTATTAGAAGTCCTTATACCGAAAGATTCAACTTATTTATTGAATGACCCTCGTATATATATATATATATATATATATATATATATATATATATGTGTGTGTGTGTGTGTGTGTGTGTGTGTGTGTGTGTCACACATTGTGAAATGGAAAAAGTCCGACTATTATTTTACGACATTTGTATGTTTATACATTCTTTTTATAGATACAAATATTTAAGTAAATGCTCTGTTTATAATAAATAGTATTTATAACATTTACCGGCCTGAATGTCCGAGAAATTTTCATAGAAAATATTACTAATCCGAAGGATTTGAACCTGTATCCTATACGGAACCGTCATTTAGCCTGATATGCTCTTAAACGATTTGGCCACAGAGGAGCGTTCGGTTAGCAAGGTCAAAATTTTTGCCTTTAAACTTCAATCTTCCATGAATCTCTCACGTACATTCATATCTGCTCAAAGCGTACCCAAATGTAAACAAATGACGTCACACATTATGAAATGTACAAAGTCCGACAATTATTTTAAGACATTTTTATGTTTATACATTCTTTTTATAAAACAGAGCATTTAGTTAAATATTTGTATCTATAAAAAGAAAGACCAGTAATTTAAATAATTTAATCTAGTTTGTTTAAGGTATATTTTAGAGAGCTATATTATTCAGCTATTGAATAAAATTTTAAATAAAAAATGCTTTACTTTGATTACTTATTAGATTCTTTCTTTTTAAATTTTCTGTATTTGCTGTGTTCCCTAAGCACGTAGGCGAAAATGGCTCTCCGCAAATTCCAGTCCTTTGCAGCTCTTAATAAATTTTGTTTTTGTTTTTTCTCCTAAACTTTGTTCCACCACTTTACTCAAGCTTACTAAGTATGTTATGTGTTGTTTTTCTTTGTCCCTCTTGCCACCAATCTGTTCTGTGATTGGCAGATTTTGCAAGCCCTCCTTTTCATTATGTGCTCTATAAAATTCAACTTTTCCTTCCTGATGCTAAATATAAGTTAATTTTTGGTTCCATTTTCGTTAAAACTTCATCGTTGCCCACATATTCGGCTCATGATATTCTTCTGTAGAACCATATTTCTGTTGCCCCAAGTTCAGTCTACCTCTTTGAGGAGATTGTCCAGCATTCACTACCATATAGGAGGACTGGTATTACATAACAGTTTAGTACTCTTTTCTTTCTTTCTAACGAAGTTTTTCTGATTCTCTGCTTAACTTTTGGAAGGCATCGTTGGCGATCCCAATACGCCTTCGGATTTCAGTGTCATCATCTATTAAAACGCTTCCCAGATATTCAAATTTTTGTACTTATTTGATTTTGGTATCTCCAGTTCGTGATTTGAATTTTGAGCTCATCCTTTTGCGAAAAACCATGCATTGTGTCGTCTTGATGTTTAATCCTTGGTTTTCGCTTTCCCTCACTAACTACTGTAGGAGTTTTTGTAGTTTTCTTTCCGTGCCTGTTAACAACACCATGTCATCTGCGTATCTTATGTTATTAAGAATGCGAACGACAATAATGAATCCTGGTAAAACTTCTAATTCTCTCATAAGCGTCTGACTGTATAAGTTGTATAGGCCTGGCGAGAAGACACATCCTTGTCTTACAGCCCTTTCTATTTTTGTATATCTGCTGAAATCATTTTCCATCTGTATACAGGCGGTTTGCTGACAGTATATATTTTTTATTATTCTAATATCCTTCACAAATATGTCAAGGTTACTGTGCAGTTCCAAGAAATCTTTGTAGCGTAATTTATCGAACGCCGTAATCTATAAAACACAGGTACACGTCCTTCTGCATTTTTATTGGTCTTTCTGATAACATTCTGAGCATAAATATTGTGTTTCTTATTCGAGTATCTTTGACGAACCCGAACTGTTCTTCTCCTATCTCCGGCCTGATTCTGCTGCGTGCTCTCTTCATCAGAATTCGGATGATGAGTATTTTGATGTGACTCATTAGGCTGATTGTCTATTGTCTATTCGTTTACGGTTGGTTTCTTAGGTAAGGCTACAAAAATAGATCCGCTAAGGCCTTCCGGTATATCACCATTGTTGTAGATTTCATTTATTATTTCTGTAAACTCGTCTATGCCAAAATCATCTAAAGCTGCCAGAATCGCTATTGCAATTCCGTCTGGCCCTGCCGATATTTTTCTGTTCAATTTGGCCAGTGCAGATTCCATTTCAGATTTTAATATTTCTGGTCCGACGTTACTTCTCTTTTATTGCTAGTTCTTCTCTTTCGTCGTGGAAGAGTTATCTGATATATTTGTTCCATCACGGAAATATTCTTTCTTTCTCTAATATCAGCGTTCCGTCTTTGCATTTTATGCTGCCTCTTGATGAGTATGTCTTTTGTCCTGTTAATTCTCTTATTCTTTTAAGCATATCTGCTTTATCCCATTCTGTCTATTTCTGCACATTCTTTGTCGAGCCATTCTTTTTAGCCTGTCTGTATTTTTTCATTATTTCTTTGTGTAGTGTCCTGTATTCTGTTCCGTGTCTTGGCGTTTTTTGTCTCCTTTCCATCATGCCTAGAATTTCATCTGTCATCTATCATTTTTTTTTCTTCGGCTATTTTCCTTTGGGATGATCTCGATTGCTGATATTACTAAAGCTTCTCTTAATGTGTTTCACTTCGAGTTTTCATTTTCATGTTTCCATCGTATATGATTTTCATACGGTTCATATATTTTATCCTTCAAATTCGAGTCATCGTTTAAGAGCCTGTCGTATTCCAATCTGGCTGCTGCCTTAGACCTCTTCAATTTCTGTAGGTTTCACTCTAAGTTTACAGATCACTGAAAGGTGATCGCCTCCACAGTCGCACTTGGATATGTTTTGCAGTGTAAAACTGAATTCCCGAATCTCTTGTTGATATTTATGCAGTCGATCTGGTTCTTTCCTTCTGTTCCTGTGATTCCTTATGTCTTTTAATCCATAATTTTTGTCTTCTCACCTTTGACGCCTCTTTCACAGAGGCGCAACGTCATCTGCGTATGGAAAATCTATAATGGTAAATCTTCAGACGAGGTACATTTCTTAGTTCCACCAATTCAGAGATTTGCATCTAGATGACGCCATACCATTTCCATGTTTCCTTTGTGTTTCCTTTGTGCATGTTTCCTTCAGTTCAAGTGCCATTAGTTATTTGTCTTCCTTATCCACATAATCTCTCTTTCCTACCGAACTTCTCTTTACACACGTCATATAGCATTCATTATTCCAATTCATACTTGAGCAGCTCTTGAAAAGGGTAAATTAGAGAAATCTGTGGAAAATCACTACTGTTTATATCTTCGTTTTTTTTTAAAATCACCCAAGTAAGACAATAAAGCCACTAAGACGTAAATGGTTTTTGAAGGAGAAAAAGTAAACGGGAACGAAGACAATAAAAGAACAGGAATTATACTTAACATCAGGAAAAGGCACGTGTCATTTCTGGGACGCGTCATGAGAAAGGGGTGCCTGGAGAATTTGATACAGGTCAAATGGAGGGAATGAGAGACAGGGGAAAGCAACGTATGACATACCTGACGGGCTTAAGTAAGTGGATGACGGAACGTGGTCTGGGGGAGGTGGTAGTGGGACGAAATTTATTGAGAGCTACAAGGGATAGTGGGAAGTGGAGAGCCATGACCCCCCCCTATGGGACACGTCACATAAAAAGAAAGAAAAAAGAAGTGACAACTGACATTTTGCATTTAATTTTTTTGGAGCTTACAGTTGACTGGGAAACAAGAAAAAAAAACTGAAGAGATACATCACTTAATAAAAAAAATATCATTGTTTTTTATATTCAAAGAAAACCTGACTTTCCGATAAAAGCCGCTTTAATAATTTGGAACGATGGCTTTGAAGAATGTACTTTCAAAGATTCTACAGGAGTTATGATTATAAAATTTTGATAGCATCCCATGATTCTACTAATATCGGTAAATTCTAAATGGAATGGTTTTTTTTGTTTCGAATATTAATTGTTAGAAAGAAAAAATAATTTAGCGTTTTTATTTTTATCACATCAGTTAATAATTGTAAAAACATTTGCTCTAAATAATACATTTCATTTTTATTAGTCGTTTTATTATGTATTTGTCGTAATAGTCATTGTGGTTATTGTGGCTGTGTTAGTGATAACAGTCGTGGTATTTGTCTGAGTATCATTTGTACTGGTATCGCATTTAGTATCCGATCTTTATTTACTAAGCAGATGTCCTAGATTATGAAGTAAATAAAGTAGCTCCCTGCTCTCGTAAATTAATTAACGCTCGCCTCAGGCGGGCCTGTGTATGATCGGCACGATTATCTCCCCTTACCGGCTCCGTACGATCCGATCAAATTTCCTTTACTTTTTCTTCTTTTATGTGAAGGTTTTTTTGGGGTTTTTTTTTTTTGCATTTGTTTTTTAAATGATTTTTTTTTTAGCGTCATTTTTTCTTCTTTTCAACTCCAACACGTTCTTTTCGCTTTTAGCAGATGTCCGGGTTGTTGAACCCAACGCCCTGATATCATTTTACGGTCATTAGTGCATCTTCTGAGTAGGAACGGCAAAACGTTTTTGCTCTGAAGAGGCAAATCGAGGCAGAAAAGAGGAAGGAGTTCAGGTGAAAAGGAGAGGCGAAAAAAAGGCGGTAAAATGTAAGGAAGAAAGAATAAGGCGTTGTGATAGAGAGTAAAAAAGATGAGAAGAAAGAATGTATTCTAGATGTTTTTAATAACCTATCCATTCAGGACGTAAGCTATTATGGCTCTCCACAAGTTCCGTTTCTTTGTTATCTGCGAATTATGTGAGCAACGATGAGATCTTGGCCAGAATGCAAGTAAGGAGGAAGCTTATGCTTAACATAAGGAAAAGGCAGATGAAATTTCTGGGACACGAGAAAAGAGGGCCTGGAAAGTCTGATACTCACGGGACGAATAGAGGGAAAATAGACAGGGGAAAGCAGCGTATGACATACGTGGCGGACTTTGGGCAGATGGATGATGGAGCGTGATCTGGGGGAGTTGGCAGAAACACAAAACCTGTTGAGAGCCACAAGGGATAGGGAGAAGTGAAGGGCCATGATCGTCCACATCTTGAAAAGACGCGCCATATAAAAAAATAAAAACTCTGAATTCAGGGTGTTTTACTAGACTGGCTACCACACAAGACTAGAGAGCTCAGTCTACCCGGTTATTTAACCCACAGAATGGGAGAGAAGAAATAGATAAATTATTTTTCCAAATTCATTCGTACGAAAGAAAACGTAGCTGATGCGACCGAAATTTGAACTCAGCTTGTTGATTTCATTTTCCACGACGATAATATTTATGCTACCCGAATATTAGTGTCGTAGAATCTTCTTCGATGTGCTGTGTCCCTTCAGAACGCGCGCGATCATGTTTCTCCACAGCTTCCATTGTAGCTCTTTGCTACAAGATTATGTTTGTAAGTGTTTATCTTGCTGTCTTCTGATTTCTGTTATACCAAGTATTTACACAAGCTCGTTAGGTAAATTATTCACCTCTTACCCATCTCTTTCTTGTGTTCAGCATATCCTGTGAGTGTTAAATTTTCCAAACACTCTTACTTCATTATGAACCTCCCAAAAATTCAACTGATTCTTTCTGATTCTAAATGTTGCATATCCCCCCGATGTTGGGAAGTCCTGGTCAACGACACCAGTTCGATAACAGAAATAAATTTAATTTAACTATTTTATTAATGTCAACATGTACTAACTATCCAGTAGGGGTCGTGGCCCCTCACTAGGAAGCCGTTTCAGGCATGAAAGAGAACACGTCTACATCGCTTGACGGTCAAGAACTCACCAAAAAAGCTTTTCTCTATCATTGCCACGCTAGCTCAGCCAATCAAAATCGGCTTCTTTATTATGTCTTATATCTGACCCAGAAAGTCAACCCGCGGAAGTTTGAGCTGAGTTGCACTTCTCCCTAAAAATAATAGTCTGCTAAACTTTAACGTAAGTATAAGTGTGTTTTTTGTTTCAATTTTTCTAAGGTATTCCATGATATTCTCAGCACCCTTCTGTAGAACCACATATCAATTGCCTTGAGTCTATTCTTCTTCTGTGAGGTGATTTTCCTTCTATCTATCTATCTATCTATCTATCTATCTATCTATCTATCTATCTATCTAAGTCTGTTTCTTTCTATCTATCTATCTATCTATCTATCTATCTATCTATCTATCTATCTATCTATCTATCCAAGTCTATTCCTATCTATCTATCTATCTATCTATCTATCTATCTATCTATCTATCTATCTATCCAAGTCTATTCCTATCTATCTATCTATCTATCTATCTATCTATCTATCTATCTATCTATCCAAGTCTGTTCCTATCTATCTATCTATCTATCTATCTATCTATCTATCTATGTTCTATAGGAACAGACTGGGATTGATAGATAGATAAATAGATAGATAGATAGATAGATAAGAATAGACTTGGATAGATAGATAGATAGATAGATAGATAGATAGATAGATAGGAACAGCCTATATTTTATGATATATTTATATGATAAAATATAGTTTTACGGCATATATATATATATACAGAGAGAGAGAGAGAGAGAGAGAGAGAGAGAGAGAGAGATAGATAGATAGATAGATAGATAGATAGATAGATATGAACAGACTGAGATAGATAGATAGATAGATAGATAGATAGATAGATATGAACAGACTGAGATAGATAGATAGATAGATAGATAGATAGATAGATAGATAGATAGATAGATAGATAGATAGATAGGAACAGACTGGGGTAGATAGATAGATAGATAGATAGATAGATAGATAGATAGATAGATAGATAGATAGATAGATAGATAGATAGATAGGAACAAACTGAGATAGATAGATAGGAACAGACTGAGATAGATAGATAGGAACAGACTGAGATAGATAGATAGATAGATAGATAGATAGATAGATAGATAGATAGATAGATAGATAGATAGAAACAGACTGGGGTAGATAGATAGATAGATAGATAGATAGATAGATAGATAGCTGGAGAGTCTGAGATAGATAGATAGATAGATAGATAGATAGATAGATAGATAGATAGGCACCGACTGCGATATCTCCGATATCTCATTTGAAGCTGTTATCTATTGCATCAACTGCACCTCCACATTTATAGGATTGCGACGGCGAAATGACATTAGAAAGGAGAAATCGAGATAGAAAAAGAAAATGAGAAAAGACAAATAGATGACAAATACCCCCCCACAACTCCGTAAAATCCCAGCTAAAAAACGAGACGAGGAAAATATTTCAATAAACCGACAAGAAATAACAAGAACAGTAATAACAGATATTTTTTTTTAATTATTGGCCCCCTGCAAGATAAATATGAAAAAAAAAAAAGAATAGCAAATATTTTGCAAATATTTTTTGGAATTGATGATTATAATCTTTCTACATTTTGATTATTTTCAACGCATTCTGTGCACGGAACGTACACTGCATAACAAAAGATATTTATAATACCTGTCGTAACTGTCTGGTAAGGTCGTTAAATAAACCATGTTGCAGATATTTCCAATACCCACGGGGCCAACCTGTGGTTCATACAGCAGCCACGTTGAGGAAACCTTAGTGAATCTGCAGGTGATCACCACTTGGACAAGGCGAGTACACTCAAAGTTTCGGACTTGGGACTTCGTTTCTAAACACTTTCCGTCAAAGGGCTTAGGGTCAAACTCGGGGTGTATTGATCTTCGGACATTTCCTGACGATGCAACACGCGGGGCTATCTCTCGAGGTTGACAACATCAAGAAATCCATTATCGTCGTACTCATCCCCCATGGAAAGAACGCGCGTGTAAAAATTGTTCAAATATTCTATATATCCGGGCACTTCCGGCTATTCTATTAGCCATTATCAAAGATGAGTTCGTCTCTTATTTTTAAACTGAATGTTTAAATTTTTATGTTTCTAGTGTGATGGAATGTTTTTTCCGAACACGGTCACCACATTATGGCCGTGTTCATATATATATATATAACTGAGTATATATATATATATATATATATATATATATATATATATATATATATATATATATATGTATGTATGTATGTATATTAGAGTCGTAGGTGTCTGCTGGATTTTAAATCAGTCCACTCCGAGTAGATAATTGTTTTGTTCTCTATCAACTCAGCTCGTATACCGCACTGTGCTACTATTTTGCGATGATCGGTGATATTATGTAAGGTTCTGGTCCTGGGTTTATTTTCGAGAATTATAGATTAGCGCTCTCTTTACACATTTTTTGTTTGTGTGTAACAAGAATTGATGAAGACAAATCTCAGGCACTTTGACTTAGAAAGATACAGTCTGTAAACATAAAGAGGAAGTAGGGCTTGGCAAATTTAACTCACACAGGATATAAAGGAAGCAAAAAAGACACGGGTAGGTAGCGGGCCACGTGACGATCTTATGTGAATCGATGGTAGAACGGGGTGTGACAGGAATAGTAAAAAACACAAATATCAGTAAGAGCTAGAAGAAATTGGAAGTTGTGGAGAGCCGTGATTGCCGACATCCAGAAAGGAGACGGAACATAAAAGAAAGAAGACTACCGAAACAGAAATGTACGTTTGCTGCTACTGGTTCAAAGTCACTGATTCAAACTATGTAAATCGATCGTAATATCCACCCCCACCTCGAAAAAAATAAACTTCGAATTTAACTATATCATTTTTTTCATTTTATTGTATTCTGTATTCACAAAAACATTTTGTATTCTTTCAAGTAACCTTTTTTTTTCATATTTATCTTTCTATTTTACATTATATACCCGTCTTAGGATATTTTTTTTGTGAATATTTCTTACGTATAAAAAAGAGATTATCTTTTGTGTGAGCCTGTGTGTTTTCTCTACAAAAAGGGAAACACACAATATAAACTTTGAACTGGCTTTTGACTTAAACATTAAAAAAATAGAATTGCATTTTAGGTGTTCAGATCAACCTTATAAAGTAATTAAATCGTAGAGCAAATTGTGGTAGTGAGGAGAAAGAACCTCTATATTTGTTTTGATTTTCGTAGGGGGCATCAATTTACAAACTCCCGCCTCATACCGTTAAATTTTATAAAATTTAATCAAAAAAAATAAATAATAGCTGTAATTTGCAGTGCTTCATTTTTAGTAATATGGACAGCCAAATATTTCTTTCTGGACACACAACCTGTTTTACAGCTCCACCAATATTTGTAATGAATACATCAAGCTGAGTTACAACAGATCAGTTCACACACACGCACGCGCACGCACGCACACACTCACAAAACATCAAAAAATATATTTCGTGATATTTCTGTTCGATCCTCGCATAGAAAAGTTAATGTTGTAATATGAATACATATTACAACATTTTGTTGATTGTGAGTGTGCCTAAGATTTGGACGTTATACCAAATAGAAAATGCAAATATATGTACATATATTGTTGAAATCAAGAGCTGAAGACAACAAATTAGTTCAACCAACGATGTAACGGGCAAATAGTAGTTACAGAAACTCACAGGAAATCAGAGACTGTCTGATAACAGAAAGGTTAGATAACGCCTACTTCAAGTAGGCGTTTAACAATAAAGCAAAAGGTGTTTTCTATAAGGAAAAAGCAAAGAACGAGTATAATGGCATAGGGATTTTAGTCAATAGTTATGTTGAAACTTGACTAATGCATGGAATAATAATGCAACACAAAATGTACTTAGAACAAAATGTATTGAAACAAGAAAGTGTACACAATATTTACATATAGTCTTTTGTATATTCCTGGGGAGACCGTTCCTGGAGAATGTGTTGAGTAAGTCGCAGTCGATATAGAGTCTCTAGTTGAATCTCTTGATTCGCCTCTCTGTCTTCCGGTACCAACCATATTTATATAGTCGGTACTCCACTATGCAAATTAGGTGGATCATACCACAAGTTACTAATGGTATAGTAAAATATTAGAT
Organism: Acanthosepion esculentum; assembly: GCA_964036315.1. Taxonomy (NCBI): domain Eukaryota; kingdom Metazoa; phylum Mollusca; class Cephalopoda; order Sepiida; family Sepiidae; genus Acanthosepion; species Acanthosepion esculentum. Next base: position 26,166,523 of record OZ038491.1, read on the forward strand.
CATTTGGAAAGTAATCAGATTATACAGAAAATGCATTTTGAAGGTGAATAGGCACCAACCACGAAAAGCTTGACATATTACCTACCTCTAAAGAAAATAATATGCACCAACCTCGAAAAGATTTAAATGTTATGCACCTCTACAAATAAAAAAAATGCACCAACCTCTAAAAGCTTCTTTTTTTTTTTAAGTTTATCACCCCAAGCAAGGCTGGAGGCCACTAGCACGCAAGGGATTACAGAAGGTTTGGAGGAAGAGCAGATAGGAGTGGTAAAGGAAAGGATGTGGAGAAAGATAGTAGATCGATCAAGGCAAGGGGGTTACAGAAGATTTGGAATGAGAGCAGATAGGAATGAAAGGTGAAAGGATGTGGAGCAGGGAAGTGGATAGATCAAGGCAACTGGAGATGTTGATTGACGTTACACTTAAATAGTTGGAGATTGTATTTGTCAGGAAAACAGGAATAGGGAAGGGAGTTCCACAGGCGAGATGTGCGAGACATGAAGCTATTGGAGTAGAAGATACGTCTACATCTAACAGTTTCAACGGTGAAGGAGTGAGAACAGGATGCCAGCCTCGTAGGACGTTTAAATTCATGAGGCCTAGGGACCAACGAAAGCAGCTCCTCGGAGCAATTATCGTGAAAGTATTTGTAAAAAAGACAGAGCGAGGCAACGTCGCGTCTGTGAGAGAGCGACGGCAGACTAGATGACAGATCAGGGCCAATTACATTGCATATCCGTCTCTGGATCTTATCAAGAACCCTGAGGCAAACAGCAGGGGCTCCAGACCATAATGCTAATACCTAAAACAAAACAAAAATGTAGTAAAATTTCATAATCACCGAGCAAACTCTGATTTCTCACTCGACAAGATAAATGATCACACTCTCAGGGAGGCTCCTTCCATTTAACGTCTGTTGATCCATCGGTAAAGATGTTGGGAAAATGGTTGGCGCCTTGTACCGCTTCAGAAAGTACCTGACTCCACCTGATATGTTTAAGAATGAAATCAGACCAAAAGTGAAGTACTGCTGCCATATATAAGTTGAACAATCATATCTTATCCGCATCGATAATATTCCAATGCAACTACGCGGCCTTGTAGGCGATTAATTACTTTTCATATTTTCAATATGTACCATTATAAAAGAGTCTGATCAAACCAAAAATTGATCATAACTGCGATGTCTGCGTTGGAGCAGTCCGATCCACTCTTTTCAGCCTTGACAGAGGTTAAAATTGCATTGTAGGCGATGAATTATTTTCCACCTGGCAACTCAAGAAACGTCGCAATCGTCTCATTAATCCAGTGCTATATCCCCAGAAAAAGTTCTGACTACCTACATTCCTTAGTTCCACCACACCTGATACTGACATGTGCATGTACCATGTTATTGAGGGGTCTCCCCTTTTTACACAAATGGACTCACCCAAGGTATACATATACTACTACCAGTGAATACCCGATAGTCGGTAGCAGTAGGAGTAGTAGTGGAACGTTGAGTCGGTCGGTAGAATAACGTAGCGGCAAGAGTCACACTCACGAGCACTTAGACTCAGTAAGAAGTCCTACAGTGATACGTCGATACCAAAGACTTTATATATATTTGTCAACTAACCCCGCATTCCTGAATCTACTAACCTGTATTACCAGTTTGTATTATTACGTTAATACATTTATTTTCCTATATTCATTCTTGGCGTTTGTTATTATTTGATACCGGATTTCATCCCGGAATCCACAACAACTTGGCGACGAGGATTTCGAACTCACACGTGAAGAAAACAAAACAACATTCTCCTTTGCCGACCACAACAACTTGGTGACGATAAATTGGGACCTACACGGAAAGAAAAAAATTCTCTCTTCTCACCACAACAGCTTGGGCGACAAGAATTTGCACTTCTCGGAGACTCAAAAGAAACAATTGCCGTTTTTTGCCAGTATCCACAACAACATGGCGACAAAGATTTACGAGGATTAAAATAAGGAAAATCTAGTTTTTCGTAAGACTCTTATCATGGAGGATTTTAAAAGTATTTTAGTAGAACTTGTAAAATACCAAAATGAACAGCAATTACAACTCCAAGAAAGACAAAATGAACAGCAATTACAACTCCAAGAAAGACAAAATGAACAGCAATTCCAATTCCAAGAAAGAATGGCAGAAAAGTGGCAAAAACAATTAATACAAACACAGAAGGAAAATCAAGAAAGACAAACGCAAAATGAAGAAAAACAAATATAACTCCTGGAACTAATATTAAAGGTAGCGGGTAACAAACAGCAAAGTATGGAAAAAGAGGCGACTTTTTCCCAAGACGCAGTGTGGAATACGATAGAAACATTCAATTTCTCCCTAGAAGAGGATAAAAATTTAGGGAATAATTTCAGACGTTATGAAGAGATCTACAACATCGATTGTCAAAACTGGACAGAAGCAAAGAAGCTACGTCTGTTACTCAGAAAATTAGGAACAGAAGAATACACAAAATTTCTGCATTACATCTTGCCAAAAAAGACAAATGTGTTAACGTTTGACGAAGCAGTTACATGCCTTTCAGAGCTTTTCAGTCCAAAGATGTCACTATTTCACAAAAGGTGGAAATGTCTTAACCTCGGAAAGGACGAAAAGGAGGACTACTCCACGTTCGCCGAAATCGTGAACAAACATTGTGACGACTTCAAGTTGGCAGAATTAAATCCGGACAATTTCAAGTGTCTTATTTTTGTACAAGGGTTAGTCTCAGCTAAGGATAGTGAAATCGCAAAAGAATGCTTTCAAAACTGCAAAATGAGCCTGGATTAACCCTACAAAAATTATCAGAAGACTGCCAAAAATGCCTGAGTATAAAGAAAGACTTGAAGGATATCGAGGAGTCAGGAGTAGCACAAAAGTTTACGTTTTTTACCCTCCCCGGAGAGAAACAAATTTCCATAATAATGGAAAAAGTACAACATATAGGGCAACCCCTAACAACTAACCCCGCATTCATGGAACTACTAACCTGTATTACCAGTTTGTATCATTACGTTAATACATTTATTTCCTATATTCATTCTTGGCGTTTGTTATTATTTGATACCGGATTTCATCCCGGAATCCACAACACAAGTACACATCATTCTCGTTCCTTTTGTATTTCATTTGTAAGAAGGAAGTGCCATACATATAGCTTCTTTCTACGTGTCACTGTTTTGTGGAAAAGAATCCGAAAACGATGCTTCCCTGATCAGGACAATATAACTTGTTCAAATCTAGGCTTAAGTTTTACATATTCTACAATTTTTACTCACTTCTTATACGTCCATAAAACAACCATATTAAATAAATCACTAACCTGAGTGGCTCTTAGGGTTTTTATTGGGTGAATAATAGCGTAAATAAAGTACTATAGTAGACTTATAGGCGAAGAGAATACAAATTTCCTTATTTGATGAGCGATTTCAATGAAAAAATAGAGAAAAGAAAATAAGGCGAATCCAGTGCGGAAGAATTTTGAATAGGAAAATCAAATGAGAGATGTTAAATGCCGAATAGTCATCTTGACAGCTGGGTAAATCAGGCCGTACTTCCGGTTTTTAGTTACAATAGCCAAAACGATCTAAAACAAACACAAACAAACGTCTCATCATTACAGATAAGTTTTCTAAAGTCAAGATGAACGTATCGTTCTTTCACTGAGACAGGATTCAGTGATCATCTATCGTGTTCCAGGTTCACTCCACACCTTAAAAGAAATGACTTGTTAATATTAATGCCTCCAAACCAAACCTTCTCACTTTTAATCGACTAAGGGAACGTTCTTTTCACATCCACCAACATGGTTGGTGCTAACTTATCTGGCCAACGTTTTCTGCTGACATGAAATGTAAAGATTCTGTTGAATTAACTGCTAGGTCTGCAGCTAGGAAATTTGCTTTACTGTCTTGCTAGACAATTTTTCTTGCCAGAAACTATCTTAAACATTAAAAAGTTTACCATTCGCTCCTGCAATGAATATCGCTGTCACATAGGCTCTGATGCTTGCGTTATGCATTTAAAGATTCTTGGTAAACTCTTAAGAATAATCTGCAATGTTATTATTCCTGGCCTGGCATATTGACTTCTGCCACTTTCCCATAGCCGTAGCGTAGCTTCCCTGTGCCTTTTCTATAAATACTTTCATGGTAATTGTTCGTTTGAATTTTCCCCTATGGTACCTAGACTTTATGAATTTAAGCGAAGTACTTGATTGGTTGCAAAATAAGTCTTATCAGAAATACATTTTTGAAGGAGAAATATTACCAGAAATAGATCTTTGTCAAAACAAAATATTACCAGCAATAAAAATTTTGTCGGCATTAAATAACCCATTGAGGTTGATATGCCTTAAAACAAACCAAACCAAACTCACGTCCTGGGTATGACGATAAACTACATCAGGCAGCGAGGTATCTGATCGATACGGTTTAAGGAGTGTGGATCCACCTTTTAATTGCTGTTGTTCCCAGATTCACTCTGATCCGGGATGGTGCAAATGTTAGGGTCCCAGCTATGGTCATATAGTGAACCCCCAAAGTGCGTTCATAAAACTATGAAAGTATAAAAATATTTTTTTATATTAAAATACCACCAATACATTTTTGAAAAAAAAAATTACCAGTAACACAGTTTTGAAAAAATAAATACCACCAACACATTGGATTCTCGAAAAAAAAACCTCTTCACAAAAATACCTCAATGACGTACAAATTGATTTTTACAAAGAATACATATTCTATTAATACGAACTTATCCTAAAAATCCTGTTGGCATTAAATAACCCATTGAGGTTGACATGCCATAAAACAAAATAAACCAAACCAATCTAAACCAAACAATACATATTCTATTCATATGAATCTATCCTAAAAATCTTGTTGGCATTAAATAATTCATTGAGTTTGATATTCCGTAAAACAAAATAAACCAAAAGTCCCTCATCTATTTTAATGTAATTGATGAGTTTTAATTTGAACGCAAATAAAGTCGAATTTCGAATGGTTTCCACCATTTCATTGCATCAGTTCTCAAATTAAAATTTTAGTATAGTTTATTTCAGGGAAACAAATCCTATTAAACACCCTTATTATGTTATATGTCCATCGATCGTCTACTTTCAGTTTTACATTACAAGTGTAACTGATGTTCTTTTGAATGAAGTAATTGGTATAGAACCCTAATCGAAACTAGATCATACCATAAAATCGTACTTATTGATTAAATACGAGGATTAAATCAAGTTAATCAATATTAAAAACGTTTCACTTAGACTCGCCAGTCGTTTTAATTTATACAGTCCTAACGCGAACACAGTGTGGCCCAGGCGATAATCAATTTTCTTGAAAGATAAACGAATCCTGGCAACGGTTTGAAAATTTTAATTAAAACGGAATTGGAATTAAAAAGTTCTCTAAGATTTATTTAAGTTAAAAACGTGGTTATTTAAACTGAAAAAGTCGCTCACGTGGTTTTTCTAATTTCAGTTTTAATAAACGTCGGAATTGGTTGAATATTAATTAAAATCGGAGACCGATCAATCTCTAATCAAGATTTATGTAAAGAAAATATCTTGGCAATGGCCTTAAATACTTGTTATTAATTCGGATTCCTGATTTTGAATGTTTGTCAAAATTAAATTAGTAACAATAGTCGTACAAGTAATTTTTTATCTTGGTGAAAGAAAAGGATAAAAAGTTTAACTGAAAAGTAATACGGTATGTTTTAGAAAAATGGAATCAAAATGAGTTTCAGTTTTTTTCAGTATAGTAAATATATATGTCAACATCGAAAGAAAGCTTAATTCGAACGTGAAGGACTCTTGTTGCAAGTATGCATTACCCTACCATTCTTTCTCTTACTTTTTTTCTTCAAGTATGTCCATAAATTTTCATTGGGGTTTGGGTCAGGACTTTGTGCGAGGTTTGCCAATACCTTAAATTTGCTGTTATCTAAATATTTTGTAACAGTTCGTGCCGCGTGTTTCTGGTCATTGTCATGTTGGAACGTCCAGTGACGCCCCAAAGACAGCTTTCGTACACTTTGTTTTATTGTATTTACAAGAATAGCCAAATACCGCTCTTTTTCCATGATACCCTGTATTCTCACGAGTTCTCCTGGTCCGGAATCCTCAAAACATCCCACAACGAGTGTTCATGTAATCAAATAATTCTAGTTTGGTTTCATCTGACTGTAAAAGAGACTCCCAATACTTACTCCCATGTTCTAGATGGCTTCTAGCATAAGCTAATCTACGTTTTATTAGTTTATCCATAAGCAAGGCAGTTGCTATTTGCTCTGTTCTATTCGTGTTCGCCCAAGGATATTTGCGCTTAAGTGAATGTAAAGAACTCGACGAGAATTGGAACGCGACTCTTTCAATGTGGTCACCCATCTAGGCACTCACCAGGATTAACGCCGCTTAATTTTGTTGCTCGGATTAGAGCCGGTGTTTCAACGTGATTTAGCCGTAAAAGCCGACGGGACTAAAACCTGTGAATCAGTAAAAAAAATAATTTACGGATCCTGTTCGAATTTAAAACCATCATCTACATTGATGTAAAACGGAAAATGTGTAAAAACGTTTCCCAGGCGCGAATAAAATAGACTCCAGCCGATGGATCTGTTTAATGCGGAAGTTCTTTGATTGACGACATTTTTGAACTGATTCTTTTCCACTAAAGTGAACGGGCATTATTTGTTTGAATTCTATCTTACTCTCCTCTTAGAAATAAAATATATTTTCTGTAAGAAATCGAGTCACACCCAATGTTAAATTATTTTCCTCTCAATCAAATGACAACGAAATAGACTTCTCCAGTTCCTTCGCAATGCCACGTATCAAGCTTTATACACAAGCCCGCACGCACGTATGCACACACACACTCATATATATATATATATATATATATATATATATATATATATATATATATATATAACATATTGAGTGCTCGTGCTAATAAAATAGTACTCAATGTGTAATGACAGAGCTTTGATTTTTATAATTAATAAATGTATATTTTTTGTCACTAGAAGCACAACTCCGAGTTTCATGCACAAAGCAATCATCAGTCGGCACCTGACGATTGTTATGCTACCGGTGAGGTAAAATTGTATATTTATTATTGATATAAATATATACATACTTATATATATATATAAGTTTTATTAAATAAAAACTTTTCCCTTTGAGACAAATGTCTTCCACCCACCCCTGACATCTGTCTCGAGCCATTCGTCTTACTGAAACATTGAAATGGATAAATTCTGTATTAGTTTTTCGACTGTTTTTTTATGCCACTCCCAGCTGTAGAGACACAAACTCAGTCCACACCGGAGTTAATAAGACAGATGTTCGATATCTACGTTTGTCGAAATAGGCTATTCTCTAGATGAGGTAATTTGGGATTTTATTAATTATAGTACTGTGTAAAATAAACACTTGCATTATATACCAACTGATTTATTACTCTTACTCTCTCTCTCTCTCTCTCTATATATATATATATATGTGTGTGTGTGCATGTGTGTGTACATGTGTGTGTGTGCGTTTATATATGTTCGCAAATATGATAGAAGTATTATCGAACTGTTTTATAAGTCTTAAATGTCATATATATTTTGGCGTGTTTTGTGATTGTTCTGTTTTCTCATAAATGTAAACTTGGACTTGTCGATTGATAAAAGTATTATCGGGTTAGTCATTAATGCGAACTGAATTGTTGTGTATTACAAAAAAATTCAAATATATTACGTTGACTATGAGTACACACACACACACACACACATATATATATATATATATATATATATATATATATATGAGGGTCATTCAATAAATAAGGTGAATTTTTCGGTATAGGGACTTTTAATACAGATAGAAGCTTACTTTTTTAACTTTTTTTTGTTTTACTTCTTTTTCACATGGATTTAATTTCTTTTGCAGATTAAAAAAAAACTTTGAGAGTTTTGGCAATTAACAAAGATGGCCGACCAAGAAGCATGCTCCAGGATTGAACAGCGGTCAGTTATCAAGTTTTTGGTTGCTGAAGGTTGCAAACCAGTTGAAATTCATAGGAGAATGTCAACTGTGTATGGTGCCACATGTTTCAGCCAAAAAATGTCTACAAGTGGGCTAAATTGTTTAAAGAAGGACGGAGCAGTGTGGAGGATGAGGACAGGCCTGGGAGGCCTACAGAAGTGAAGTCTCCTGAGGTGATCGAATCAGTCAATGACCTCATTCCATCTGACAGAAGGGTGACAGTGGATGACATTGCAAGGACTTTGAGCTTATCTGTTGGGACAAACGCAGTCAGAAGGAGTCATCTTGCATCATGACAACGCAAGGCCTCACACAGCAGCCCAAACGGTGCAGACCATCAACGAGCTGGGCTGGGAACTGCTCCCTCGTACCCCTTACAGCCCAGACCTTGCCCCTTCAGACTTTCACCTGTTTGGTCCCTTGAAAGCGTGTGACAGTGCTGGGAGACTACGTTGAAAAAAAAGTAAGCTTTTATCTGTATTAGAAGTCCTTATACGGAAAAAAATTCACCCTATTTATTGAATGACCCTCGTGTATATATATATATATATATATATATATATATATATATATATATATATATATATATATATATATATATATATAGTTGTGGACGGAATTATTCACCCTCGCTTCCATGATTACAAATTCATGTGCATTCTTTTTAACAAGTGACGAACGAAATAATGGATGGATTTCAAAGGAAGTGCAGTGATGTCCACAACAAAATTTTTATTTTAATGTCAAACCATAATAAAAAAACACCCTCGTCCAGGAGGTGTTGAGGGGCCTGGAACTAACTCTTAATTGTTGGTGATTCCAGGTCCAGAAATAAAATAATATTACCAGCAATAAAAATTTTGTCGGCATTAAATAACACTTTGAAGTTGATATGCCGTAAAACAAACCAAACCGAATCAAACTACCAGGTTCACCCTGACCCGGGGTGGTAGCGCCAGTTATGGTCCCAGCTATAGGCAAATAGTTAACCCCCAAACTGCGGTCAAAACACTATGAAAGTATAAAAATAGATTTTAATACCAGAAATACATTGTAAAAAAAATTATTACCAGCAATAAAAATCTTGTCGGCATTAAATAACCCCTTGAGGTCGATATGCCCAAAACAAACCAAACCAAACCACACCAAAAAGCACACAGGAAAATTTAACAGAGAACCGAATTATTGGCCCCCTTGCTTTAGTATTCAATTTCGTAACCTTTATTCTTGTTTATTGCCTTTAATCATTTTTGATAGTTCATTAGATCACTACAAACACTGATAGTTAATTTGTTCCATTCTTCCTTGGAAATAGCTTTTAGTCCCTCCAAATTAGAAGGAATTCTTTCTCTTACATTTTTATTCATATATGCCCATAAATTTTTATTGGGGGTTTAGGTTAGGACATTGTGCGGGTTATGCCAAAACCTTAAGTTTGCTTTCATCTAAGTATTTTGTAACAATTCCTGCCGTGTGTTTCCGGTCATTGTTATGTTGGAACGTTCAGTGATGCCCCAAAGACAGCTTTCGTACACTTTGTTTTATATTATTTTCAAGAATAGCCAAATACCGCTCTTTATCCATAATACCCTGCATTCTCACTAGTTTTCCTGGTCCAGAAGTCTCAAAACATCCCCAGAGCAGAATGCTCCCACCATTGGGCTTAATTGTAGGAAGGGTATTTTTTGGGTTTGTGATCTTCATTCATTTTCCTCCATGCATAATGGGAGTTCATGTTGTCATATAATTCTAGTTTGGTTTCACCCGACCATAGAACAGAGTTCCAATATTTATTCCCATGTCTTCTAGCATAAGCTAATCTACGTTTTAGGTGTTTAGCCTTACAGAAAATTTACCAAAATGAATGACCTTATCAATTACTATTCTCAACACAGTAAGAGGATAAAATCTGGAATCATTGTAGGCACCTATTTAAGAGCCCTAAGAATCTGCAACTCCCAGTACTCAGGTAAGTACTGGGAGTTGCAGATTCTTAGGGCTCAAGAAGAAATATGTATAGAAAACAGTTTAAAAAGCGTCGAATATCTTCATTATTTTATCCAGAGTACTAAGATATAGGCATAAAAATATATTACCGCAAAAGGCGCATCACATTATTAACAACAATAAAAAAAACAATGACAATGAAAATAAACTAAATAAAACAAACATAATAGTAAATTAACATCTACTATCCAAAAAAATTTATCCAATCTTAAGAATATGAAAATAATTACAACCACATCCAAAATTTTTATGGATATGGTACATGGAACCGACCATTTTTAGCGATGGGTTATATGTAAGAGTTACACTTGAGGCCTGGGTTCGGTTTAAGGCTCAGTCATCGCCCAAGGTACGGGGCATCACCGTGAGGACATCTATTCATCATGACTGGTGATAGTTCGGGGTCCGATCGGCGATGATGGACTGTAAATAATTTAATTCATAAACGGTGAAAAAAGAGATACATATGTATTGGTTAGCGGATGCGAATCAAAATCAATCCTCATCTTCTGTCACCGTGAATATTGTTCTTTTTATTGTCCTTTTTCCTCAATAATGTTTTCTCAGACTCTTTCTTTCTTACTAGGAATTCTGGCTTATTTTATCGTACACGACTCGTTACTTCATGGAATTGATTTGATGATGTCTGTTTGTCATGTTTCTCTAACATCTTTTCATCGCTATGTACGTCATGAGTTTCAGTCAGGCTTTGCGAGAGAATCTTTCGCCAATGTCTTTAACTCAGAATTGAATTATATAAAAAAGGAAAAAGAAAAGAAAGAAAAGCAAGAAAAAAAAAAGAAGCGAATTGAAATAAATTAAAGAATAAATTGAGTTCTCTGATCTCATATTACGGACCGTAAATGTCTCATAATTGTTAGTGTTGTCAATTGAGGAAAGTCAATTTTCGTCAACTGGCGACCAATGACATTAATAATCACCCTCATCTTCACACTGTTGCAAATCACGAGGTTGAAGCAGAGATTTAATTAGTTGAACAATTAACAGAAGTGAGATTCTTCGTTGAAGAATCGTTGAACGTTTAGCTCTAATTCGACATTTAAAAAAAAATTGTCTACAACCGAATGACGATCAGTTTTGTGTTAGGTAGAGTAAAAGACTGAAAAGGTCTCATATCTAAAGAATAACCCTGAAGGCTGGACTGTTAAAATTTGAAATAGGCCAATGCACTTGTATAACACGTTTAAATTTAGTTTTACTAGATTGCCAGCTAGGTTTCATGATTTTACAGTTGAAATTGTTCGATATAACCGTAAGTTCTTTTCTGATAGTTTCTTCTTTTGCCCTTTTAGCTTGTGGAAGTCTTCTTCCATTTTCTTATTTCTTGTCAACTACAAACTATAAAAATGCAAAATCAATCCTCATCTTTTGTCTCCATGAATATTGTCCTGTTTATTGTCCTTTTTCTTCAATAATGTTATCTCAGGCTCTTTCACTCTTAGTAAACCCTTGCTTCTTAGTGGCTTCATCACCTTGTTTTGATTGAAATAATTAAGAAAAATACATAATTTTAAATAAGATCCTAAAGAAAGAATTTGGAAAACTGGATAGAAACTGCTCAGACAACTAGAGTTATAGGGATATTTTATTTTCCAAACAGGGTCAGCACATTGTGGCCGTGTTCATAGTTGATATTATTGAGTGTTTTCTTTTTTTCTTCTTCTTTTTTTATTAATAATGATTCCTTATGTTTTTAGTTTTTTACATGTAGATGAAGCTAATATATTTGTATTATCAACGAGTATGTTACGGATAGCTTTTGGTAGGTTTCCATGTGTATTTAAATGAGACGTAATTGAGCTATGGTCATAGCGATGTAACGTGAGTCTTCTTGTTAAACATGTTGTAGTATATCCAATATAATTATTTACAAATTTGTATTAGTCAGCAGAACAGTTCCTTAAGGGACATGTGAATTCATAATATTGCTTCTCTGTACTTAATATTTGTTACGATATTTGTAATGTGCTGACCGTGATTGGAAAATCAAACATCCCTATAACTCTAGATACATGCATAACACTATCCATATATTCAGTTGAAAGTAAAATAAATTTAAAACTATAGCTGAATGTGCTTGGATATGTAAAAAGTTTGAACAGTTTTTGTATAATTTATATCATAGAAAGAAAAAATTATACGAACACACGAAAATTAGATTAAAAAAAAAAAACTTCACCACAGAAAATTGTCAGTAGTTTTTAATGAAACTTGCATAAAATACACAATTATATATATATATATATATATATATATATATATATATATATATATATATATATATATATATATAGAGAGAGAGAGAGAGAGAGAGAGAGAGAGAGAGATGTGAAGAAATATATTCTTAGGGTGTGCTATATTTATGGGATAAAGTGCTCAATATCAGAGATAGAGCGTATGTAAATATAAAAGTGAACATAGAAGTCAACACTTAGAGGTGACAGTCTGTTTCATGCTAGACGCAATGCGTCTAGCATGAAACAGACTGTCACCTCTAAGTGTTGACTTCTATGATCACTTTTATATATATATATATATATATATATATATATATATAGTTAAACCTAGAGAGCCAGACAAACTTACCTAGAAGGCCTTCCCTGACGATCCGCTTAAGTGAAACCTTGATAGGTTTGTCTGGCTCTCTAGGTTTAACTAGGTCTGCTCTACTTACAGTATTGAGCACTTTATTTAGTTAGTTGCGTACTCGTATCGGGGTTTTTTCTTTGGGCTTTGGACCTGCATGCTGAATGATTGTTTTCGACAGGCGTTCATGTTCTCGGCTCTTTCTTTTTTTATACCTTTTTTTCCTTCGATATTGATTTGATTTTTTGCAAATAAAGAAACCGAAGGTTTTCCGAAACCGGTGTAGTTACTTATACTTATAAGATTACTACTACTAATATTATATATATATATATATATATATATATATATATATATATATATATATATATATATATATATATATATATATATATATATATATTATCAAATTCCGCTGTGTGTGTGTGTGTGTGTGTGTGTGTGTGTGTGTGTGTGTACTCACTTATCCAAGCATATTTTCCCCTTTTCCAAAGACTGTAACGTTCTATTTCGGTATCGACAACAGCAGCCGCTTAGCTTTGTCCTCAAATCTCATCTACGGTTCAAAATCTTCTCTGTTTCAACAGTGGCTTAACTTTGAACAAAGGCGAAAATCGCAGGAGGTCAAATCTGGATTCTAACCGGAGCTGACAGACGCGCGTGATGGCTAGTTTTACCAGAGAAGAAAAAAAAAGCACACACACACACACACACACACACACAGACACACACACACACACACACACACACACACACACACAAGAAAACAACAAAAACAAAAAAAAATCAATTCTTGAAACGTGAAGAACGGAAGTCGGGATATTCGAAGTGAGTGGATAATTTCCGAAAATGTCCGGATATATTGAATCTTGTGGACTCCCCGGATAGATTGATTCTCGTATTCAGTTACAGATTTCTGCGTGTTGCTGACCTTCAAGGATGTGAAATATTTCTGAAGGGATTCCCAGCCAAGTTTCAAACACCGATATAACATATTTACCTGGATAATTCTCATTAAATCATTTGTCTTTATCATTCGAATAAATTCTGTCGATAAATATCAAAGTTTCAAGCAAAGTCTGAGCCATAGTATCTGTGAATTCGATGATCACACAATACAGAAGGTTACTGGGGGCATTTCATTATCGACTGCATAACCACACAGGAGAGTATCGATTCACACAAACGAAATAATGGTAGTGGTAATATTAGCAGTTTGCATAAGGGAACATTAACCGAGGTGGCAGTGCTGATATCAGTTGAAATATGTTAAAACCTTCATTAAAACAATTTGTCAGGAAAATCGGTTTCCCATCCAGTAATCGTTATCTCTCTGTCTAATATATTTGGGGGCTTTTTTCTTTCTTTTTGATTCTCCGAGTTGCATGTGCTAGCTATTTTAGTTGTTGCAGTTGTTGAAAGTTCACAGCTGATGTAGTTACATTTATCTGTTACAGTTTGTGTTTCTTTTGCCCTAGTCGAGAATGTTTGATAAAGAAGTATGGTCATCGCTAAGACCCACGTGATTCATTTGCTCGAAGCCATTTTTAATCATTGATCTGGGAAAACGTATGTATAAAGTCGAAAGGTTAGATATTTATGATCGAGTTTGCCACCATAGCTGGCATAAATATAAAAGACTCGATCTGACAATGCAATTTAAGAACTCGATTGTATGAAACTACCCCTAACACAGCCTATTCCATGTTCAGTTTCTTGATCTCCTATACCAAATTTGTTATAATTGATTATACAACGAGGTATTTGAAATGTTTAATATTTTTCTAATTCTAATTTTTGGGATGGATTCAGATTATGTGTCATCACTGGCTTCATTCCAATTCCAGATCATAGTTTCTGTTTTGGTAAGGTTTGTTTTGCGTCCTATTTCTTGGAACAGTTGGTAGAGATGGTTGAATTTTGTTCAATATCTTCCTTATGCCAACTAGGAATACTTAATTCTTCGGCATAGCCTCTTCCGTCACATCACTGACCACGATGAAGAAAAGAATGAAGGTTGTTTTCTGTTATTTTCGTGAGAGATGGGGTACAAAATACTTAAATGAGCAAGTGTGCAGCTCTTCACATCTGTGCTTGTATATGCGGAGTGTACATTTTACGTTTAATTGTTTTCTAAATTGCATTAAGGCCGGACGTTCCCATAAATTTATTATAAATTTGTTGTCCACAGACAGTGTAGAATTTGTCATTAAAATTTATATAAATAAAAAATGTGATTCTAGATTAAATCCAAAGTTAAAAGACAAGTGAAAGTGCAACAAATTAATAAAAAACAAACAAACATGTAAAACCTTAATACGTGATAGGTACGTACGATCTATCGCTAAAGATGCTGGGGTATCAGTTCATTCCCTGTACCACACCAGTAAGTACCTGAATCCTCGTCCTATCCTCTACATTTGCAAGAGCAAGATCAGGCCTAAAATGAAGTACTGCTGCCATATATGGGCAGGATCTGCCAAGTTTTCATTTCTAGTTTCAATAGAGTCCAAAAGAGTTTCCGTGTCTTTCTGTTTGACCAATTATTTTCCACCTTGCAAGATCTTTCTTTCAGAGGAAACGTCACAAGCCTCTGTCACCGCTCTATCGCTATTTCCATGGAAAATGCTCAGAAGAAAGACATTACTTAGTTCCAGCAGTTCTAACCTTCAAGGCTAAGACCAGCTATGCTATACACATTGTATTGAAAAACCCTCAAACCCTTCGTATTCCATTGATGAGATAAAATAAGTTTCATTCGAGGACCTTCCTCTCGTGAACCGCTGGTCAGTGGAACCAACTCCCAAGAGGATGTTATAATCATAAGTTCAAGTCTATGGTTAAACTTTACCTCCCAAACATATCAGCATAAACTGTGACTCTGAAACGCTCTACCTCGAGTGGCTACCGTGCCTTGTACAAGGTGAACATCACTGTAAAAAAATCCAAACATTTTCGCAAATATTTAATCGGTCACTAGCTTGACCAATTTTCAAAATGTGCGATCGATCTTTTATATTATATGGTGGACTTCAATGTATGACTTTATGCACCCTCCTTTTGAAATATGTGCACGAATGTTTATTTATATTTTATTAGGACTTCATCACGTATCAGTTTATGTTATTTCGAATCTACATTTCGATTGTAATTAAAATAATTACTCTTTGCTGTTTAATAGACGCCGGACGTTTATTTATATTTTATTTTAATTATTAAGGAAATTATCTGATCCACCGAACTTATCTAAATCACATTAATTATTAATTCCTCCCTTCCCCCAGTGCTCAAACTAATTATTGTTACTATATTAGTTGATTCAAATAATTCTTATAGTTAATTTTTATTTGCAACCATTTACGATTGCATTGGAGTCCTGGGTATGAAGATAAATTACATCTGGCAGCAAGGCCTCTATTCGGTAGATTTGATGTTTTGAAGAAAGTGAAGAAAGTGAAACCACATTTTAATTGCTGTTGTACTCAGGTCTGCCATGACCTGGAGTGGTAGCACCTGTTAGGGTCCTACCTATTGGTAAATAGTGAACCCCAAACAAAAACTAAAGCACTAGGAAAGTGCAAAAATGCTATTTTATAATAAAATACAAGCAATACATTTTTATATGAAAAATTACCAACAATGTATATTTTCAGTAGATTTGCCAATAATACATTTTATAGCAAAATGACCAAAAATACATTTCATCTTTAGTGGAAGGAATACATTTGCGTACAAAATAAGTTTAGTTGAAGCCATAAAATTGTGTTCAAAACAGATTACGGCAGTAAATAACCGGTAGAGGTTGATATGATACTAAAGAAAACTAACCAACCAACCAACGATTACAATGCTTAAAAATAGAGTAGGATTGTATATACATAAAAAACACTACCAGTTTCGGCGGACTGATTTAAAATCCAACATACACCAAACAGCTTTAAATCCGATCTATCTATCTATCTATCTATCTATCTATCTATCTATCTATCTATCTATGCTTCTCTCTCTCTCTCTCTCTCTCTCTCTCTCTCTCTCTCTCTTGCAATCTGTTAAATAATAGTTTAACAGACTATTATGTTTAGTGGGGAGTTGTGTATTTCTGCTCTGATTTCCTGAGGTTAACCTTAGGGATCAGACATAGGAGAAAATAAGGAAGTTGATTTTGATTGGCTAAGCCCGTGTGAAAATGTAGACGTGTGCACTTTTGTGTCTGAAACGGCTCCCCAATAAAGGGAGAGTGGCCCTACTGGATAGTCAGAAGATGTAGACGTCGACGACATTAATAAACTTGATAAGTTAACATTCTCTGTCTTTTCATCTCTGAACCCAAAACAACTAGCGATCACTTTATTATCGAATTGGTTCCCTATTTACATTATTTGGACTATTGTCCTTATCTTTGTCGTCATATTTATTACAACGTTTCGGCCGTTGTATTCTCCGCCCTTCTTCAGCTGGTTGGAATATCGAACTGAACCCTTTATTTCGCTCACTGGGGTAGACAGTTCTATTTCCACGTACCATGTTTAATGGATGTCAGTTATCTCCTGTTAATTCCCCCCTCTCCAAGTTCTCCACTGCCTTAACCTGGTATTGAAGATCCAGTGACAGGACAGAAATAGTGTAAGTTCAATACCTGGTTAAGGCAGAGGAGAACTTAGAGAGGGGAATTAACAGGAGATAACTGATAACTGACATCCATTAAACATGACAGTCTACCCCAGTGAGCGAAATAAAGGGTTCAGTTCAACATTCCAACCACCTGAAGAAGGCCGGAGCGTACAACGGCCGAAACGTTGCAATAAATATGAGAACAACGATGAGGACAATAGTTCGAATAATGTAAATAGTGTACATAATACCACATCTCAGAAATATAGACAGATACTGAAAGGCCGAAACGTTGTAATAAATATGGCGACAAAGATGAGGCCAATAGTCCAAATAATGTAAATAGTGTATATAATACCTTATCTCAGAAATATAGACAGATACTGAAAGGCCGAAACGTTGTAATAAATATGGGGACAAAGATGAGGACAATAGTTCGAATAATTTAAATAATGTATATAATACCTTATCACTGAAATATAGACAGATATCGAATTGATGCCGTTGACCCCCACATATACAAAAGAATCTTCGTAAAATGGCAAAACATTTTTTACTTCAATTCTTAATTTTGAGCTTTTAAATGATTTCCAGACCCCACTTTTGTTACTCTCCTCTTTATTGCAAATAGATAAAATCCTCCCATTAGTAAGATACCCACCAGTATTAGTCACCACACACCTCATATTGTAATTGATACACAGTGTTTTAATGACTTCACTGTACATTTTTTGCTCAATCGTCAGTTAGTAGAATTTTTCTTATCTACTGTCTTGTGCTTGGGAAAAAGATCCATTCCTCATTCGCCTGTAAAAATAATCTTTTTTCTATTTCGAGGCTACCCGTTCATTTTTGTAATCAAACCAGGTTTTTTCTGTAAAGCAAGCTTCAGACACCTCATTAAAATACGACCAAATATATTATTTTATTGTAGACAACGTTAGATGTTTAATTTGAATCGAGTATTTTTACTCCTGTAATATTTCTCAGATTCATTTCAACTTTGATTAACGGTTTCACTTTTTCAAGAATTTTCTTCGATTAAATGTGAAATTTTCTTTTGTCTCATTGAGATAATTTGCTCGTACAACCAAATTCTTGTCAACTTAAAAAGCCTAGCCTTTGAGAATATCGTGTATAAAATTGTGGTTCACTGAAAATTTCTGGATTTTATTAGATTTTGAAAGTTTCACATTATAAGTCAGGTTGTTGTAGCTCAAAGTAACTTTATCTTTCAATGCAAAGTTATAATAACTGAACGCATGCAACTTTTACAAAGTCAGTTATTTGGAACAAAAATTGAAAAGCGTTTAACAGTAACGAAGACAAAGTTATAGTCAACATTGAAGGGAATTGTACAGTCCGTCATTTAAAACTGATATTAGAATTCGTTCTTCCATAGATTTTAAGTCCTTTTGTAAACTGCAAACGCTCTTGTAAGATTTGTGCAATATGTTCAAATCCGCTGTAATATCGCCCAAATCCTTAGAGACCGTCTTGTAAAATCGGCGTAACCCTTGCAGACATTCTAGCAAGATGAATGCAATTCTTGCAGCCCGTCTTGTAAGATCAGCGCAATAGCTTTAGGCATTCTAGTAAGATTGACGCAACATTTGCAGACCTAGCATGATCGGCGCAACGCTTGCAAACTCAGTTGTATGATTAGTGCAACACTTAGAGAGAATTTTATAAATCAGTGAAACACTTTCAGGCCCACTGGCAAGATCGGTGTAACACTTGCAGCCACTCTTGCAGAAGGTTCTGTAAAATTGGTGAAACACTTCAATAGATTGGCAACATTTTCACACTTAGCAAGTTTGGCGCATCACAAAACATCTAACAAGATTGGCACAACACAGTATTTATATCCCAAGTTATTCTTAATTTGTCTGTTGTCATAGGAAGCTAAACTTTAGTAATTTCAAAAAGCATGATATCTAATGCAATCCCTCCACACAGAGAATACTGTTGCAAAGTCATCTAATACACTCCCACTTTCCCCCACTTTTATTTCGAAAATAACTATTTTAAAGATTCATTGCACATGCTTATTTAAAAAAAAATAAAAGTTTCTTCTAAGGTCTTCATTCTTTAGGGCCATGTAATTTTTAATTCGATGGTTTCAAGGCTAAACGTATTAAGTACTCAGTAATGGTGAACCGGACTAACTTTTATATTTTACCCCACCTAGAGACGTCTATCGTAATCGTTCTGCTAACATAGAGAATTGCTTCGATACCACATTTTAAGTCATCATAGTTCCGTACGCAAGGGATCAAAATCCCCCATCCCCCCCAATCTATAAATCGAAACAAATGAGTCACTTTCCCCCTATAATGTTTGTGGAATACTAGGGGTTAGTTTCCTTGTTTAGCTACGGGAGTCAAACGGAACAATCGATTTTCAAGCTGGTCCCTACGAAAATCAGTCATTTAAGCAATTAGTTATTCGTAAAGAAACAATTTGGATGAAATCATATTAACTGTCAAATGTACGATTTCATTATGATCGAAATTCAGTTAATTATTGTTTTTCACGAGAAAGGTTGAAAAGAACGTATCGAAGCCGATGTGATAAGAAAACAATTTCTTTTTACGGTTTATCAACTTTTGCAGGTTACTTAAATCCCAATGTCAATCTATTTTGCTTGATTTCCCACTGACCAGGAACCGAAAGGTTTTTTCAAGTGGAAATGCTTGCATTCTAGTCTATAACACATAACTATTTCGACTTTTTCCTATAGTTATATTTTAAACAATAATCTGAAACATCAGGATTCCAATAATTACACTGACTATTACTCACCATTAACCAAATTACTTCTTCCAGTCGAAAGTTTCTTTTTGTTTTAATGTGGCTACAATTTCGCTTTATTAATCGTTCGTGTTTCTACTATACTGTTCTCAGAAATAATAAAAGGATACTAAATCCCTTTTTATGCAATGTTACGTGACCTTTAGACGAGACAGGTCGTATAAATTCAAGACTCAGTAGGGTTAGATGACGCGGATATATTCCATATCGCCGGGAGAAAAGAAAGTTGTTGACATAAACCACTTGAGGTTATGTTGCCATCAAGGGATTTATGCGCTTATATGATTTGTTATTGATGCAATTGTCATTGTCTTCTTTACATCTATTAACCAAACTGAAATCAAAGGAAGGGACCTGAGAGGATTTCTAATATCTTATGATTTAATTATAAACACATGGCCCCTTTTTATTGCTACTAAGCCGTTTCGAAAAAAGATGACTAAAGACAATTAGGATATGTAGAGATTGACCTTAAAAGAAAGAATGCCTAATATCTTTTATGAATAATGGCAGGGATTATTTAACTTTAAGTATTATTGACATTTCTAAATTTGTATTAGGTTCTTTTACATTCAAGCGTTTGTCTCACAACAGTACCTGACTCCTCATGTTATAATCTACTTTTATCAGAGCCAGATCAGACCGAAAAGGGAGTACCGTTGTCATATTTGGGCAGGAGTTGCCCAATCCTCACTTTCTAGTTTTGGTAGATTCAAAAGCGTCTCCGAGTCCTTGTTGAAGAAGAATTATTTTCATTCTGCCACTTCTCTCTCAGAGGCGAGGATATGGTTCTATCTCTACTTCCATGGAAAGTGCTCGGACGAACTACGTTTCTTGGTTCCCGCCAATTCTAACCTTCTCGATCTGGACCAGCCATGCCACTTACATAGTAGCAAACCACCCACATTCTCTCCGTATTCCATCAGTGAGAAGTAAGGTCCACTCGAACAGCTTCTTCACGTAAACCACTGCTTTGTGGAACCGACTCCCAAGAGGATACTTCCCCGATTACTGCAATCTTAACCTGTTCAAATCTAGAGTTAACTGTTACGTTTCTCTACTGTCCATATAAACTACCTCTTAATGTAATGTAGTGTCTACCTCGAGTGACTTCCGGTCCTTGTTAAGGGTGAACCTTACTGTAAAAAACAAAAAAGGAGAATTACAACAGGGATCCCAAGTTTGAAAAAAAATTTAAATATATTCTAATCGTGTGATTATATAAAATATTATTTTTAAAATACCGTATTATACATTTTTCGGACTATTGTCTTCATCTTTGTTGCAATATTTACCACAACGTTTCTGTTCTTTAGGTGGTTGAAATGTCGAACTGAACCCTTTATTTTGCTCGTTAGAGTGTTCTAGTTCTACGTGTCATGTCTAATGGATGTCAGTTATCTCCTGTTAATTCCCTCCACTGCCTTAATGTTGTGGTAGGATCCACCTAATTTGCATAGTGGAGTACCGACGATATAAATATGGTTGGTACCGGGAAGACATGAGAGGTGAATCAAGAGATTCAACTAGAGACTCTGCCCGACTGCGACTTAGTCAACACATTCTCCAGGAACGGTCTTCCCAGGAATATACAAAAGTTTATATGTAAATATTGTGTACACTTTCTTGTTTCAATACATTTTGTTCTAAGTACATTTTGTGTTGCATTATTATTCCATGCATTAGTCAAGTTTCAACACTTAACCAGGTATTGAACTCACAACTCTTTGGGTCCTGTCACTGGATCTAACCAACGCCTTTATCCACTGTGCCATGTGTCTTTAAGGACATTGTGTATGAATTTCTGGGACTTATAAGATAATGTCTTCAGCATCCATTTTTTAACAGTGCTCATATTTCAATTTTTGCTGGTATCACTTAATTTTTTTACCAGAGCTCATATTGCAACTTAAGGAATCAGCACATAGCTAGGCCACAAAAATCTCCTGAGCCGACCAAGCATAGAAATGAATACAATATGGGAACCAGGAATAAGGAGTGCCAGAGAAAAGCAATAATAACAACGCAAATTGCAGTATGAGCACACTGATGGATTAAGGGATTACTGAGAATGAAGGAAACTGGGGAAGGATCACCTAGAAGGAAGGACTATGAAAAGAAGGATCGACACGTTTAATAACTATCAGGAAACAAGAAACTGGAATAAAATGCCACAGATGAGAAATCAGAATAGAACTTAGGGTTATATTTAGTAATTTCAACTGTAAAATAATGAGACCTAGTTGCCAATCTAGTACTACACTGAATGACACAAGCAACATACGTTACTGTGGTCGGAAATTAATTTAAGCTGAGATTTCAGGTCAGGACCATTAAGGTTGCAGATTCTTGTGGATTTCATCAAGTATCTCTAGATTCATAACAAAAAAAAACACTAGAGCAAATATGGCAGCAATATTCGATGTTCATATAAGTGTTAGACGTATAAAGAGGAAAAGGCAGATTTGGATTAGAAAAAGTTGTCTAACACGACACAGTGAATGGAAGTTCATAACTGCAACCTTGCCAATTGATTTGATATAATCATTCCAATTTCTATCTTTGGCAAACGTTATTCAGGAGAGAAAAAATGATTTACTTTCCTGGAGGTTAGCACTAGCCATACTGTTGAAAGACAAAATTGGTTCTCTAAGGTTAGAAAAGAGCGCAGTTTAGTTTTAGAAGCGTTAAAATTAACAAGCCATTCCTTCCCTACTTAACAACACAATGAAGTTCATTTTCCTGATCAACTGCCAATTTAACTTTATAAAAAATATCAAACTTACTAATAAGGCAGGAATAAATATTTGCGTAAAATATATTTTCCGATTTTTGATTGTCAGATTAGGAATTGATATGATTGCTTTCCCCCCTGCCATGTCCCTTCAGTACGTGAACGATCATGGCTGTCTACAATTTTTCTTCTTGTTTGGGAATTGTCTTGATTTCTTGGGAATGATGGTGAGGTTGTTTTACGTTACCTTCAACTGTGAAAAAGGTACATGAATCCAATGTATTTCTCCAATTTTAGAGATTAAAGTCATTCTCCTGTCTAGCACATAGCTGGAGGGATAACGGGAGAGACACTGTGGGGTAATGGCTAGCGGCTCGGATTGAGTAATCGGAGAGCCGAGCTCCAATTCCAGTCGGATTCATTACATTCACTTACGTGCTAATACCCTTGGAAAAGGTATGAATCCTCTTCTTCTCCCCAGTTCTAACAGATATGGGTAAATATAGCCTTGGGTGGGAACCGGTCTGGGAGAAGGAAAAACTTTGAAAACTGACCTGGAGAGGGATGGGCTCCGTCAGGTTATGTTGCCCGAAAAACTCCATCTCTACATGTGCTACCCCTACAGGTCACGGGATAAAAAAATGAGGTCTTGGCTGTGAAAGTTAAAGCAATAGACGAGATAGTGATTCGAACTCGGCTTGCAGAATCCACCTCACACGCTGATAACACTTACGCTTCCAACACATGGTACAATTAGTACAATTGTTAGAATTACTAATATGCTACTAATAGATGGAGATATAATAGAAATAAAATATATTACAAAATGATGTAGAATTACCAGACCAAGGAAAATTGAAAGAGGTACTTTGAAATATTTAAACGTGAAGAGTATCTTTTTGGTCTTGTCATTAAAATTAACAAGTCAATTCTTGCCCTAGTCAACAATAAATTGATTTTAATTTCCGAGATCCGTTATCAATTTGATTTCATCGAACCTTTCTATTAAGACATTAAAAGCGCATTTCTTAAATGTGTTCTAATACGAAATGAATATTTTACAAGCATCTTAAATATATTTTAGACGAAAGAAAGTTTTTCTTAAAACATAGTTGTTGCCAGTTCCGGTTGTATGTAAATAAAATATTATGGAAAGACTTGAATGTGCACTTTAAGATTGCTTTTCTCTCTACTAAGAGATGTGAGTTCAATTCTCGACAGGGGCTTCTACTTTCGGCCATATGTAACATTTAATTTATGCTTACCAACTCAATAAATAGGACTTGAATACTAAGTTAATTGTTTTCATTATGTGCACCCATACTTAGAAAAATAGTGCATTATGTGCACCCATACTTAGAAAGAAGTTAACATACCCACAACAAAATGATAAAGAAATGATGTCTATCCTTTTGCTATATTTTATGAACAGACAAATTCGCATTATTTTTTAATGATGTGCATAGGAAAGTGTAGAAAAGAACTGAAACTTCATTGCTTAATGATTACTATTAATGAGAAATCTATAAAAATCAGAGAATATTAAATTTACGAAGGCGTCAAGTATGGAAGAGCGTTAACGGTTCTTTTTTTAGTGAACGAAATTAATTTTTTGGTTTGCCAAAATCAATCACATTTTATTCGCGTCTACTTTATGTCGAAATTAAGACGGTGAGAAATGTATTGGTAGTTTCTTTAAACACGTGAAAATGGTGCTAAGCAACCTTATCGACCTTAGCTACATTTTCAGCCTGCAACAGCAAAATAATCTTGCAGAATCTATCTATCTATCTATCTATCTATCTATCTATCTATCTATCTATCTATCTATCTCATTCTGTTCATATGTAGCGAGCAAAGATATCATAGACTTTCATATCTATCTATAAGTCTGTTCATATTTATCTATCTATCTATCTATCTATCTATCTATCTATCTATCTATCTATCTATCACAGTCTGTTCATATCTATCTATCACAGTCTGTTCATATCTATCTATCTAAATAGACTTTAAATAGCTTTAAATAACCTGGAAAAGCCACAAGATTGTCTACAAAAGCATACACATCCAACATCATTCAGTAAATCTCTATCGTTTTTAGCTATCAGGCCTTGCATTAAGCAAACTGACAGTCTACATATTTCTCGTTCTTATCCATCTCTCTATTTAACTCCTGTATGTACACACACACACACACACACACACAATGTTACCAGACATAGGGTTTTCAGCAGACGCCCTCGTGACTCACAGCAGAACTACCTACAAGGCACTTGATGTAGGCCTCTCTCTCTCTCTCTCTTTCTCTCTTGAGGCTGATACACTATGGAAAGATGAAAAGAGGCAAAACGTCGTCATCACTAGTGATCCAAATACCATGATGTTGACTGGATATATGATCCAACTCTTTTTGAATCCGATGCACTCAGATTGACACCCAAATACTCTGAAAATGTTCGTATTGGAGATTCTGGCGTGAATGCCAAGAAATACAGCATCCCATTTCTAGATTTCTGGCGGCGTGAATTGCGTCATGGTGCTCTTTTATTTTAAAATATTAAATCGCGACAATTTACATTTCGCACCCTATATATATATATATATATATATATATATATATATATATATATATATACCCACACACATATACATACACACATGTGTGTGTATGTGTGTGGGTGTGCGTGGATATATATATATATATATATATATATATATATATATATATATATATATATATATATATATACATGATAAATAACATGACGATGATCAAAGTCAATTTACACCAGCTGGAGATGATTTGATATGTCCCATATGTGATACGAAATGCAGATAGATGACTGGCTTTATGAGCCCCTGTCGTTCACAAAACCGGTGAATGTAGTGTTGGGAGAAGTGATAGTCATACTTGTTTTGCGTCTAGCATGAAACCGCCTGCCGCTTCTGAGTGTTGACTTCAATATTCACTTTTATATTTATATACGCTCTATCTCTGATATTGAGCACTTTATCCCATAAATATAGCACACCTTAAGAGTATATTTCCTCATAAATATATATATATATATATATATATATATATATATATATATATATATATAGCTATACCTTATTAGCTGTATTTCTTTATTCATCATATGATTCTGTAAGCCTCTAGCCTGAGTGATTCTAGGGCCTTATATTGCGTAAAAATTGACAAGAAAAATGTCATTAGGTCTATCAGTGTATTTGTAGATTTTTCTATCTATCTACCTACCTATCTATCTATCTATCTATCTATCTATCTATCTATCTATCTATCTGTCTGTCTGTCTGTCTGCTTCCTAACTGACGAAATAATTCCTCTATTCAATATTCCAAATCTGGTAAGATTCAGGTGTTCGAATGTTGATTTTGAAATTAGATAGTCGTACCTACTTAACGTGGTTGAGACATACTAGATCTTTTTCAGTCACTAAAATCATGCACTCTCAACAACAGAATACCTAATTCTAATTACCTGTATCTAATTACCTACTTGCGAAGCAATCTTCCTATTTCAACCTGTTTTCATGTAGACAAATACATTTCACTTAACATAGATTTTTTATTTTATCTGTGTAGACTTTTGTTCTCCGTTTGTTGCGATTCGGTCTTCCATACATGTATATATATATATATATATATATATATATATATATATATATATATATATATATATATATATATATATATATATATAAAAATTATAACATAAGTATATTATCACTACAAAAATAGCGATTTTGTTTAAACACATACAAGTGTATGATAATTTAAATAACTCGTCTACGGACCCTAGTTGCAATTTATTAATGCTTTAAATTTAATATTGGATTGTATAGGAAATCAGGATAAGTAATTTGTGGAATCATCGACGTTATCCTTCACCCCTACTAGCAGAACAATCCATTTTTACACCCACACACACCTGTTTTCCAATCAGAACACTAATTCCAACAACTCAGTTTCTCATTGCTTAACATCCTAGAATGCACTTGAAAAATCATTTTGGCGCTCAAATTTCTTGAGCCTATTTTTCTGTCTAAAAATTTTTAAAAAGAAGAAACTCAACCTGCTTAGTTAGTCAGACTCCAGCACCCAGAGAGACGCCAAATAAATCCACACAATTCAAGACCTTGATTTTCCCGCGCAAGTCAAACTCTGACTCAACAACCATTTGGCATAATCTTTCTCTCTCTGTCAAACAAAAACTTTACAAACTTCAATTATTATACTTAAAAAGTGACATTTTCCATCACTACGAAATAAGTATTAATAACTCAAAACATTTTATACAAACAACAATTAAGGGAACACAACTTCTATTGACAAAAACAATTGTACGTAAACACCCGCATAAAATAACAACTGTTTAATTCTTTGAACGAATCTTATTAACACTATCAAAAGGTTTCAAACGTACTAAAAGAATCAACACACCAATTTAATACATCAGAACTTAACATTTAACAAGTTTTTAACACATTTGTACATATTTGAATTGTATATAAACCACTACTGTTTTTACATTCAACTTGCCTTTGTTTTTAAACTTTGTTTTTGCATGACCTGTTCAAAATGAATGAATATTGTTGAGGATTGAATTTGATCGAACACGCCATCACAAATAATTTCCTTCTGATTTAACAAATACATTCACTAATCCCCAACAAATTTATCTCCAATTTATGATGCAATGAAAAAGTAAAAGCTACGAATATTAAACTCTAAAAATAACCATGCATCAAGTATAGAAACTTAAGAAATTATTCAAAGAAAAAAACACCGGAGAAAATATGCCTAAATTTTCATGTATTGTCATTATTAATTTGTTGATGTTCCGTTCGAATTTGAGCGGAAGTAAGAGGTGCAATCGATGGCTACAAAATTGGTTACATTGACACGGTTGTGATTAGAGATTTAGTGGGCGAGGGAGAAAGGTTTATTGGTGACAAGACAGACAGGCATCACGTCATAATATACAAACACGTAAATATGATTGAATATATGAGCACACAAATATACGAACGACAAATAAACACAATCATCAAGATTCAATCAACCAAATAAGTACAGAGACAACGCAAACTACCCGTCAAAATTTCACATGCATGGAAAATTAATATACAAAATTATATAAACATACGCACAGATATACGTACAAATATAAATATAAAGACATACCCATATATATATATATATATATATATATATATATATATATATATATATATATATATATATATATATGTATGTATATATATATATATATATATATTAAGCGTATCACCCCAAACAAGGCTGGAGGCCAATATCACGCATGGGGTTATAGAAGGGTTGGAGGAAGGGCAGATAGGAGTGGTAAAGGAGAGGATGTGGAGAAAGAGAAAGACAGTGGGTCGATCAAGGCAAGGGGGTTACAGAAGATTTGGAACGATAGCAGATAGGAATGAAAGATGAGAGGATGTGGAGAAGGGAAGTGGATAGATCAAGGCAACTGGAGATGTCGATTGACGCTACACTTAAACCGTTGGAGATTGTATTTGTCAGGGAAACAGGAATAGGGAAGGGAGTTCCATAGGCGAGATATATATAAAGCTCAAACACTAATATTTCATGGTTATAATTTATTTAATTGGAATCGTAATCACGATCCAATTCATCAGATCTACAAATTCAAAAATTGGAAAATATAACCCCGTGTATGAAAAACAAAATTTAGTGAGAGTTTATGTGCGGGAGTGGGAAACAAGTTTGAAAGTGAGATGTATGAAGGTTTATAGAGAGAGGGTGTAATAGAAGAAAGAAGAACAAGAAAGGCTT
Organism: Acanthosepion esculentum; assembly: GCA_964036315.1. Classification (NCBI taxonomy): domain Eukaryota; kingdom Metazoa; phylum Mollusca; class Cephalopoda; order Sepiida; family Sepiidae; genus Acanthosepion; species Acanthosepion esculentum. The sequence continues at coordinate 26,195,215 of OZ038491.1, forward strand.
AAAGGTGAAAGTGGGGATTAAAATTAAACAGAGAGAAGTTTTAAAGAGAGGAGTTAAATAACGGTTTAAATGAGTGAGATATAGCTAAATATGAATTATTTTTCGATGCACAATTCTCTACCGATTCGCTGACCTACATTAAAATTAAAAAACAGACACCGGAAACGTGTGTATACATTTGTGGTGACACTACACACAATAAAATACGATATGATCTAAACTTAAAACCCAGAAGATGAGAGAGAGAAAAAATAAAAGAAAATGATGTGGGAGGGGGTAAACTAAAAACGAGAGGTATTTATAAGAGAACCGATATATATATATATATATATATATATATATATATATATATATATATATATATATATATATATAAGCAAATGTGTGGATGTAGATCCGACGGTATGATGAAAATGTGGAAAAGACAAAGCAAAATCCGAATATGTGAGTTTACTGATTTTATTTGTTTTTTGTTTTTGTTATTCTGTCAACGTCAGACGTTTCGGTCAAATAGACCTTCTTCAGGACATGGTTAATGGAGACATATTTATATTAGATTTAAATTAGATGAAGAGACGATATATACAGGACTGGTCAGAAACAGAAAAACTGAAATTCTAAAGTCAGAGTATTCTTTCTTGGAGTCGGTTACGCTGGCGTCGCGTGAGCGGCGCTACGAAAACCTGCTCACAGGGAAAAGATTGTATCCTGAGTGGAAGGTGGGGGGACTTATTTAAAACTATAGCTTATCGGTACGTTTGTCAAGCATTAATATATATATATATAAATACATAAATAAACCTACATATACAAAACATAAAATAAATACATATATGAAATAAATAAATAAATAATTTTTATCAAGTAAATTAAGAAATATTAAATATAAATACGTATGTTAAACTATAAAATATATAAAGTGAAGATAGATATACACATTATTTCATTATTATAATATTATTATAATATTATTATTATTATCCACTTCCAACTATCAATTTATCAGTTAAATTCGATGCTGGTGAGTGGTGTACGAATAAATATCAACATATATTAGGCACACCAAAGCAGGTAAAGGCATATATAAATAATATACAGATAAACGGGCGTACAACAATAAAAATTTCAATAAAGACAAAATGTATAAATATACGTACATGGACATCCATTTACAAACAGAGTTAGTGGACAAAAAAAGAAAAGAAAAGAAAAGCACATATAAACAAGCACCTAGAAAAGTCTGCCCATAGAGAACCGGGGTAAAAAGAAACATACTCACGTACAAACAAACATCCTTACAAAAATAACCGTATTAAATTCAGAGTCTGTATAAGATTAATTCAATAAGAGTTACAACTATACAATATTAAGTAAATAATCCACTTTATATTGAAATCTTAGCAAATAAAGTTAGATAAATTAACAATTTAAGCACAAAAAGATTTACATACTTATACTACCATTTCATCTTTACATACAATATTCTATCTCGCTAGAAAGCAAGTTAAAAGATAAGTTATGCCTGCAATTAACAGTGAGCTCCTTTCTTTGATTTAATAGGTTTATCTTAAATTTAATGATTTCTAGTTTTTCATTGAGACAGAGGTAACATGGTGCCTATAAAGAATTACAGTTTCGAGCTCTTCGAATTAATATCCATTTAACAATGGGAGTTTTGTTTTTCTTCTTTAATCTCCAATAGGACTTGGACAGTGAGGTAGCATGTTTATGAGAACTATTTTTAAAAGAAAAAAATATGCTGGTACTAACGACGTTTAAATTAATTTTTTGAACTACCAATGTAAAAATTTTAATATTTGGGTTGTCAACTGAAGAAAGTGTACTAAGATAAACCAGGGAACAAGTTTGGCAATTGTTTTATAATAAGCAATCATTGGGATTCCTCCAGTTACATCCACTAGTATTGATATTATGATATTTAGTATTATTTAACGCATAACTACAGTTTGTCATGCCTTTGAGTTTTATATCTGTTAAATACCTTATTATTATGCTTTTTAATTATTTTTTCGAGGTTATCAGTACAACTGTAACTAAGTTTAAGAGTATTTTTATTGAAGATTTTACTAAGCCTATTCCTTTTAGGAAAATGTTTATTAATAAGATTTAAGAATTTTAGTCCTAACTTAGTTTTAACCATGCGATTAAAGCGGGGTGGGGGTGAACCAGATGATCTCTTGGATCTTCTCTTCTTATCATGGTCAATATTAATAAGGATTATAGATTTAATGTTGGTACCTTTTCTTCACACACACACACACACACACACACACACACACACACACACATATATATATATATATATATATATATATATATATATATATATATATGGGTAGAGGTAGATAAAGTGTCGTCTAATTTACGCAAAAATGAAAATAAGACGGACATCTCATTTTAACAGATATATTTATCAAAATTGCATAAAAATATCTTGAAATACTAAAGAGTGAAGTTATTCAATAAAAACGCCATTGGCCTCAACAGCGGCCTCTAGACGCCTTCGGAATCTCCTGAAACTCTTCTGCGCTGTCTTCTTGTTTAAGTTGTTAAATTCTGCCATTATCCTTACCTTCATTTCGCCATTGGTTTTTACAACGAGTTTCTTGGTCTTTCGCTCAAATCGCCGCACACATAATAATCAAGGTCGAGTTGTCTGGGGAGCTAGGTGGTCAGATTTAAGGGTGATGTGGTCGAAGAAATTGTCAGACAGCCATAACTGTGTTCTCCTGTTTGTGTGGCATGGTGCAGAGTCCTGTTGCCTGACATAGGTATTTTCTTCAGCCATTCTCATGAGCCAGAACAGTACTACCGCCTCAAGGCACTTGATGTAGACATCCATGTTGAGTCTGAGGCCCTCACCAACAAATTCGGGGAATTTTTTTCTTATTAGAACAACCAGAGTGAGTTTTCCGAGCTTCCGTGCCTTCGTAATCACCATTAGCCTCATCCAACTCTGCACTATCCTTAGATTTACACCCAGACACTCTGAAATAGGAAATGTTTGCACGAGTGAATTCCGTCATGGTGCTCTATTTCTGACAGTCCCCGTGCCTAATCAAGGGTGTTGCCGTTTGGGTTAGTTTGGCGACCAGATGTGCTTGCAGAAATAAATCCATTAATTCTTCATACACACACACACACACACACACACACACACACACACACACACACACACACACATATATATATATATATATATATATATATATATATATATATTTCACTACAGAATTAATAATTATCGCAATCGAATGAAGTCGACTCTCCATGAAAGATTATTACCTGTAGAACAACATTTCCGCCTAGAAAAACACGATTTTGAAACCCATGCCAAATTCACTATAATTGAGAGAATAGAAAAGTCCAGAGCCAATAACATTAGAAATATTTTAGAGTTCCATGAAAATAAGTGCATACAACGTTTAAAAACGCAATATCCAGCCGGGCTTAAGCATCAATTTAACAACATAGATAGTATTAATATATAACCCTACAAATCAAAACCTATCCACATTTCTCACCCACACAAGACAGACATGCTTACGGAGGTGTTGAGGTCTCGCACTTATACACACACCCACACAAATATACACACTTATACACATCATACTCACTCACTTTCCTAATGAGCCAAATGATAACACACACCCATAGTAATATACACCCTTACACACATCATACTCACTCACTCCCTAAGAACCAAATAACACATGTACACTTAACAGAGACACATCCTCTTTCCAGTAACCAATAAAACTGTTAAAATGACCAAGGGAATTCAAAGCAGCATGAATCCATCTAGCTCTTATCTCAAATAACAACTTGAAAGAGCCTGTTTGACCAACACAAGGACTGACCAAATTTCATGTTAAAAAAATAAAAAAGAACAAATGAAAACTACAGACAAAATTTCATTTTCTCCATTAAGAAAGAAATTCATGTCTGTAGTTCACTGTTGCCAGCAAGCAGAAAATTGTTTTTCTCCTGATGATGTCCATGTTGGCCGAAACTAGTCGAGGAATCTAAATGAAATAATAATAAAAACCAAGGAATATTAATATGCAACCCAGATTTTAATTTAAGAAGATTTTAATTTTTTAATATTTTTTATTCTTCAATGAAAGTGAACATTGAAGTCAACACTTAGAGGCGACAGGATGTTTCATGCTAGACGCAATCGTTAGGCCATGAGTATTGTTATTTTCTCGGCTATTTATATATACGGGTCAGTGGTGCATTGTGGGTAGTCTATTTTGGCGGTTATTTTGCCGGAAGTCGTTTATTTATTTGGGTTAATTTATTTATTTGCTTGTTTTTATTTATTTTTATTTTTTATTTGTATTTCTTATCTTATATATTTATTCATTTTTTTAATTTTTATTTTGATCGGTGTTTTTATTAACGTAGTAAAAATTTGTTTATAAAGCTTATTTAATAGTTTTGTTTTTGTTTGGGAAGATAATTAAAGCTATTTGTTCAATTTGGGGTTGATTGTTGTAGTTTGTTCTAATTATTATTTTGGCTGGAACAGTTTTTAATTTGTTTATTACTTCCTGTATTTATTTGGATTGATTATCTTTATTTGTTTTTTTCTAAACGGCTAGTTTATCAGTATGTGTTGTTAGTTTATTTATATATTTGGATGTATTTAGATCAATTTATTTTAATTGTTATTATTTATTTGTTATATTGCATATTTTCTCTTTTTGGTTTTCGATTTTTAAGTAACGTAGTATATTATATTTTATTTATTTTTATTTTTTATTCTTATTTTTATCGTTATATTACATTTATAGCAATATTTTTCGTCCGATTTTTGGTTTGATTTTTATAGTCTAAATAATATTTTGGTCATGATAGTTTGCTAATTTGTTTATTATTTACTTTATTTATTGATTTTGTTTCTTATTTTTATTCTATTTCGTCTATTCTAACAGGTGTGATTTGGTAATTTGTTTGGATTAATTTATTTTGCTTATTTTATTGTAATTTTGTTTATTTATTTTTTCCATTTTCGATTTTTAAATAACGTAGTAAAAATTTATTTTCTTGTCTACATTTTGAGATGAGCTCGGATCTTTTATTTAATAATTTATTTTAGTCTGGCTAGGTAATTATAGCTATTTTTTTCTCCAAGCAAAGTTTGCAAGTTTTTGATTGGTTGTTGTAGGCTGATGATCTTTTCCTTATTTTCCAAGATATTTTTGGTGTGGTGTGCGTTTTGTTTTTAATTTGCCAGATATACTTAGAAAGCATTGTGCTGTTCGCATATTTACTATTTGCGAAAGATGTTTTGTGTACATAATTTCTTTGTTTCCAGGGTCCTTCAGTTACTCCTATGTATACTTTTTCTTCATTATGTGGTGATTTTATCGTGGCTTGGTATATTACGTTGTTTTGTAAACAATTACCGTTTAAGGGACATTTGTTCTTTATTCTGCAGTTGTATGTGGGTTTAATTTGTTCGTGTGGTTTGTTGATAATTTTCCTTTCTCGGTGCAACCATAGCTGATTTTTACTGTGTTTTTGTTGAATATTTTGTGTTGGGTGCTTGATTCCGGGAAGTGTTTGTGTAAAAGTTTGAAGAATATTTTTCCTGTACGGTGGGTTGAACCATATGATATTTCTTTTCCTGTTGGCCTTTTTTGTGTTCTCTGGTGAGTATGTGAGTGTTGCTGGGAATCCGCTATCTTTTAGGGCTGTTTCGTATTCTTTCTTAGCTTTGTTAAATATAGATTAATTGAAGGAATTGTCGGAAAGCCTGCGGTTAATCGATTTTGGTATCCGTTTAATTATAGAATGCGGGTGGTTGGAAGATGTGTGTATATAGAGTGGTTTATCATTGGGTTTTCTGTATGGTTTGTATGTGCCTTTTCCTAGCTTGAAGGTAACATCTAGAAAATCTACTTCGTTTAGGTTAGTTTTTATATCTATGTCGAATCCGTTATTTTTGAAAATCTTTATAATTGCTTTTCTAGTTTTGTCTGTGTTTTGTTTGTTACAGTTTCTTAAGATTATGAGACCGTATATATATATATATATATATATATATATATATATATATATATATATATATATATATATATATATGGGGGGGCAGCAATATCTCTCCAATATATGTTTCATTTAAAAAGACGTCTGTGAAATTTCTTATCATATTTTTCTTGTTTATCACCAAGGCATTTCTTTCTAGGACTATGCAGATTAAAAAGCGTTTTTAATAATAATGGATTAGCCGAAAGCGTTTAGAACAATCAATCATTTGAACCTATTTCAATGCCCAAAATCAAAAAAGGAAAAGTCTAGCTTTCATACAAAAAAGAAAAAGAAAATAACTGGTTTAGCATTTTTAATGTAACTTCTATCTCTCTCTCTCTCTCTCTCTCTCTCTCTCTATATATATATATATATATATATATATATATATATATATATATATATATATATATATATACAGCAGTGAGTTAAGAGACTTGAAGCAACAGAATTGTAGTTCTACAGAAAGATGCTGAGGATACCGTGGGACCGAACATGTCAGCAGCGATGAGGTTATACTTAAGTATAAGTTCCATTAGGAAGAGGCAGTTGAAATTTCTGGGGCAAGTAATGAGGAAGGAGGGCTTGGAAAATTTGATACCCACAAGACAGATTGAGAGAAAGGGGGGCAGAGGAAACAAAGCTTAGCATAATTGATAAGCTTGAGCAAATGGATGTTAGAACATGGTTTGGGAGAAATAAGGAAAAGACAAAACTTATTAAGAGTTACAAGGGACAGGAAGACGTGGAGGACCATGATCGTTTACGTGATGAATTCTCACGGCACATAAAAGAAGAAAGAAGTGAGTTCAATCCTTACTTGGTACTGAATACTTTCGCTTAGTAAACCATTATATTACCGATACCATTATATCCGTCTACTGGTTATTTGTATCGATAGCGATGGTTATCAAACAGGTTTTGAAAGACATTTTTGTTGTATAGTTCTTTCGATCTTCATTTTCTGCTCTGTTTAAGTGACCTTGTGCCAGTTTAAGCTAAGCCGAGTAAAGCGAAGCTGAATAAGTAAACAGCAGATCAGGTGCCACTGTGAAAACTTGGTTGGAGGCCGGGTTTCATGTACAAGACAAAGACAATGATCTGATGCTGTCAAGACAAATGAATGGCAGTCAAGTCACATGAAACGCAATAGCATCAAATCTCGTCTTCGACGAGAAAACTTCGAGAATTGTAGAGAAAGGAGAAAAGGACTTACAAATAACCTGCGCTCGGCGCCCGATTCTCTGAGGACTGAGTCCGAAAAGACTTCGCGTCACAATTCATTCGCTTCTCTATGTTACAGTGTATTAACTGACCATGAGCACTCCTGACCCGCCACCGCTGACCTGAGCCGTTTGCCTGTAATAGGCGAATGGCGTTTCTTATCAGTCTTTCGGAGAAATATTTATGACAGCCGAGCGCCGACATGCTCATTGTACGTCCTTCGTTGATATTATTTGTTCATCGCCCTGCAACTTTCGCTTCCCGCCTGCGCATTCATTTCACGAAATCAATTTCTTTTTTTTTGTATGTCATGTTTTTACTATATACACGATTGCATATATATATATATATATATATATATATATATATATATATATATATATATATATGATCTTGTTTATTCGTTCAATCATTATTTTCTTATTTGCTATTTGCTGTAATTACATTTTATCACACATTTTCTTTCTTTCTCTTTCTTTCCTTCTCCCTTTGTTTCTCTGTCGTCCATTTCCCCCACCTCTCTCTCTTAAGGTTTTGCTTCTTTGTTTATGGTTCTTTCTTTCTTTCTTTTTCTGGCTCCCATTGTTTTCCTTTTTTCTTTTCTGCTCATTTCTTTCTTTTTTTACTTCACTCTATCTCCCTTACTGTTTTCTTTCTCTCTGTTTTCACACACACACACACACACACACACACACACACACACACACACACACACACTCACACACACACACACACACACACACGCTCTCTCTCTCTCTCTCTCTCCACCTTTCTGTGGTCGACCATTTGTCTGTTTTATTATTTTCTTTCTTTCTTTCTTTCTTTCTTTCTTTCTTTCTTCGCTCTGTTTTCTCTTTCTAACTTTTCTTTCTTTCTTTCTTTGTTTTTTCTTTCTGCTTTCTCCCTCTGCTTTTGTCTGTCTTAAACTTTTCTTTCTTTCTTTCTTTCTTTCTTTCTTTCTTTCTTTCCGACTCATTTCATTACTAATGCACAAACTTATCATTTGTCATGTCAAAACAGTTTTGTTATGATTTGGCCGTGGGAGAATGCGTGCTTATAAAAGATTCTTAGAAACATCACAAAAGTAATTTGCCGAATCTTATTATATTAGATAACAGGGTTCATGAGAATCTTATCAAGTGACCAGACAACAACGAATTCCACTCTTCATTCGTCGACCATTTTTAGTTCCAAGTAGCTACATTCCTCTACAGAACAGTAATTCACAGAGCTGAAGGCCATCCGAACTAGTTGGTATCGACAAAAGTTAGACTGGCAGGCGAGGAGCCCTTCTGCGACCCCAAACATGGCTATATGGTCAGTCAGGCTAATTTGAGTTGGACAGTACTGGGAATACGCATAAGTTCGCAAAGGTCATCAACTTACGGTGAACGGATAGTGCGACGAATTGACGTAGAAGTTAAAAATCAGGAAGAAGAAAGAAAATAGTAAAAATGGAGAATATAGTTAGGTGGTTATATTTATTCAGGCAATAAATGAAAGAAATTATCTTGTGACTCTTTTGTCCGAAGAGGGGAAGCCTAGATGATCTCTGTAAACATAGCAACCATCGATGTCTACAGAGAATGAAATCCACAAATAATCCCTGGTTAATGATAAGTAGTGTAAGTTCAATCCTAGGCGGACGATTTTTAAAAAGATTCTGATTACGTAACTTTCTATCAAAGAAGAGAGTAAAACAAACACGTTGGTGATCAGCTATCATAAATATTTCTCCAGTTCAGACCTTTACAGCTAAGACCTACCATGCTATGTAAATAAGAGCGAACCGTCCTCATTACATTTCCAAGAAGAAAACGTTACGTTACATTAGGACAATTTCTTCGCAATCTTACCAAGTGCCGTTGATTTGTGGAAAAGACTCCACACCATTCTTAACTTCTTTAATCTAAAATCAACAGTTATCTGTTCTACATATCCTCATAATCGACAATTCTTACGTGTCTCAACGGCTGTTGTGATGCGTCTAGTGTGGTAGTCTGTAGTGGTGGTGCTTGTCGCTTCTCTCTTTCAGTTACCGCCGCTGGCTGGCAGCAATGCGAATTGGGGAGCTTAGTGCGTAAGTCTTCTCCTGCCAGTATATAGCCTCTCCATCAGCAAGCTTTATGTAGTGCTTCCTCGTGGCGACACATGCCATTCGAGCACCTTGCGGACTCGGGCTAAACTACAGGGGACGGGGGTGGAGTTCGGCCCCCTTAACATGCGGCATGCAGCCCCACCGGTTTGTGGACACGCCCCGGTGCCCATGAACCAAATCCCAGCTATGGGTTAAATAGCTCCACAGCTTTATGGAAATCTTCAGGAGAAGAAAAGGCTAAGGAGTAATCCCTACACAAATCCGGAGTGGAGCCCCTAAGGCGGATGGAGGGCACTTTGTGCTACCTTCCGGCAACTCCTGCAGCCTCGCTGGTACCAAACTGTATTGATTCATCCTGTCCTTTGGACTCTGCTAGGCCGAGAGGGGGAACTAGACGTCCGGGGGCATCCCTAGTTCTCCATACATCACGCCCAGGCTCGTACCGCACAGCGCTACTCCATCGTCTCCCGAGACGGACGGATGCCGACGACGACGTTCAAAAGACAACCCCGTTCAGTCACCTATTACTCCGAGTGGAAAAATAAGGGTAAAATAATAATAGCAACCTGTTTAAAATAAAGATTTGTTCTGAATTCAAAATCAGGAGAGAAATCTACTGTTTCAGAATATGAAGGCCAAGGACATAATGGTCAGCAATTGACAGGAATGCCTCGTTGGCATGGTATTCTGACATTGATAGATTGCATTTATCTAGGATTTGGAGATGAGTTTAAAACGGCGCGAATTCAAAAGAGGGCCGCAAGAATTCTGAAGGGTCGATACGCTTCCCACACCAGGCTCGAGTAACGGGCTGAGGCCACATGATGGCGGGGGAACGCTAAGCCAACGACTGACATGTGTTACCCTAACGTCATTATTGCCGCTGGTTCTTAGAATGTAAGCTGCCACCACTCTCTCTTAATAAAACGAATAAGAAAAAGAAATGGTCCTTTTCTTTGATTATGTAGTAGCGTGGAGACCCAGAACGCAACACTACATTTGACCAGTAAAGGTTAGAAATAGCAAAAACTAATCAATGTAACGTGCAATCTCACAAAATTAAAACCTGTTACCAAAATATGAATCATGCAAAAGATGAAGAATAAAGCAGATTTATATGAATAATTTTTGTTTACAGAAATCAACCTGCTACAAGGCTCAAGAGCTCCTCAGGGTAGAATGTTACAGTCAAAATGGTAACGATGAAGTGTCTTATATGATTGGAGGAGAAGGTAATAGAATGTGAGGATCATGATCAAAAAGAGAATAAATTATGATTGACGTTTGACATCAAAATTGAAGTGTTCAGAAAAGCACCTAGTGTCTGTTCGGCATTTTATGAGGAAAACAACTAGCTGAGAAAACGTCCGTTTTATATTGTGGAATAAAATGTGGAAGTGTCCGGGCATATCCTAGCTTCAGAAGTCTGAACTTTTGGAAACAAAAAAGGGTGACTATCAAGATATTTGCCGTGGATTTAACGAAAGAGTAGCATCAGGTTGGCTACATTCTCTCTGCGGTGAGAGTCTGGAAAATAAGCCTTCATCCAAAAGAGTGCGTATACTTCTGAAAGATGTAACTCCTAGAAAGTGAGAAATTAGCAGCTCCAATCCTGACAGATTAGCGACTGAACTCCCTTCCGATCTTGTGCAAACTGCCCAATGGGGTGAAAACTAGCAGGTTACATTCAATGCCTGGAAGACTAAGCTAGTTACATTCCATTACTACCGATCTGACCCCAAACTGCCATCAATTTTGATGAACAAAGGTTCTCTCGGGGAAGCACCATGCCTCTTTGTCTTGAAAAGGTGTTGAATCTCAGACTCACATCCGACCTCAAGTGGAACTCGTACATACGATCCATTGGTAAGGATGCAGGTTAAAATAGTCGGCTCCCTGTAACGCTCAAGTAAGTACTTGACCCTATCCTCTACCTTTGTATATTTTCTGATAACCCCTTCACTTAAGGCAGGCAGACTGTTTTCTGATTGTTGTTGTCCTCCTCTTGTACCCGCCTATCCCAGTTTATCGGAGCTGCTGCCATGTACCCAGGGTAGTTGTTACACAGATGTCCTCAAGGACACATGGCACAGTGGATAAAGGCGTTTGTTAGATCCAGTGACAGGACCCGAAGAATGTGAGTTCAGTACCTTGTTAAGGTGGTGGAAAACTTGGAGAGGGGAATTAACAGGATATAACTGATAACTGACATCCATTAGACATGGAACTAGAACAAGTGAACGAAATAAAAACTTGGAGAGGGGAAAACTTGGAGAGGGGAATTAACAGGATATAACTGATAACTGACATCCATTAGACATGGAACTAGAACAAGTGAACGAAATAAAAAGTTCAGTAAAACATTCCAACCACCTGAAGAAGGCCGAACCGTTGTGATAAATATGGCAACAAAGATGATGACAATAGTCCGAATAATGTAAATAGTGTACATAATACCTCATCTTCAGAAATATAGACAGATACTGGATGAGGTTATTAAGTTTTTATTTTCTACTAGCATGTTTCGGATGGAGTCTGGTAAGTTTGCGTGTGTATTTAAATGGATTCTAATAAAGCTTTCATAACATAAATAGCTTTTACAAAACCCAAATGCACATCAACTACAAACAAGATGAATGTTCACATAGAAGTATCATAATGAAATACTCTACCCCAATTGACCTGAACAAAAAAAAATCAAATTCATTATCTACTACAAAAATTTAAAACAGCTAATCTTATCCTCAAATATTGAAACACACCAGCAAAATCAAAATTAAAAGAAAGACATTATCTATGAATTCAAATGCCCGTCAAGGAACTGTGTACTGTGTAATTATATCGGTCGCACAACTACATGCCTATCCAGACGCCTTACGTTACACCTATCTGATCACGGCTCAATTAGAATACATTTAAACACACATATTAAATAAAAAGCTTAATCGTAGTACCTTGTCTGTCGTTTTTAATGAAATATGTATAAATGAAGGACTGCTGTCTAAATACACCATATATATATATATATATATATATATATATATATATATATATATATATATATATGCAGGCAAGGTGGAGTAATGGATAGTAACTTGGATTGAGGAATCGGAGTGCCGAGTTCGAATTCTTATCGAATCCATTACTTACGAGCTAATACCATTGGGAAAGGTACGAATCTTCTTCTCCCCCCAGCTATGGGTAAATAGTAGGATAGTTTGTAGTGCCTTGGATGGCAACTGGTCAAAGAGAAGGACAACACTCAATTAAAAAGCCGTGGAGGGTCGTTTGGGGACCTTGTGGCACTTAGTGCACCAGGTTCTGTATTCGGATTTTCAAAAAATGGTTTGGTTCTGCACAAAGCGTTTACCACGATAATCAAATTATGTGTGCAGGTCTCTGGGTATCGGTTCCTAGCAACTGATATGCTTGACCCTCTTACGTCGGATAGGACGCGGGAGTCAGTATATATATATATATATATATATATATATATATATATATATATATATATATTTGTCATCCACAGACAGACTGTTTCCCTGTTTCACAGCTCATCAGTGTGGCTAGACGTCCGGTTGCCTCTAGCTGGGATCGAAACCCGACTAAATTGGCGTCAGTCGGAACTTCTACCACTAAGCCGTCGGCGCACGGTTGCACGGCAGGGATGAAGGTGAAATTTAGCGTATTTATTTTTAGATTTAGATAAACACACAGTGACTGACAGTGACTCAATTCTGCCGAAGAATATATATATATATATATATATATATATATAAGCATTAATAAAAAAATATATATATATAAACATTAATAAAAAATAAACAAGAAATAATTAGCCTAATTATGAAACCTGTATTTGACATTGTTTCATTCTCTTTTGACACACAGACTCGAAAAATAGAAAAATAATGAAAGTTTAACTGGAGACAAGAAACTTATGAAAAAGAAATAACCACAATATTCTGCACATGTGTACATACACACAGGTACAGACACTGATACACACACACACACACACACACACACGCATGCACAGACTTACAGTCGCACATGCGCGCTCGCAAACACACATACGTTCACACATAGAATAAGAAAACAAAATCAATAAAAATTCACATCAATAAAATGAGCATAAATTATTTTTCCGATCACTATAAAAATAACGAAAATGAAAAAAATCAGCAGACAATTGAAGATAGCTTCTGACGAGTGGATCGTACGAATGCACAAATATTCGTCTACGAGACTCTGGAGTAGAGGTGCTGAATATAATATCAATCAGCTCAGTTAAAAATGTTATATTTGCATTAATCCTATATACAGGGGTTGGACAAAATAATTTGAACAGGTGCAAAATCCACTCCTATATTTCAAAGACCTATTATATCAAGAACTTTAACTGAAACTTCATAATTGCAGGTTATATCTATTGTAAATACGTTGATTTATCTAATTTACTGTATTTGTCTTATTTCTTTTTATAATTTAGTAAAATTTAAGCTAAATGCGTGACCTATCCAAGTTTGAAAAAGGGAAAATTGTTGGACCTCGCGTGGCAGGAGCCTCGATCGCTAAGGTTGCTGAACTGTTTGGTTTTTCAAGAGCTACCATATCAAGAACTATGACGCAATTCGAGAAACAGGGGAAAACCTCTAGCAACCGTCACAATTCGGGCCAAGCTTGCAAACTCACTGACAGGGACTGATGTGCATTGAAACAAAATGTGGCAAAAAATCATCCAACTACTGCCGCCAAAGTGACTGCTGAGTTGAATAATCATCTGGATAGTGCAGTTACTACTAAAACTGTTCATCATGAGCTCCATAAGGCTGCATATCATGGAAGAGCCGCCGTAAGGAAACCTCTTCTCTCCACTCGCAACGTTCAGAAGAGGTTGAAGTGGTGCAGAGATCACAATGTCTGGTCTACAGACCAATGGAAGCAATCCATATTCTCAGACGAGTCCAGTTTTCTCTTTTCCCAACTTCAGGACGAGTTTATGTGTGGAGGCAGCCCAAAGGATCTTACAACACTGACTGCCTTCTTCCAACAGGGAAGCATGGAGGTGGATCAGTGATAGTTTAGGCTGCCATATCATGGAAGTGTCTTTGTTCAGTAGTTGCCCTGCATGATAGAATCAACAGCAAAGATACCTGATCATTTTTGGAGATCATGTTCCTCCAATGGCCCAGACTTTATTCCCTGTAACTGCATCTTCCAAGACGATAATGCTCCAACACATACCGCTTGATTGGCTAAGAATTGGTATGAAGAGCATGAAAGTGAGCTAGAACATATGAAGTGGCCTCCCCAATCTCCAGATATCAATATTATTGAACATTTGTCGTGCATTTTGGAGCGACAAGTTAGGAGCCGCTATCCTCCACCGTCGTGTCTTAAAGAGCTGGAGCAGGTATTAATGGAAGAATGGCTGAAAATTCCTCTGGATGATGTCAGGAAGCTGTATGATTCCATTCCTAGACGTATTAAAGTTGTATGTGAGGCTAAAAGAGGACCAATTCCATATTAAATCAATTTTCTTTGAACTTAACAAGTGTTTCAATTATTTTATCCAACCTCTGTGTCTATATATATATATATATATATATATATATATTTAAAGACATTTATATTATGTTTAACGTTCTTTTTATAGATACAAGTATTTAAAAAAAAGAACGTTAAACATAATATAAATGTCTTTAAATAAATTGTCGGACAATGTCCAATTCTAAAATATATATATATATATATATATATATATATATATATATATATATATATATATATATATATATATATATACGAGGGTCATTCAATAAATAAGGTGAATCTTTCTGTATAAGGACTTCTAATAAAGATAGAAGCTTACTTTTTTTTCAACGTAGTCTCCCAGCACTGTCACACACTTTTCCCATCTGTGCACAAGCTTCCGTATTCCTTCAGCATAAAAATCTTTGGACTGTTGTCTCAGTCAGACGCTCACAACACTTTTGACTTCATCGTCACTTTTAAACTTCGTGCCTCTCGTGACCGCTTTCAAGGGACCAAACAGGTGAAAGTCTGAATGGGCAAGGTCTGGGCTGTAAGGGGGATGAGGGAGCAGTTCCCAGCCCAGCTCGTTGATGGTCTGCACCGTTTGGGCTGCTGTGTGAGGCCTTGCGTTGTCATGGTGCAAGATGACTCCTTCTGACTGATGACCCCTGCGTTTGTCCCAACAGATAAGCTCAAAGTCCTTGAAATGTCATCCACTGTCACCTTTCTGTCAGATGGAATGAGGTCATTGACTGATTCGATAACCTCAGGAGACCTCACTTCTGTAGGCCACCCAGGCCTGTCTTGATCCTCAACACTGCTCCGTCCTTCTTTAAACAATTTAGCCCCTTTGTAGACATTTTTTGGCTGAAACATGTGGCACCATACACAGTTGACATTCTCCTATGAATTTCAACTGGTTTGCACCCTTCAGCAACCAAAAACTTTATAACTGATTGCTGTTCATATATATATATATATATAAGATTTTAATTAATTTTTTAATAATTTTTATCGTTCAAAATATATATATATATATATATATATATATATATATATATATATATATATATATATAT
>OZ038491.1:26216213-26233713 GCA_964036315.1 Acanthosepion esculentum
AAATGGATAAAAATATTCCAAATTGATTGGTGTACGAATAATTTCATTATTAACTGTATAACTTCTTTTTCAGCATATATATCTTTTATAATTGGCCTTCGGATGAAACTTCATGAATATCTTATTTATTTAAACTATTTACTGGCTGATTTTGTCCTCATTTTTGTCATTGTTAGTACAACTTTCCAACTGCACTCGGCTTTCGTCAGGTAACCTACAGAGAATTCAGAACTGAAACCTTTATTTTATATACGGGTATGGAATGTTCTCGTTCGAGTATCCATGTCTAGGGATATCTCGTCTAGTTCTTATTTTAGTTGCTGTTTCGCTCGCCCTTTCTTCAATGAAATTAAGTGTGTGCCTCACCAAAGATTTAATCCTAAAGGCTATTGTCCTGTAGGACAATATTCTGTAGAAGACTTGGAGCCTTAAACCTAACCTGCCTGTTGATGAGTGCTGCTGTTTCTGTTTGTAATATTTGAATGCAATCACTTTTGTTACAGTTGTAAATGCTACTGTTGAAACCTTGCTGTCATTTGTATTTATTTCTATGTTAGACCTACTAAGGATATCATCATATCCTAACATATGCGCTGACATTTTCAGACGTCTAACCCCCGAGGGTTCTTCCTTGTTCAGTTATTTCACTTCATTCTGAAAGGGCTGATGACTTCACTCTTCCCTCCATACATAATCAGCCAAGACTGATTTCCTTGTATCACCCTTCGCTACAGCTTTTCGTTGTTTCCATAGGCTTACTTTTAGCAGCCGGTTAATTTCGCTTTTATATTCTTTATCAAATCTGCATGGAATGTAAATACAGAAATTTCTTGGACCTGTTCTCCTCGACTTTAGGCTTTACCCGGCAGAAGTTTCTTCATGGACTGGAGCTGCCGCTGATTATTGTCTTGATGGACCGCAAATCTTCTAAATCTTTTCTGATAACCTCTTTAGACAGACAGACCGTGATAATTTTCTCATCTTCCTCCTTAACATTCCGTTTCCCCCTGTAGACGCTGATATTGTATATATATATATATACAGTAGTTATTCTAAAGGGTACGCTTAGTACTCTTCAATTCTTGTTGGTATATGTGTGGACCGCCACGTTCGATTTTTGCCTGGTGTTCCAAGCATCAGACCATCACTTTCGTCACACTGTATATATGGTGGAAATTGAAGTTGATGTAATATCCGTTGAACGATGGCATGTGAGAAGCGGATGTCCTATTCTATTTATTTACGTTTCCGGCAAAAGGCATGTTATGCGCATAATATGTCGTTTCGAATTATGACTTAATTTTGTAATAATGTAAACCTTGTCTTTGAAGGATAATTCCTGTTCTAGTGGGAAAATCTCAGTTTTATAGATTCTATCACACCTCCTAGTGAATAAATCTCGTATTTATCTGGTAAATTTAATTCTAGTAAATAAAAGTAGTTTCTCGGTATATTCTTTAAATTAATGTTTTAAGCACTTTAATGTTACCTGCCATACATTTTCAATATTAATTATGCGAAATCATTAAATAAAAAAAATAAATGATGAAATTTGAATAAACGAATTTTGAAATACAGTTCTATATAAGCAACGTGTATATTTTATTCTTTAACTTTTCCAGTAATTTCTTCTCAACATTGTAATATTAAGTTAGACATCATTGATATATATATATCCTGTTTGTTGAAAGTCCTCCTCTATAGTTCCTGTTTTTTGGGAGAACCTTCTAACCCCTGTAACTATCGCCCTATTAATCTCACCGGTTTTCAGCAATGTATTCGAAGCTTTACTCAACTCTGAAGTGGTTAAGCATCTTACCTCTCACGACGTACACCTGACAAACAATATGACTTTCGTTTTGCCAGGTCTACCTCTGATGTGCTAACGCCCATAACTGAAAATGCATATCAAGGACTTGGTAATATCGCCAAAGTTCGACTCTGGCTCTAGATATCTCGAATATGTTAGACAGTGTTTGACACACTGTTTTTCCACTTCTCCAGGGCTACAGTATTACCAGACGATTGTTTGATTTAATCCAATCGTCAAATCATGAAATGAGGGTCGTTTGAACGGGCTCTCATCCAGATCCTTTTACGCAAACGCGGATGTCCCCCAAGGCTTTGGTTCCTACGTTGTTTCTGATCTTCATATTCATCCTGATGACATCGGTTCCCAATTAGGCAATTATGCGGACGAAACTACCACTTGGTCCTGTCCCAATAGCAAAAACGTTAGTGTTGACAAATTTAATCTGGCCGCTGCTCTTGAAAAGGAGCTCCAATCTGGGGTTAACTGGGACAGGAAATGACTCGTAAATTTTAATGTCTCCAAAACGAAACTGCTCTCATTTAGCCACCATAGAGAAACGTCCTATCGGCATGGCTGATGCTAGAGTCATGTAGAGCAACACACTGCCTTCTTGGCCTCACGTTCTCAACTGACTTGAAGTGAAACGACTACATCGAATCAATAGCTGCATCTACTGCAAGGAAAGTTGGGTCACTGTGTTGTGCCAGAGGGTTTTTCACTTCAGATTCCATCTTGCATATTTACAAATCTACCATTCGTTCCTGTATTGAATAATGTTGCCAAATCTGGTCTGGTGCTCCTGCTACTCGTCGAGAGGTACTTGAAGAAATCCCTGGAAGGATCTGCAATGTAATCGATCCTGACTTGGCATCTCGAACCAGTCACTTTTTCACCGACGTGACGTAGCGCCCCTCTGTCTTTTCTAAAAATATTTTCATGGCTACTGCTCTGACGAGCCTCTTCCCCTGGTGTCCGAACTACGCGTGTTTAAGCATGTTACTAAATTGGCATTTAGGTCCCACCTTTTTATTGCTGAATTAGTTAAATGCAAGCACAACTCCTACTATAACAGTTTCTTTTCTCGCACTTCCCATCTGTGGAACTCCTTTCCGTCTCTTTGCTTCCCTGATAAGTACAATCTTCACAAATTTAGATGCAACGTCAACCGCTATTTTCTATCTTTTGGACCCCGTTCAGCTTTTTCTTTTCCTCGTTCTCCCCTATAACCAGTCTTTTCTGTCACCTTCACTGTCTGTAACTCTCTGCGTACTAGTGGAATTCCCGCCTTGCCAGAGGGGAATTAATTAAACACACACACACACACACACACACACACACACACACACACATACATATATATATATATATATATATATACAGGGTGCGTAAGGTATTTGAGGATACTTATATTTTTGTAATTTAAATGAAATATATACTAATTAATGGCAGATACTATACTATACTCCCATGGCAGATACTATAACTAATGAAATGAAAAGACACGCTGTAATAGTGTCTATAAAAGCGAAACACAGCAATTCAGAAATTGCAAGACTTCTAAAAGTCGCCAGATATTTCGTTTGCAAAGTTAGAAAGGAGCTAAATAAAAACAATGGTGATGAATTGGACACGAGCAAGAGAAAACAGCATTGCCAACGTTCTGACTCACTCATAACACCTGAGTATGTCAGAATAGTGCATGGCATGATTGGCGAAAATACTACACATCAATGCGACATCTTGCCATAGATCTTCAAGTGTCTGAAGGAACAATAAGGAATGTTGTTCATCAAGACCTCGGATACAACTCATACGAGGTCAGTTCATGTCAACAAAAACTCAAGAGAATGGTTTAATGCGTGCAAAACGACTCTTAAACAAATTGAAGCATCCAGAAGAACAGGAGTGTCTTTGGTTTTTCTTCGATGAAAAAAACTTCGACCAGGATCAAAAAGTCAATCGAAGAAATGATAGGTGGCTATGTGCAGACCCCACTGAAGTTCCAACTGTTATGCACACAAAGTTTCCAGCAACAGTGATGGTTTTCGGTGTTGTTAGCAGTGAAGGGCACATCATTCCTCCTCATTTTTTCCCACAGGGCCTTAGAGTCAATGCAGATGCCTATGTCGAGACTCTTCAAACCATTGTTAAGCGTTGGGTAGACAGCGTAGCTAATGGAAGAGCCTATGTCTTCCAACAAGATTCGGCACCATCCCATAAAGCTCTCAAAACCCAGGACTGGATGGCCGAGAATTTTCATGATCATGTCACACCAAACTTATGGCCTCCTAACTCACCAGACCGTAATCCTTTGGATTATTACGTGTGGGGCGTCGTTGAAAAGGAAGTTAATAAGCATCCTCATAACACCAAATCCTCTCTGATGGAAGCAATAGCCCGAGCAATGGAGGACATAAATAAAGACCACCTGATCAAAGCTTGCTGTCGCTTTAGAACTTGAATTGAGTCGGTGATAGAAGCCGAAGGAGGATATAGAGAATAAAACGTAGATTAATATTATATTTATTTGTTTTGTTACAAGAAATTGTAAATTTCAACGATTTAACAGTTTCATTTTCTGTTTTTCTAAAAGTGTTTAAGGTGTCCTCAGATATCTTACGCACCCTGTATATATATACACATGGATATTTGCCCGTAAGTTAATGTAGAGAACTCGACTAGAATTTGAACTCGGCTCTCATTCCGAGCAACTACACATTGCAGTACCAACAAATCCATAAACTTACACATGCCTTAATTCCTTGCAAGCAACATGCCGCTGGTAGCAGTTACAAAAAATCTAATTGGAACACTGTAATGGAATCTCGCTTAAAAATATGCAAATTAGCTGCTTATAGCTGAATAACAAATCTTGCGTATCTACCATGCGTAAGTAATTAAGTGACAAAGGAAAGGAAAGAAAAATGCATTCGTTTATCATTTCTTATTGCAACGATGTCAAAATCAATTTGTTGGTATTCGTTTTTTTTCGTGTGAGAGACGAAATGAGATTCAATTAGTGTGTTGATATTAAGAGGATGATTCCCTGGGGGGATTTGTCAGCGGGGAAGCACCCCCACTTCGAGGAAAAGCAGCATGTGTGCCATTTACTCTTTTCCGTAGTGACGCTTCCCCCACCCAATTCTACTTATTTTAATTTTATTTGAGTGAAGGAAAGAGGACGATAACGAGGAAACAGGAGAAAAAGAAAAGAAGGAGACAAAGAGATAACGAAGAAGAAAAGGGAAAGAAAGAAAGTAAAAGTAGAAGCCAAATAAGAAGGGAAATGAGAAAAAGAGGAAGAAGAAGAAGAAGATAACGACGAAAACGAAAAAAAAGAAAAAAGAAGAAGAAGAAGAAGAAGAAGAAGAAGACGAAGAAGCGACGAAGAAGAAGATAAATAAGAGGTGAGTAAAAAGGAGAGAAAGAAGAGAGAGATAGAAAAGAAGAAATGCAGGAGGATAAAGGAGAGAAATTAAATGAAGAATAGGCAGAAGGACTCCCACAGGAAAACGAGGGAAAAAACAAAGACGAAGTAAAGAGTAAGACAGAAAAGAAGTCGAAGAAGAACGAGGAGGGGGAGGAAGAAGAAGTAGGATGAGGTGAAGAAAAAGGAGGAAGAGGAGGAAGAAAAGGATGAGACGGAAAAGAAGGATGAGAAGCGAACGAAGATGAAGAAGGTGGAAAAGAAAGAAAGAAAGAAAGAAAGAATGAATGAAGGAAAGAAGGAAAGTAGGGAACGAAAAGAGGCGGTAATGATTCTGGTATCTGAAACTAATCGAAGTTTTCTTCGAAAATTTCCTCTAGCTTTGTCGTTTAAATTCATTGATACACAGAGACATACAATTGATGCTTCAGGGTGGAAAATGGACAGAACAAAATTGTATTGATGTACTAATGGCTTCATAATTACACTGACTAATTAGTTTAATATATATATATATATATATAGTTGTATTTTCTGTTACAGCCTATTTTATAGCAGTACCAAATTGATCAGTATTTGATAGTTGGTAACAAAATGGATTGCTAAAGTTGATTCAAAGAGGGTATGCGGGCCACCATGCCGGTTTCTGATATAAGTTTGCTGCAACATTATCAGATTTATTCTCCACCTCCTATTGCTTGGTACTTGTACGAAATAAGATACAACTTTCCAAACAGATAAAGAAATTTATGAAAGTAAGGTAACATCTTTTAGTTTATAAATTGAAAAAAAATATCGTATTGTCCCCCCTCTCTCTCTCTCCCTATATATATATATATATATATATATATATATATATATATACACTACAGTTGAAAAGTCTGAAGCAACCCCCAGAATTAGTATGGGATGAACTTGACAGAGGAATGAAACTTTTCCATCCCCAAAATGACAAAGAGCTCTTAGAGATTGGAATATATTTTCAAACTTTTACTTTGAAAATCTTTAGCATCGAATGCCAAAAATTTGTGCTATAGTAATCAAGGCTAAAGGAGGTTATTTTGACAAGAACAAAATTTAATCATAAAATGCTATTTTTTCTTTTTGCTCTAAAAATATTTCTAATAAAAAATCATTTCTCAGGATAGCATGAGATGAACTTGACAGAAGAATGAAAAAAATGAAAAAAGATCTCTTAGAGTCATTGAAAAAAGAATGGAATCAATTATCAAACTTCTACTTTGAGAAACTTTTGCAACGAATCCCAAAAATGTGTGCTGCAGTAATCAAAGCCAAAGGAGGATATTTTAACAAGAGCAAAATTTGATCATAAAGTACTTTTTCTCTTGGTCATAATAAAATTTCTAAAAACAATCATGTGTCACTTTTTTTAACCATGTATGATAATTTTTTCTTATTTAAAGTACAAAACAGCTATACAAATCTCAATAGCTTTCAATTTATAAATTATATATGTTATCTTACTCTCTCTCTCATATATATATATATATATATATATATATATATATATATATATATATATATATATATATATATATATATATATATAATCTGGACAAAACAACTGAAAAGTTGCTAATTAAAAATTTTGAATGCTTTTTTTGTGAAAGTATTTATTTATATTTTTCATATATATATATATTTGATATTTCAGATCTGCCCCGATCTTTCGTCAGAAATAAATTAAATAACTGTCTTCGCGCACGTCACGTGATGTGGAATGCAACTGTGTTTGAATATTTCTAACGTAAATCTAACGATAATATTTTAGATGTTGTTTTAAAAGATTTTTTTAACTATATCTAAAAAAAATGTTTTTTAACTATTGAAATATTTATACAGATTTAAAATTCCCAAGTCTTTGTTTAACCCTAGTTTATATGTGTTTAATTTTAAAATCCAGTATTTTTCTTTTTTTCTGCGTGTGTATGTGGAATTGAAATCGGAATCTATCAATAAACATTTACAATTGTCTAATGAGTATCCTGATTGATTAAAGTGTTCTGCTATGGGGGAATAAGAATTTTTTTGACGTATGGTTAGTTTATGATTGTTGAAGCGAAATCTAAAATTATTTCCAGATTCACCAATATATCTACTATTGGGACATATTGTGCAGAATAAATAGTAGATTATGTTATGGCTATCACAGGTGAGGCAAGGTGGGTGTATCTTGATATTGGTGTTGGGTACAGAAAATACACTATCGGTTATTAAGTTATATATATTGATTGATTGATATCACCCCAAGCCATAAGGTAAAGCCACTAAGATAGAAGGGGTTACTGGGTGTAGAAGAATTAGGAAGAGAAACAATAATCACGAGCAGAAATAGAAGGGATTAAGCAGTTTAAAAGTAGATAGCGATTGATATTGCATTTAAGTTTTTTAAATGTTGGCTGGAAAGGACGGAGCCTGAGGGAGAAATACGAGAAAATAAACTGTTGTCATAGAATTTACGTCTACGTTGAGCCAGCTGAAATGTAAATTGATGAGTGCTGTCTAGTGCTGCGCTTAAATGTAAAATCTCATGGTGGCATAGCGAAGAGCTAATCTGGACAATGACCATGAAAGTATTTATAGAAAAAGACATAGAGAGGCGACCTTTTGGCGGTAGGAAAGATAAAATTACGAGTCGCCAGATCTGAATCAATAAAACGGCTCATTCGTCTTTGGATCTTATCAAGGAGCTCAAGGTAAAGAGCAGGGGTACTGGATCATATGCGGCAGTAATATTGTAAGCAAGGACGAATGGTAGACTTATAGATATGTAAGATTCTGGAGAGAAAGATTGTCTCGTCCGACATAGTGAAACGACTTTCTTATCAGCTGACCTAGCAATGGATACAATATAGTTTTTCCACTTCATATCAGCAGAGAATGTGGGCCTGAGAAGGTGCAACAAGTCACGGTCCTTGAGGTTACCGTCAGCTATGCTGATGGAAGAGTGTCTCAGATGATTAATGGAGAGAAGTTTAGCTTTGGAGGCGTTAAAATTAACATCCTTTGCAGCAGTTAATGACTGACTTGGGGTCGTTTTGGAACTTGGCTTCCATTTTGATCTTGTCGGACTGACAAGCCTTACTATCAAGGCAGGAGTAAATTGTTGTGACATCAGCGTAGATACCAATTTGAGAGCTCATGTCATCAGAAAGGATATTAAGGAAAATTAAAAACAGAGTAGGACTAAGAATAAAAGCCCTGGGGGACACCCGCGTTAGTATGAAAGGATGTAGACGAGTGGGGGTTCAGGATAACTTTTATTTGGCAATTGGATAGAAAATGCCAGACACTGTCAAAAATTTTCGAGGTGTCCAATGCTACAACCCGGGCTTCACCATTTTTATCTAGTACATGATAGAATTTTTTCGTAATTATCTTTAGAATCTCAGCAGTTTACCTTGAGAAACGAAAGCCATAGTGCTTGCCTGAGGAATGTCCCTGCGATGTGAGATGATGAACCAATTCAGCATTGATTAGGGCCTCTAGGAGTTTCCCAAAAAGAGGCAGAAAGCTAATAGGACGATAGTTGAAAGTGTTGGACAGCTCACCAGTGTTCTTAAAAACTGGAACTGATGATGACTTCTAGCAGGTACGAAAGCAGGGTGCAGCGAGACATTTATTATACATTTTAAAGAAGACAGGTGACTGTTCTGGTGCACACTTCTTAATGACCATTAAAGGGATACCATTGGGTCCACATGCTTTGTGGGGATCAAGGTTAGAGATGATAACAGAAACCACGCAAAGAGTTATATGAATATCGCTCAACAGAGAATCAGTTCTCTGTGGGAAGCTAGACAGTGATATTCAAAGTGAGTCAAGAGTAGATTTTGAGGAGAAATTACGGAGAAAGCATACAGCTTTATCAGCAGAGGATGATAACACCCACAATCGATTGAAAACGGGGAGAAATACAGACCATGGATTTATTTACTACC
This sequence comes from Acanthosepion esculentum, assembly GCA_964036315.1. Classification (NCBI taxonomy): domain Eukaryota; kingdom Metazoa; phylum Mollusca; class Cephalopoda; order Sepiida; family Sepiidae; genus Acanthosepion; species Acanthosepion esculentum. Next base: position 26,225,416 of record OZ038491.1, read on the forward strand.
CCATTACAGAGACGTCAGTAATCACGAGTTTTTAGAGGTTATGCAATGCCTCAGTCACTCAGCAAACATGAACTTAGCTCCTTCGAGGACTAGCTTACATTTGTTACGAGCAGTAGCAAATAGGCCGCTTTGATGACGAAAGCTGTCACGCCGGTATAGCCGGAAATAGTGGTTCCTCTGTGTTATGGCGGCCGAGCTTGCTGATGCGAACCATGGAGACGATTACGGTTTCACCTGGCATTTTTGAGGATAGATGAAAGCGTCCATGCATGCTTTAATCCAAGAAGAAATCCCAGTGGCGCAATTTTCATTTGGAAGTTTGAAGATGTCAGTCCAAGGGGCGTCACGAAGAAAATCCAGAAATGAGTCCCAATCCTCGTGCTGGTAACGGAAAGAGGTCTAGGGGTTTCCTGTTTAAAGGATGCTTGAAAGGCGTTATTAATAGCTTCCAAAGTGGTCCGAGTTAAAAAGAGGGAGGTATTGCGGACCTCGACAAAAGCGAGGAGAAAAGGTATGAAATAAATCCAGTAGAGAAGCATGTTGCTTGGTTTGGCGAGGGAAACGAGTAAGGAAATTCACGATTTGTGTGAAGGATTGGGTAATGAAAAATGTAATGACTGTATAGCGGCAACATCATACCTTTCAGCCACGTGACGTGGTGACATGAAAGTCTCTGAAGACAAAGATCTTCGCAGATGGATGGAGAAAAAGTGCCTTTTTTATATTGTCAGCTATTACGTCTAATATACTGCAGTCTTGGGGAAGGTGAGGACAAAGGAAAAAGAGACAGTTGACAAAGTTTAGTAGCGATAGGCGGAAGCATATGGAAGAGTAGTAAGCAGGCTCGAGACAGTTCCCTGGTCATCGGAAGATTATCCCAGATGTAAACAGCAATGCCATGCATTTGAATACTGGAATTTTTTCGGCAAAGGGGAAGATACCCTGGAACCAAGTATTCATTGGTAGCAATGGATGAACTCAAATTGGTTTCACAGAGAGCAAAGATATTTGGCCACCGTTCCAGGAAATAAAAATTCAACGCTACAGAAGTGTGACCAGATACCATGAATATTGGAAAAAGAAAGATTGACATGAGTCGGTGGTTTCTGTCAGATGGTATATTTTTATTTCTTTTTGGTGAAATTTCCAAGAGATATGTTTGGAGGAGGGCGGAAAAGGACCACCATAATTGCTACTGTCTGTCGTCAGTGGCACTATGAACCAGCCAGTGCATGGCTGAGAGCAGAGCATAATGTGACCCCAGAGGTGCCCACCAGAAATACATGCAGGGACATATAACCATGCGTGACTTAGTACTACAGATACCCCGATATAAAGCGACTGTTGATCGGAGCAGCCTTTCTAAGCGCTACCAAAATATTTCCCGTATCTCATTCCCTGATAAATCATTAATAAAAATTAAACATGTTAGATTGATAAACGCTTACTATTTCTTCTTTATCTTAACACACACACACACACACACACACACACACACACACACACACACACACACACACACACACACACACACATATATATATATATATATGTATATATACATGTGGTGTGACCAAATAATATTTATGTTGGTCACACCACAAACTCGCTTTCACGGCGCTTGACACTACATTTGAATGATAACTCTAACATTTTTAGGCATTTAAAACAACATGCCTGGCCGCATACAAAATTCCGGAAAATCCTCGTTGAAAATACAATTATACTTAAAAATGAAAACAATAAACAAAAACTAAAAATTCTTGAAGCTATATACATGAAACGGTTGAAACTTAACCTGAACAAAATAAACTATGAAATCCTCACAAATATTTTTAATGTCTATAATTTATAACAGAATCCATTGGCTTATACCAGCGGCTTCCCATACTTAATACTTCTCGAATTCACTCTAGCGTTGCCATGTGTGATGTCATGAGCTGCGGTGCGATTTTCGCTTCCAGCGTCTTATATGCACGAGTTTATCGTTGCTTGGAAATCTTCCATGTAAACAGAAACAGACTATCATCACTGTCGTGTCCATGTATTGCTTAATATATGGTAATGTAATAGTGATCTTTGATAATGGCTTATGTAAGCCGAAAGCTTAGATTGGATTAAAAAAATATGTATCAATATTATGATTTTCTTTCGTCTTTTAAAGATAATATTATTAAGGTTATCAGACGATATGAAAAAATTTACATAAAATAAATAGGCAACACTTGTCTATATCATTTAATGAAACATGTATCAATGAAAAAATGCTGCCTAAATACACACACAATATATATATATATATATATATATATATGGGGAATATACATTTTTATATCTGAAGAACAATTTTCGGAAATGTATGATAAAGTGGAAAAAGTTTTCGTGTGAAGCGTTTCGTTCTTTAAGATGTTCATTGGACTAATGTGATGTTTACGTTAATTCGACTACATATGCGCAGGAAGGAGAGGGATCGCTGAATTTTTAAATTAAATTAAATTAATTTTTTCTAATATCTTTTTTTTTGTATACAGTTTAGCCGATTTCTTTCTTTTTTCTTTTTATTTATGTTTAAGATTTGCCAAAAAAGGTTGGAGGAACGGGTACGTAAATTTACTGTAGATGATTTAGCGAATAAAACTCTTTTAATATACAGTTTGGTCTTATTGGCACATTGGGATAGCAAAATATATCTTTCAAAAGCTAATCAAAATATAATGAAACAGGAAAATTTCATTGGAAACAAAGAAAAATGTACTGAAATCTTTCGTTATATCGGTACTCATAAAGGCAGTTAAATAATAGACTTGAGGTAACAAAAATGTAGTTCTACAGTAGGATGCTGAGAATACCATGGACTGAACATGAGAGAAACGATGAGCTTTTAAAGAAAATAGAAATAAATCCACACTTATACGTAGCATCGGAAAGAAGCAGTTGAAATCTCTTGGGCACAGAATGTGAAAAGAGGGCTTGTAAAATCTGATACTAATATGAAATAGTGAAGGCAAGAGGGACAGAGAAAAACAATACATAAACTATCTAATGTGCTTTTGTAATGCTTGACAGAACAAGGATTAGTAGAATGACAAATGACAATTTTTACTAAGTACTACCAACGACAGAAAGTTGCGGAGAGCAATAATCTTCCATGTCCAAGAAGAAGAAATAAGTACTTGCTCTATGCCAAACTTTCCTATTTTTCTAGCGGGTTTGGTACCAACTATGGCGTTGTCTATTTTAAGACAGACGACATTCAATAGCTCAAGGGCTCAATTGTCTTATATTTCTCCTTTGCTGAAGAAAGAAGTGGATTCGTCGTTTTACAAAGAAGGTTAGAAGAAAATGAGTAGAAAATAGTTTTTTTTCAGGTTTCGAACTCAAATCGACCGGCGTCTTGTTTGCCAGAACCACTACGTTACTTTACACTTCCAACTTGTCCTGATCTTTTCTTGCACGAAAGACTTCATGATTATTTCTTACAATTTCTCGTTAAACAGACAATTTAGGAGACAATGATTTGCTTTATTTTCAAAACTTCTGAAGGGCACTGTTTTTATTTCTACTCGGGTTACGTTGACCTTTGCTTAATTCGGCTGTCGATTTTCCTCCCTCCACTGGTCCATTTCCTCGTGTTTTCATTGATTGGCAGTTACTGTGGGCAATCAATCTTTTCGTATCTTCAAGCCTATATTTGAATATTCCTCTCATAGAATTCCTCTCTGGCTATGAAGCGCTCCCTTAGGACTGTTTCTCGAATGATTATTTCAATTTTGCTTCTTTTATATCTGTTTTCTTTTTTTACTTCTTTGTTGAGACGAGACACAAATCGACGATTCAGCCTATTTTATCTACGATTTAAGATGAATAGTTCTTGCCAAGGGTGATAATGAATGTAACAGCACCCTGCTATATTTTAGCTATCTGTTTACTCTTTTTCTTTCTTGGGCAAATATCAAGAGTTAAAACCAGAGCGGTAACACGCAGGGAGGGTGGTTTACACATTTCTGTTAGATAGTCTCAATAACACGGCGAGACCAACAATTATTATTCGATGACGTTTGAAGTCTATAAAAGACTTTTTTGGGAGTTAAAGTTTTGAGGTTCTCGTTCTGGGAAAAGAACTGAAAGCGGATGAGGAACTGGTTTGGTTTGGTTTGGTTTGTCTTACGACATATCAACCTCAATGGGTTATTTAATGCCAACAATATTTATTGTTGGTAATTTTTTTTTTAAATCTATTTCTGGAAACACTTCTACCCTCATAAAATGTATAGCCGGCAACACATTCCCTTTTTTTTACAAAGTATTTCTGGAATTAAAGCCGATGTTTACGCTTTCATAGGGTTTTAACCCATTGAGGGTACTTAACTATTTACCCATAGCTGGGACCCTAACATAGGGTGGACCTGGGAAGACCAGCAATTAAGAGGTGGTTCCACGCTCGTCAAAACCTCCTAATCAGAGGCCTTAGTTTATCGTTTTACCCAGGACGCGGATGAAGTTTATCGTCATAGCCAGGACCGGGGTATATAAACTGGAATGAGAGAGTAAAGGGAAGTGGTTTATGAGCAACAGACAGCGAAATGGAGCTATGGTTCAAGTAACAGGAACTTTGTTAATTAACGCATCCATAGAAGAACATATATATATATATATGGCCGAGTGGCTAGAACGTTCGCTTTCTAAAAATTGAGAGCTGAGTTCGAGTTTCACCACTGTTGATTTGTCAGGAAGGAGACTTCCTGATGTTATCGGTCTGGAGGGTGACGATCGCATCGTGCGGCACCATTGTAAAGTGCTTGAAAACCATACCATTGACCCAAGCCTTGTGAGTGAAATTAGGAAGACGGAACACAAGTAATCGTGGCTGAGGGCGTGAGCGTGCTGGCCTTGTTCAAATTATTGATCACGCTGGATAACACGATCTCTCCCAGAAACTGTAACTAAGGTCTGCTCAGCATAGTTGCAGTATAAACCACAGTTTTATACTGCAACCATTTGCCTGAGCGAGCGTATGCAATAGGGAGTGGATAGCCGCCCTAGCAAACGGGTATCCTCGAATATGAGTGGCCAGCTATTATATATATATATATATATATATATATATATATATATATATATATATATATATATATATATATATATATATATATATAATGAATAATGGCTCCTGAAAAATTAATTTCGGTTGAGCTCTCTGGTTTGAGGTGTGAATTTGTAAACAGTAACTATTTAAGCTAATATTGCACAACTCTTCGGCAGAATTGAGTCACTGTCAGTCACTGTGTGTTTATCTAAATCTAAAAATAAACACGCTAAAATTCACCTTCATCCCTGTCGTGCACTGAGTGACGCAAATTCAGTCGGGTTTCGATCCTAGCTAGAGGCAACCGAACGTCTAGCCACACTGATGAGCATGTGAAACAGCGAAACAGTCTGTCTGTGGATGACAAATATATATATATATATATATATATATATATATATATATATATATATATAAGCTAATATTGCACGACTCTTCGACAGAATTGAGTCACACTCAGTCACTGTGTGTTTATCTGAATCTAAAAATAAACACGCTAAAATTCACCCTCATCCCGTACCGTACGCTGACGGCTTAGTGGGAGAAGTTTGGACTGACGCAAATTCAGTCGAGTTTCGATCCTAGCTAGAGGCAACCGGACGTCTAGCCACAATGATGAGCTGTGTAACAGCGAAACAGTCTGTCTGCGGATGACAAATATATATATATATATATATATATATATATATATATATATATATATATATATATATATATATATATATATATATAACTCATATAGCACTCGTTTAGTCACTAGTACGCCAATATAATATTGGTGAGAACGAAAACAGCAGATAGAAAAATTGGGAAAGAGGCTCTTCTCGAAGTTCGTCTTCACAAAAAGCGCAATTTAAGATGTATGCACATCCATTAATCTATCTTACACCTTCCATCATCAAATTGGTTGCTGATCTAAAAAAAGGCCTACAGTCTGTTGTTAATGGGAACAAGGAATGGTTTATTAAATTTAACGGCTCTAAAACAAAACTTCCCTCTATCAATCACATGAAAGACCTGATATTATCCGTCGCTCCTGCTGTATATTTAGACATTCATGCTAAAATTAAAAGAATTTGCAATATTGTTGGTCCTGTCCTGGCGTCTCGGCTTGTATCACTTTCCCGCCACCAGAATCTTGCTTCTCTGTGTCTATTCTATAAATATTTTCAGGGTTATTGTTCGGTGAAATCTTCGCGTACCAATAATTTAAAACTTTAAGTTTACAGTTAGATTGGCTAGATATAACCGTACGTTTTAAGCTAGCAATTTCTTTTCTCATACTTCTTGCTTGTGACATTGTCTTACAAATTTTGATCTTCAAAAATTTGAATATAAAGTCAATTGTTATCTACTGTCTTCTTGATCATTCTTCTGTTGTTTTCTTGATATTTTACTCTTTTTTTCTTATTCTTTTACACTCAGTAGCTTTTTGTATCTTCGTAGCTTTACCGACTTTACTGATATAATTAAAAGATACACACTTCTTATTGCACCAAATAAGTCGTAGTTAGTAATAGCGTCATTTACAGAGGAGTTGACAATGCCAACAGAAAACTGAAATGCGTTTCGAACATCGTTAAACGATTTTGTTTATCCTTCTGATAACAGTTACACCAAAAACATCTCCTAATATAATCCTTTATAAGCAAGAAAATATACACGTCTTTCTGGTGGGAGTTTTTGGGCATAAAAAGCGATATATTTTCAATTCATACGTTTTCTTTCTCCTAGATTGACTACTAACTAGGGAGAGTAATTTGCTCTGTTGTTTAACACGTAGCTGAGAGAAAAGAAGACATTATTTACATTATTCGGGCATTGCGTTATTGTCCACATCTTTGTCGCCATATTTATTACAACGTTTCGGCCGTTGTACGCTCAGGCCTTCTTCAGTTGGTTGGAAAGTCGAACTGAACCCTTTATTTCGCTCGCTGGGTTAGACTGTTCTAGTTCCACGTGCCATGTCTAATGGATACTAGTTATCAGTTATCTCCTGTTAATTTTTCCCTCTGAAAGTTCTCCACTGCCATAACCAGGTATTGAACTCACACTCTTTGGCTCCTGTCACTGGATCTAACCAACGCCTTTATCCACTGTGCCATGTGTCCTTGAGGACACCCCTGTGAGCTAAATACAGGGTTCAGTTCGACATTCCAACCACCTGAAGAAGGCCGGAGCGTACAACGGCCAAAACTTTGTAATTTTGTAAAGTCTTTAGAAGGAACCGAAATGCCAGTCTTAAAAAGGAAACAAGGAATAAACATCTACTCCTTTTTATAAGACCGAGAAGTAAAGGAGAACAAAATAAATAAAAAATCAGTAAATAAAATTTCAGAGTTTAGACGAAGAAGTTTCTTGTATAGAGGTGAAGTAGACTTTCGAAAGAACCGGAAACCCAACCCTAAAGAGGAAACAAGGGATAAAACGCTACACCTGAGCAAATCATCAGAGTGAAGTGTGACAATGTTTCTCACAAGAGATTATTATCAGGAAAAATCAGGAATCACTTGAACTGATTTTGGTGAGCATATCGACGAAATTACTTGGGTCTAATAATGATCGGCAAATCTTACATTAGAAAACAAAATTATTTTTAAGTAATTATTTCGAGTTAGTTACTTTCACTGATACCGTGGCAAAATCAAAACTTCTACGTTACCTATAGGTTAAATAGTAAAGCAATCTTGGCGTAGTAGCCTTGGTTAGCAATCAGTCTAAAAGAAAAAGAAATGTGAATTTAAAATTCCATATGTAGCCCTGGCGAAGGACATAATATTGAAGTAAGGAAAATATTGTGCGGTTCACTATGACTTTATGACGACGGTGGGCCTCTTTTTTATATTTCTTCGCTATACTCATTTACAAAGTGAAAAAAAACACATACACGTATACAAAAAGTGACACAGAAAAAGCAAAGAAGTAAATGTTAAATGGAATATTAGAACGGAATTCTAGTTACAATTATATATAATATTGACACGTATGTTATATACTACGCTCTCTGTTTAACGTTTAAATATATATATATATATATATATATATATATATATAGAGAGAGAGAGAGAGAGAGAGAGTGAGAGAGAGAGTGAGAGAGAGAGAGAAAGAGAGAGAGAGTACTATATAATGGATAGCGGCTCAGGTTGAGGAATCAGTGAGGAGTTTGAATTCCAGTCGAATCCATTACATTCACTTACGTGTTAATACCTTTG
>OZ038491.1:26238713-26241213 GCA_964036315.1 Acanthosepion esculentum
CACCCTGTATTAAGACACTAACCTTAATATCATTTTATATGTGTTGCATAGCAAACAATCTATAACACACACACACCAATAGGTACCGTATATTGTATCAGTATAACTTAGCGATAATTACATTTCTCAGGACTACATATTAAAATCAACATGAACTCTTATAAAATATTAATAATGTTGATTACACTTCATAGTTTTTTGATTTCTCCGTATCGTATATTATTGTAAAACACAAAATCACTCATCCGCCATTTGCATCAGCTGTTGGACACGATATATGCTGTAGGGTTAATAGAATATTATCACTATTTCATTATTTTATATTAATTCTGTGTTAATACGCCACAAATTTTTACCAAACACAAATCTTAGTGGGATATATATTTGTGGCAGCCTGCTGGAGGTACGGTAAGTAATGTATAGTAATTGTTAAGAGTGCTGTCCAAATTGTAGTAAAGATTTGCCTTTTATATCTGCCATATGTCAAATTCTAGTTATGGAAATATTATTTTAGACTCGAAAACTTAACTTGTACGCCGCAGTTTACGCTCAGCTTAGTAAATAAATGGTTTATTTAGAAAGTATGAAATCGGTTAAATATTAATACAAAAATAGACCACCTATGGTAAACATTTCAAAGTTTTCTCATTTGGATTTCCAATTTTTCAACACAAATATTATTTCGGGGTCATTGTCAGTTTCTGCATTGCTTTCTTAAAAATACCCATTGTATTTCAACAGCGAATTTAGCTTTGCGAAATGCCACATTCGTAAGGAGGCAAATACTTGAATTGCAATTTTTTTACAGTAATGTCCACCCTGTACAAGCGCCACTAGATGCAAGTGAATAAAAACGTCCCCGCTCCAAAAAACTCCCAAAACCGTTCGTGTTACACCGTAGACTAGCTCACTCCGTATCATATAACTTTCAGTTGAATAACTGCAAGGACGAGAGACAGTTCATAAATGCATTTAACCTATAATGGTCAAATTTCATCAAGGCTGCGTAACCGCTTCTCGAGATATTACAATTTGTTTAATACGTTGCAGAAAGACATTGCATGAACTGCTGTGTAGAAATGGTTTACAATTTCATCTCCCAAATATATATGAGTATATTCATATAATACAATCAGCCCCCAATACTAAGGATTGTTAACAAGAAAAGACTTCTGAACTGTTACGTCATAACAGCTCTCCTATATGACAGTGAATGCTGGACAATCTCCTCAGTGATGAAGAACAGACTTGAAGAAATAGAAATGTGGTTCTACAGAAGGACATTGAGGATGCCCTGGATCGAACATGTGAGCAAAGACAAAGTTTTAGAGAAAATGGAAACAAAAAGGAAACTTATTTTTAATATCAAGAAGAGACAGTTAAAATTTAAAATTTCTAGACTACACAATGAGGAAAAAAGGCTTGGAAAATCTGATACTCACATGACAGATTGAAGGCAGGAAGGACAGAGGAAAAAAACGCATAACATATTTAGTAAGTAACTGAACAAGGTTTCGAAGAAATAACAAAAAGACAAAATTTATTAAGGGCTCCGAAGGACAGGAAATTGTGGAGAGACATGATCGTCTACTTCCTGAAGGGACACAGCACATAAAGAAGAAGTAAAACAAATTTGGGACACCTATTGAGGACTGGAATCATTTAAATAATAATTGTTTGACAAACTAGCATTCCTAGACGTTACTCCACGGAAAGATTCAAGATGTGATTTACTAATGTTTCAGATTTCGCCAAGTTTAGGAAATCAGTGCAGTTCTTTGAAAATATTATTGTATAATGAAAAAAGATTAGGAGAGGACTCACTCTTACTGACTATTCTAAAAGGTATGAAATATATTTGCAAATTAAACATAGGAAAAACGGATTCTTTATTGAGTAGGTGTTTTTTATAGGCTGAAATATTTGGTATTAATCCAATAGCTACCTCGGCAACACTTGCGCTTGACCAAATTGCTAAACGAGACAGGAACAATAGAAACGGTAAATACAGGTTCCGGTTCTGGAGCATTACACGCGGGTATTCTTCGTCAGCGTACAGCCACTAAATCAACCTCTTAAAACGAGAGGTCAGCGATCAATTGTAATTTTCTTCATGTCTATGAAATGTGTTCGGATTTTGGTAGAAACGTGTGTGCGTGCATCTCTATGTGTCCGGGAAGAATGTTGGTAAATTAAGGTTGATCGGTGGAGGGTGGGAAGTTAGCACCTTGCTCTGGGAGTTGGAGATTTCGAATAGACCTTTGCCTAGGTGTGCGGATCGATATAAGGAAAATCGATTTGCGACGTGGAAGAAGATCTGAATAGGTTTAGTTGTGTGTGTCGAGGAAGAAAGGTAAAACAAGTCCAAGACGTATTGATGAGATGCTGAAAAGAATGAAATAAAGAGAGAGAGAGGGGGGAGTGAGAGTGTGTGAGAGAGAGAGAGAGTGAAGGGATAGGAAGAGAAAGAGATATAGAGAATGAAATACAAAAAGCGGGA
>OZ038491.1:26246213-26261213 GCA_964036315.1 Acanthosepion esculentum
AAATGACATTAGCAAAAAAAAAAAAAAAAGATAAAAAAAAGAAATACAAGTAGATTAATAAATTTACAACAGTGTTCAATTCCTGACAAAATCAATGATATGAATGCTCATTTTCAAGGTTAGTGAACGTTTTTAAAATTATTTCACCCTAAGAAAGGCGGTCATGCCACAAGGACGTAGGGGTTAATGGGTGTGAAAGCGAATGAATGAGGAAAAAGGACAATAAAAGAAAAGGTAAAAAAGGGAAGACAGAAGATGGCGATTGGAATTGGATTTAAATTTTTGAAAATTCTACGTAATAGGAAAGCAGGGAATAAGAAGGCAGTTCCACAGACAAGAAGTGCAAGAAAAAGAACTATTAGAATGAAACTTTCGGTTAAATTTAGCTTGTCCAACCGTAAAAAAAAATGTGTGACCTATTTGCCAAACATTGGAATGTGGCAATTACCTACGGCACCATTTTGCTCTGTGCCTAAATAATTTAAGCTTATTAAATATGAAGTATATGTGGAAAAATAAGAAATATAGAAAAAAAGGAAAGAAAGAGAGTTGAAATATACTGGTTGGATGCTTAACCCTGGCTTTGTGTCACACTAAGTGAAGCTTAGCTACTAACAATAATAGGACTATATATAGAAAACCGACAATTATAAACAAAAAGACAGCAAGAATGAAATCGTAGATATGAATGAAACACGAAAGATATTGATGACCAAATGTGAAATAAAACAGGAAAAGAGGCCATAAAGACAACGAGTAAAAAGAAAAGAAGATAGTTTGAAGATGACATGTTAAAAAAAGCTAATAAAATAATAACGGACATAAGAAAATAATAATCTTCGGGAGTTCAAGAAAAGAAATAACACAACAAAAAAATAGTGAACGTAGAAATTGAAAGTGCTTTTAAGTGCAGATGAAAAAATGACATCATCACTGATGTGCAGTTGAGATTTTCCTCTGCGTTCATCTTGTTGTATTTACATATGCGCGTCCATTACACAGAAAGGTAAGTCCTCGATTAGTCTGTAGTGGATGGTGGGTTAACGTTAGCCATCAGCTGAAGTGGTCTTGAAGGAAAAGGGCGAGAATGCAGAATGAATAAAGGAACTATTTTAAGGGTCATTTCAAGGCGCGGAGAGTAGCTGAAATATGCGAAGGAAGTGAAATACAAACTGAATTTAGCACGCAAAACAAATAGGTAAGAAGTATAAAAAGAAAAAAAAACGGAAGAAAGATAAAAGGAGGAGGGTGTTCTAGTCAGACACGTGAATATGGGAGGGAGTGAGGAAAAGTAGTAATTGGTGAAACAAAGAAAAGAGAAAAAAATAAAGGAAGAAGAAGAGAAAAAGAAGAAAAAGGTAGATTAATAAAAGAAGTATCGTCGCCTCTGTTCAGTTTTTTCAAAGATATCACTAATACACTCTAAAGATCTGTGGTATTTTTAATAATACAACACAAGGCTCGAGAGCTACTCAATGTAGTGACTTACAATAGAAATAGTAATGATGAATGATTTTTTAGCATTAACCTGTTATGAAGTGAAGCTTATAAAGATAACGATTGACTCTTGTTTGAAGTGGTCAAGACGTAAGTGTTTAAAGAAACACACACGCGGGAGTTTGTTTCACAAAATAGTTCTTCTTTGAACGGAGATGTACGAGTGGAACTTCCTTCTAGCATTTAGAATATGGAAGAAATGAGGATGATTCGATTCCGTGGACGTTGCATTACGTTTCCTAGATGCAAAGGTCTGAACTGGTGAAACGAAACAATGATTCAAGCAGGTCATCGAGTATCGATATGTTACCATTTCTTTGAATATCGCTTGATTATGAGAAAGTAAACGCCCTTATTCATAAACAACATGTGCACGTTCTATTAGAAATAAAAAAAAATGATAGAATAAAGCAGGAGGCCTTTCTTACAACAAAAGAAGGCAAATGGCTTTATGTTGGCAAAAGCCAAAACGAAAGTGAAGATAAAGTCGAAAGGAAGGAAGGACAGGTGCTTTTTGTTGGCCATGTTTGATCAACTAAAGAGCAGCGACTAACAGTGGCAAATAATTGGTTAGCGTAGGGAGAAAGGGTTTATTGTGTAATGTGCGGGGGAGAGGAAGGAAGCTGGGACGACCAAGTTGCAACAAGTTGAGATATGACAAGAGTAACCAAAAATAATAGAACTAAAAATAAAGAAGAAAAAGAGAAAAAAAAGAGAAAGCGATGTTCTGAATAATAATAATAATAATAATAATAATAATAATAATAATAATAATAATAATACAAAGTGGATATATATATATATATATATATATATATATATATGTATGTATATATATATATATATATATATATATATATATATATATATATATATATATATATATATGAAAGATAATAAATAAAATGTGTTAAAAATGCAAATGGAAAAATAATGAAATGGAAACTACAAGCAAGAGTAGGAAGACGTCAGGAAACGTGTAAAGGAAAACGAAAGTGAAAGTAGTAATAAAAAAACGGAAAACGTGTGATTGAAATGTGAAACTACACAAGAAAATGGCTAAGGAAAAAGGTGTTGGCTCATTTTAACGAGGCGGTAGAGGAAAAGCGCTTACAACTGCCAAAGAATTAAAGACATATTACACACGCACCCCGACCCACATATATATATATATATATATATATATATATATATATATATATATATATATATACGTATACATATATATATATATATATATATATATATATATATATATATATATATATATGCATTTTTGTATATATATTTATAAATGTCATCTAAATGAAAACAAGATTTTAAATAATGCTGAGATAGATTACATACGCACCCCAACCCATATATATATATATATATATATATATATATATATATATATATATGCATATATATATGTATATTTATGTATGTATATATATACATACATATACACATATATATAGACACATATATATATATATACATACACACACATATATATATATATACGTATATATATATATATATATATATATATATATATATATATATATATATATATATATATATATATATGTATGTATTTTGTATATATATGTATAAATGACATCTAAATGAAAACAAGATTTTGAATGATGCTGAGACGCTTCTATGCCTGCATTACGTGCTCCTGCCGTCAGTAAATGGTTGAATATTTTACAATTCGGACTTGGCGACTGAAAGTGTAGACAATGTTTATATTGCTGTTTGTAATCATGTGCTATTCCACACGAAACTGTGTATATAGCAGAAGGTGGCTGCAGTATCCCGAGTGAATAGAATTAAGACAGGATCTCAAACACAGGAAACACACAGGCTATATGGAGTCGCTGGAAATAAATTTGATAAAATTACACTAGCATCATCGACCTACAGGAGTTTGCGAGCAACAGTTGGCGCTAAATTGAATTAGCTAACATCGGAGAGAATTCGGGCGGGAAAGGCGTTGCGGAAGATGTTGTAAGAGAAAAACCTAAGGGTCGCTTCTCCGATGAAGAAGGTCATTTAGATTCTTAAATAAATGTTGCCATCGAATGGACTACTTCTTTTCTTCGCTGTTACTGTTTGTTGTTCGGGCGCTTCAAATAAGATTACGGAGTATTATTGATAGGAAAGAGAAAATGTCGATACAAAACGGATATAGCCGCTAAGCACAGTTTCTACCACTGAACATACATGGATGTCATGGCGACTAGGAATTCTATCTCATTAATCAGTATTTAACACGAAGAAGCAATCCTTTTCCTTCCCAAACACCTTTCAGGTTTTCTTTTTCGCTTGCTTTCAGTCAGTTCGTATTAATTTATACTCAATTTTCACTCAAACTTTCTAAAGCTGAATTTAACTGAAGGTATGCTGATTCCAGTGAGAATCGAACGCGCTACAGTGTGATGATTGTGTGCAAAATGCCGCGTTAATACACTTTCCATTGCTCGGGAAACTCAGATGTTTATTAAGCCTAATCTATTACAAAATTATAAGCGCGCAAGTTTAGACGTACTTGTCTGAAAAAAGTCAGCGTGCTAAACATCATTCCATGGTGAGGTATTAAATACTTTACATTTTTACGTCTAGAATATTACGGACTATCTAAGTGTATTCATATCTATCTATCTATCTATGTATGTATCTAAGTCTGTTCATATCTATCTAATTCTATTCATATCTATCTATCTGCTTTTTCATAAACAAGTTTTGTTTATGTCGCTATCCATCTAGAAGTCATTATATACCTTTTTCTTTCTATAATTTTGTCAAGTATTTGTATATATATATATATATATATATATATATATAGTCAAAACCTAATGAGCCAGACAAACCTACCAAGGTTTCACTTAGGCAGATCATCAGGAGCCAGCTGGCTCCTGACGATGTGTCTAAGTGAAACCTTGGTAGGTTTTTTCTGGCTCATTAGGTTTTGACTAGGTCTGCTCTACTTTTGTATCGAGCTCCTTAATTAGTTAGTTGTTTACTCGTATCGGGGGTTTTTCTTTGGGCCTTGAACCTGTATCTGTGCGATTAGTTTCGACAGACTTTCATGTTCCTGGCTCTTTCTTATTTAAAACCTTTTTTTCCTTCGTGATTGATTTGGCTATTGTTAAATCAAGAATTCGAAGCTTTTTCAACACGAGTATAGTCACCTATATTTATATATATATATATAGTGTGTGCACATTTGAATCAACAATGCAATGTGACTGTCAGTATTAGACACTTCAAGCTATTATCACTCTCATGATTGCTTACGGCATGAAACTGACATTCACCATGTAGTATTGATGTCCACACTGTGTATAGTTACATATATTCTATCCACGACACACACACACACACACACACACACACACACACACACACCACCCACAACACACACACAACACACACACACGCACACACACGCACACGCACACACACACACACATATATATATATATAATTTTGTATGTGCATTACTTAGTGGAAAGCGCTCAATACCAGTGATAGAGCTAACATATTCATACTCATATCCATACACCTGAATATGTGTATATATATATATATTATTGTATGTACGTATGTATACAATTATTAATATCTATATCTTCTATATTTTTAACGTAGTTCACGTGGTAAATATATAATATGGACATTACGCATACGCCCTATACTCGAGCGGGTCACACAATGACACATGAATCGACGACCACCTACAGGTTCTGCCCACAAAACGGTGAATTCACTTTTCACACTGACGCCGTTTCGATATCACAAAATACAATGCCTATGATTATTATAATTTTATATAATAGAGGAGTTTGAAGGACTTTAAAACATTTTATGCCAGAAGTGTATAGTAAGATTAAGAATATAAAATTAAACAAAAATTACTAAAAGTTATATGTGCTTATTTATTACTGTTCCTCGTGGAACCCCGTAGCGACCTCTTGCGGAAACTCTGGGAACAACGGTTGAGAAACTCTGAGTCAGGATAATTACATTCGTCATTACATTTGGTTCGCACAAATAAAAATTGTGATTCAACCTAGTTTTTATGATGTCAACGAACACTCGTTGTCCCTTTCGTAATGCTCGTTGTAGTAGAGACTTTGTAATCGCAGATACAACTATAGTAACGCCGTTGAACAATACTGGTGTCAGACGCCTTCGAATAGCACTCGCACTAATAGTACTTGCTCGATAATCCTCACTCGAATAGTAATCCGAATAGAGAAATAGTATAGTCAATAGAGTAGAGAATAGTGGTTTTTATAGTAATAGGGGATAGACTAGTATGACAAACAGTTAAACATCACGCGGCTTCTTACTTATCCTTTTTCTCTATGGTCACGTGGTCTAATTAATTCAATAATGGGATCGCCTGTGTTTGTTCACTGGCAGTCTATGTTCAAACTCAAATGTCGGCAGCGACACATTATTCCTATATAACACTATTATATTAAGAACATACATCCTAGACCAATGTTTTTTGAGACGATAAGATATTTTGTTGTATATGGAACCCAGACCCAGTCAAATGGGGTTTATTGCAAGAAAGAAATCAATAATATATTGATTTTTTATCTTTCTGTTTCCGTTATTTTGCTATGTTTTCTTTTAAAGACTTAGGAAGCTTAATAATTCTACATTATAAAATGACAAGACACACTCTAGTTATTTGTAGAGATGTGCACAGACAGTGCACTGTCGATCCATTGAGAAATAAGGTAACTGAATTACAAATTGGAAAAAATCTATTAAACACGTCTTGCTCTCTGGTTTCCTCTTAAGGATTGGGTTTCCGGCTACTTCTAAAATCTACCCCATCTCTACTACTGACGTCTCCGCTTAAACTCTGAAACTTTATTTACTGTTTATTTTAATTGTTTATTTTTACTCAATAGGAGTAGATAGATTCGCCTATCGTCCGGTTTCCACTCCTCCTCAATCTTTTGAAAATGAGTAGAGGTTTATCCATTGTTTCCTATTTAGGATTGTGTTTTCTTGAAAAGTTATCTCATTCTCTTTCGCTCCCAGCAGCCCCCACCTTTAATCTTAGTAGCATCATCGCCTTGCTTTCAGTGAATTGATTAAAAAAGGTTTACATCAGAATAATGTTCTTACAGATGAAATCGAATGATTGATTCATTCATTTTCTGCGGCTTATCAACCCTTTGCCGGTTATTTAAAACCAGAAAATACTTTTTAGATTGTAAGAATTTTAAATATTTTTTGGGGAAGATAATAATGATTTTTACTAATTAACCAACAGATGGGGGAGAAGAGGTGAATTCATAACTTTCTCAAGGATATTTGCTCGTAAGTGAATATAACGAACCCAACTGGAATTGGAACTCGGCTCTCTGATTAACAATTTCAAGACATTATCCATTGCGCCACCGGCACATCCAAGCTTACAGCACCTGGTATTCCCAAGTTGCCATGCATCTATGTACTAACCAGGATCAACTTTGTTTAACTTCGGTGATCGTACGCAAACCTGTGTTTCAACATGAAATGGACTTAAGCCTCTCTGCTTTGAGGAATTCTCTAACGCAGATCAGCTTTGTACGTACTTTATGTCAGAGGCCATTTTACCATCCACTAAAGTGCTACCTGTAATAAGACCAAGAAAAATAATTGGTTATTAGCAGTAGTTTTCAATACAACAGCACCAAAATCTATCTGCCTTTTCGTGAACCAAATGCTAAAAGCAAATAAACGTTCTGATGTGTATGTATATACAGAGAATTCTATATGATTCTCATTCCAACTAATACCCTAGAACGCACAAGGATAGACCCGATATACAAATTTCTGACTTCATATACGGACGCATAGATAAAACTAGACAAGCGGCCATCCATTTGATATATGAGAGCAAATAAAGATATTTCCTGAGAAATAAAAAATCTATATATCGATTTATCGATTTCTTGATCTATATAAATATATTTCCTATTTTCTAAGTGTTTTTTTCTCTCTTCTACTCAACTCTCGGTATTTTCTTGCATTCTTTCTATAAACACATGCATCTATTATTAATCACTGATCGATTTCTGTATTGATTGATTTTTTTTAATTGGCTTTCATACTGAGGTAGTTAACATCAAGAAGAAGTAAGAAATCTCATGAGAAGAAAATTGAGAAGAAAAAAGATAAACAGGTAAAAGTATCTGAGTTACACGAGAAAGAAGAAGAATAGAAAATGGAAGAAAACGAGTAATATTAAGAAGGAAAGAAAAAAATATGAGAAGAAACAGAGAAAAAAATATAACGTTGTTCAGAAGAAATGGCGGAAAAGATTTGACGAAAGTCAAAGTGATAGTAAAAATGAAACTTTGTGACGAATGGAAGAAATTCATAACTGGTAGTAATTTTAATATAAAAGAATTAATTTTAGTAAAAATGAAAAAGAAAAAGAGAGAGAGAGAGAGCATGTGTCTTTCCTTTTATAGTCCTGGATAGCGTCACCTAGCTAGCGTCAACTAACTAGCGTCACCTTGCCAGCGTCATCTAGCTAGCGTCACCTTGATAGCGTCACCTAGGTAGCGTCACCTTGCTAGCGTCATCTAGCTAGCGTCAGCTTGCTATCGTCACCTAGTTAGCGTCATCTAGCAAGCGTCACCTTGCTAGCGTCACCTTGCTAACGTCACATTGCTAGCGTCATCTAGCTAGCATCATCTAGCTAGCGTCACCAAGCTAGCATCACCTTGCTAGCGTCATATAGCTAGCATCATCTAGCTAGCGTCACCAAGCTAGCATCACCTTGCTAGCGTCATCTAGCTAGCATCATCTAGCTAGCGTCACCAAGCTAGCATCACCTTGCTAGCGTCATATAGCTAGCATCATCTAGCTAGCGTCACCAAGCTAGCATCACCTTGCTAGCGTCATCTAGCTAGCATCATCTAGCTAGCGTCACCAAGCTAGCATCACCTTGCTAGCGTCATATAGCTAGCGTTTTGGCAGACTAGGTGGTGTTAATCCACTGACAGTATTTTCTGCATGCGTGTGTCGAATAAAAAATATAAAAATAATGTATGCGACTAAAGTGGTGAAAATGAAATCGTTGACGAGAAGAAGAACTGAAGAAAAAGATGTAACGAAAGTAAAACGGATAATTAAAATAATATTTTGGGGACTAGGAACGGAAATTCAAATGTATTAGTAATTGTAATAAAAATTAAAGAAACCATTGTATCAGTAGTCGCTGTAGTAGTAGTAGTCAAAGAATTGTCGGCTGAAAGTTTCTACAAGAAAAGAGGGAAAGGACAGATCGACTAGTGATTGAGTGTCACACTTGACTGGATTTCCCCTCACAGCACGGAACCCGAAGACTACAAGTAGATCACGAACAGCTGCCCGTAGAATTGCTTCAAGAGCGGACATTCTGTTGAACGAGAGTCACACGCAATCAGTAGCTCTAACCTTCGAATATCGCTAGTTCACTTGGGTAATCATTGCGGGAAAGGTAAAGCACTGCAAAACCATCCAAGCAAAACCCGTATTCACAGTCCAGTGATGTGTGTACCCTGGGAAAGATAGAAGTTAATATATGGCCTACTGGGCTACAACCTGCCGTTGTTCATACGATAAAGAATCGTTTCTTTAAATAGCTATCACAACATGAATATGGATGTCCTATAAGCAGGTAGCGTAATTTCTCGGATATAGGACCCATTTGTCAAGTCAAATATTAAATCCTAAAATAAAACGGAACAAAGATTGCTGGCATATTTTCCTATTGGCAGTTGTTTGAACCAAGGTAAAATCACGATTTCAAATGCTGATTAACAAGGAAAGCCGTTTCACCTCATTTTGAATAATGGCACAGCATACTATTCATTCACTTTTGACCCTGCGAGATTTAACTAAACTATCCCTGCCTATATAATATCTTATCTGGTTAGAGGAACTTAAAATGCGCCAACTTCATTCCTTGTCTTAAGTGACCACTTTCTGTATAGATGCCCAGAAACATGGATATATATCAGAAGTATGTATACTTTTTGAGTGTAAACTGGGCCCATGCTTACTTTTTTTCAGTAAGGTTCACTACAAACAAAACCTGGGGGTAACTCAATGTAGAGGGTTACGTTAAGAGGCTATTTGTGCAGATAGGAGTGAAAGATAACAGCTAACCGTAGCCTTGAACAGGTTATTGCAGTGATTGGGGAAACATCCTCTTGGGAGTCAGTTCCAGATAGCAATGGTTCGTGGGAAGAAGCTGTTCGAGTCGAACTTACTTCTCACAGATGGAATACGTTGGGAATATAGGTGATTTTTTTCTACTGTGTAAGTGGCATGGCGTGTCATTGGCGTGAAGGTTGGAATTAGCGGGTCCAGAGACGGTAGATTGTCCGAGCACATTCCGTGGAAGTAGCGATAGAGCAGCGAGAGACTTGTCACGTCCCGCATGTGGGAGAGAGGTTGGATGGAGAAGAATAATTCGTCACCCACAAGGACTCAGGGACACTTTTAGCCTCAAGTCTGGAAAGTGAGATCTTTCTTTGAAGTTTTCTGAAAATTGGATCTCTTTTTAGCTTTGAGACTCTGGTGAAAACGGGTTCTCTGTCGAATTTTTCAGTAAAAAAACTGAAACTCTGTCGACCTTTTTAACACAAATACAAAACGAGCCACCGTCTCCCTTTTTAGCTTTATTGAAAACCAGAACTGTCAATCCTTTTGACTCAACTGGAAACTGAATCTATTTCTATCTTTTTGAGACGAGTGCAAATCGGACGTTTATCTACTTATTCACTAAAGTCAAAATAGTAGACAGAAGTAACCGCTTTTGCACTTGACAGCAGTAGACAAACAATTGGGTCTTTCACAATCACTTTGATGATTTTTGTCTTCTGAGAATTATATTGACTATTCATTAACGCAAAAAGGGATGAAAAGTTAAACCCATAAACCTAACCAAATCTAACCCAACCCAACCAATCGAACAGAAGGCTTGCTATTGAAAGGTGTACCGTATGTAGCTTTGTACAGGATAAGTTTATCTTGGTAAACATCTGTTAGTTTGTCTGTGAAAATATTTGTATATAGACAGGCTTTTTGTAAAGGTTATTTGTAACAAAGTTACAACTATTTCACAGCAAAACTAACCGCTCGTTTCACACACACACACACACACACACACACACACACACACACACACACACACACACACACACACAGATATATATATATATATATATATATATATATATATATATATATATATATATATATATATACAGTGCTGTTCGATAAAAGTGACACAACTGATTTTTCTTTTTACTAAATATTCTCTTCTCCGATGAAACGAAAGATGAGCTAAATTCAAAGGATAAGCGATCTAAAATCCGAGGAAGAAGCTTTGAAAGCTCTTTGAATTTAGCAGTAAGTACTGTCAAGCATCCATTCAGTATAATGTTCTGGGGATATGCTTATCTTTTCATGGAACTGGTTTCTTAAAACATATTGAAAAGACCCTCAGGAGCGAGCAGTACAAGAGAATGTTAGAGACTTGTCTGCTCCCTTCTGCTGAAAGGGTACAAATCGACACCACCAAGCTCATTTTTATGCAGGATAATGGTCCCTGTCACAAATCAAAATTGATGAAGGAATACTTTGATGAGAAGCAGGTGAGTGTTATGACATTGCCGCCCCAATCTCTTGACCTCAACCGCATAGAAAATTACGGAGCATTATAAAGTACAGGCTCTCGAGAAAGCAGTTGAACAACAAAGAGGATTTGATTGTGAATTTCATATCCGAATGGAATTCAATGCTTGGAGATGAGATTTGCCAGAACCTAATCAAGTCAATGCCAAAAAAGGGTTGAAAAGGTTATTCAACATAAAGGAGGACCCATAGATTATTAAATACTTCGAACCATATTACCTATTATAAATAAATTATAGCTCTATTATTCTTTATTTAAAGCTGTTCGGTTATGTTTCTATTGATTACTAGTTGCAGGAAATAAATGAGTCACTTATTTATATCCAAAATTATAATTATCAATAGAATACCTTAGGATGAGTAAACTTTTTTACTAGGTGGTCGGGAAGGGGTCTTTATATTAGTGTCGTGAGACCGATACTTCCCTACATCATGGACTCACCCAGTACTATATTATTATGTGAATCATGGGAGGAGGAGCACCAGTAATGCGCAGTCGCGTACGATACCAATATCGGACACCACTGGATAGTAAGCTCTGTAACTTTTCTGTTTAATATATCTTTCTTACCTCTAACCCGTGTTCCGTGTTTTCCTTCCGTGGCCCCTACTTCGGGCCCACATCAATTAGTAAGATTAAGAATTAGTTTGACCCCAAAAGCAATAGGCGAAATAATTTTAAATAAAAAAAAAATCAGGTGAGTCACTTTTATCGAACAGCACTGTATACATATATATACACACAAACAAGTTCGAATAAAAAGAAGAGATAAGTCACGTCAATTCAATCTTTTATTATATTTTTCCAATTTTAGGATAAGTTGTTGACTATTGTGCTCGAAGTTTTGGATAAATTGTCCGAAGTTTATATTTTGTTATTTTTGTTCAATTGATTTCGACCTTAGCAGTCATTATCAATAACTGCTGTTGTGACTTTCTCTTACTTATAAAATCCTTTGTCTGCATCCTGGTATTCTTCGGGAAGCTGAACATTTGAAAAGATATTGCATGACATCATGAGAAACGGCTATTGGGAACAGGAGTGCGCAATATATATATATATATATATATGGTTAAATCATACATTTTAGATGCATCAAGGGTGGTCTTCAGTGATACACTGTTCTCATCGCCGATTTCAGGTTTCGCATCATATCGGCTCCGACAACAACCCCGACCTGATTCTAGGTGAAACAGGCCGCCTCCTTGAAAGCGTCGTGCTACGCAAGGCGACATTGCAAATAAAAGTAATCCCCAAAACTAGCAAGGCCGGACTTCGACCGTTCTTATTGACATCAGTCAGCGTCAGCCAATGAAAACGGGGCTTTTCATACTCCTCTTCTATATGATGGTGTCTTATTATTACATCCGGTTTTTCCTATTTCCGGAATCCATACCAATAATTCTATATTAATTACTGAAAAGAGGAATTCAAAAATACCCCATACGTATAGCTCTTTCACCCCACAAGAGCTACCTTGCAGGATTTTTGAATTTCTGTTATATGTAATTTATTTATATATATGCTCTGTTATAATAAATACATTGAGCTCTCTTTGTGAATCAGTTTTAATATTTTATATTATTAAGATTCACTTGTAATATTTACGGATTTTACATATATATATATATATATATATATATATGTAAAATCCGTAAATATTACAAGTGAATCTTAATATTATTAATATATATATATATATATATATATATATATATATATATATATATATATATATATACACATACATACATACATACATATATATATATATATATATATATATATATATATATATATATATATATATATATATATATATATATATGTCAAGATAGCCTCACGGTGGCCAACACCTTGCAGGTCGTTTTGAATTTTCCTTCTTCTAGACTGTCTTCTAACCAAGGCAATACAACTCAATCTGTCCTGCTATTTACCCATAGCCGTGAAAGGGAGATGATTTGGATTCGTACCTTTCCCTAGGGCAATAGCACGTAAATTAATGTAATAAATTCAACTGGAATTCCAACTCGGTTCTCTGATTCATCATTAAGAGCCGCTAACCTTTACTCCACTCTGCCTGCGAACAAAAAAAGAAAGAAGAGGACTGGAATATATATAGAAAGAAACGCGGGCAGTGGAGTGTATTAATTGATCGCCCAGAAGCGAGCTCGTCTAGCAGGACATGGTGTAGTTAGTTCGAATCTTACTTGTTTCTCTGTCGTGGTTTTCAGCGACATTGTGTCTAGTTTATATTCCAATGATACGCGCGGAAACAGCTCAAATTTTGTAATGGAAATGAGTAAAGCAAAACCTGCATCAAGCTCTGTAAAAAAAACATCAATAATAATAATAACAAAAAACAAACAAAAAACAAAACAAAAAACCCTAACAAAACAAGAAAAAACAACAACATAATTCCTTGTTTCATTATTGCTATTTAGATTAAGTCCTTTGTTATTTTCACAGTTTTCAATTTTCCTCTTCTTGTTTTATACTTTTTTTCCTCTTGTATTGTTCGACTGGGAAGGGAGAGAAAGTTAGGCGGACAGATGAAAGGGATTAGTGGGATTAGCTGCAAGGAGAAAGACTCAGTTTTGGGGATGTGGTTGATGCAGTCGGATCGGGATCTTTATATGATGATGAGGGACAGGCGGAAGCTGTAAAAGTGTCGATAAAGGGACTTGATGCAATCAGTCACGGTTAAATAAGTAAGCGGACCAGTTGTGTTTGAGTTCATTAACAAATTAGGTTTTCTTTTTATACTTTTATTATGTTCAAGATCTTGTCCTTTTCTTTCTTTCTTTCTTTTATTTCTTTCTTTCTTTCTATCTTTCTTTCTTTTATTTCTTTCTTTTCGTCAACCTCCTTTTCGTTACCTTTCTTTCTCCCTTTTCACTTCTTTTTCTTTTTTCTCATCAATTTTCGTCTTTTTGCTTTTCCCAGCCCCGTCAACTATTGATTTTATTTTTTCATTTTTCCCCTTTTTATTCATCCAAACTTTTTTCCATTTCTTAATTTTATCTACTATAAATGTTTCTTCATTTTTCCAATCATTACTTCATCTTCCCTATCATTATAATTTTTCTTTCTTTTTTTCTGTCTTTCTTTCTTTCATTCTTTCTTTCTTCATTTCCTTCTTTCCTTCTTTCTTTTATTCATTCATTCATTCTTTCTTTTTTTCTTTCTTTCTTTATTTCAGCTTAATTTCTTTTCACTGCACTCAAACGCCATTTTTTATTCTTTCTTTTCTTTTTATTTCTTATCCATCTGATCTTTTACAGTCCATTTTCTTCTGCTTTTTTCTTTCAACATGTGTCAACAGATTAATTAATATTCCCTATCATTACTCTGCCTTTCTTTTCTTTCTTTCTTTCTTTCTTCAACTTTACTTCTCTTCATTATTCTTATAACTCGTCTACTTCAAAATATATCTCTGTTTTTTACTCCTTTTCCCACGTTCTTTGTTTGTTTGTTTGATTGTTTGTTTGTTTGTTTCTTTCTTTCTTTCTTTCTTTCTCCGAGTTTATTTCTTATGTTTCGACTCCTTCTTCAAAATATATTTCTCTATTTTTTAATATTTCTCTTTTCATGATATTTCTTTGAATTTTTTTTTAATTTTGCTTATTTTTTCGATTTCTTCATTTTTTAAAAAAATGTAATTTTCATTCTCAGTTTTTCTTGATACTGTTTTATTTTCTTTCTTCACAACTTTCCTCATATTTTTTTTTAAATATCCTTCTTTTTTTTTTTTACTTCATGTCCGGGATTTTATTTTTCCAGCATTTGCAAGAATTCAGATTTTGTTT
>OZ038491.1:26263713-26278713 GCA_964036315.1 Acanthosepion esculentum
TTCGCATGTGTAGGTAAAATTAACGTCAACAAATCCAGTCCGATAAATATCAAACCGATGAAAAGCATCAGAAAAGCTTTTTTTCCAATTTGTTATAAATCTTTCATTTCAAAACTGTTCTGGATGTATAAAAATTTATAAATATAAAAGTGAACATTAAAGTCAACCCTCAGAGGTGACAGACTGTTTTATACTAGAAACAGTCATCAGGCATGATGATTGCATTTAGCATGAAACAGTCTGTCGCCTCTGAGTGCTGACTTCAATGTTCACTTTTATATTTACTGTTGTGGATTCCGGGATGAAATCCGGTAGCAAATAGTAACAAACACCAAGAATGAATATAGGAAATAATAAAATAATAATACAAACTGGTAATACAGGTTAGTAGTTCCTGGAATGTGGGTTAGTAGGAAAATATATATATAGTCGTATCGCTGTAAGACTTCTTACTGAGTCTACGTGACTGTGACTCTTGCCGCTACGTTATTCTACTGACCGACCCAACGTTCTACTACTACTGTTACTTGACTCAACGTACTCCTACTACTCGCTCGGGCATTCACTGGCAGTAGTATATGTATACCTTGTTTGAGTCCATTTGTGTAAAAAGGAGATACCCCTCAACATTTACATACGCTCTATCTCTTTATCCCATAAATATAGCACACCTTAAATTATATTTCTTCATATAAAAATGTATCTTTATATAAATATAATGGGATAACGATATATAATATCGTTATCCCATATTTTTCAGAGTGTATCAAAAATACTTTTACAAATTTTGAGGGCGGGTTCCTCACACTAAAACGACAAAAGCCCATATAAACATGTCTGCAAATTTTTCGTTTGTGAGTTGTTAAGTTTCAAGAAAGTTTACTGTAGACGGCGGTGTGCCGCCATGTAGTCTAGGTTACATTTCTCATTTATGTACATTTGTGGCTAGTCTGGCTCGACGCTTAACGTGTGTAGTAATGAGTTAATTAAATTATCAACATACCACACGAACAAATCAAACCCACGTGCAACTGCATAATAAAGAACGAATGTCCCTTAAACGGTCATTGTTTATAAAACAACGTAATATACCATGCCACGACAAAATCACCAGATATTGAAGAAAAGTATACATAGGAGTAACTGAATGACCCTGGAAACAAAGAAATTATGCACACAAAACATCTTTCACAAATAGTAAATATGCGAACAGCACAATGCTTTCTAAGTATATCTGGGAAATTAAAAACAAAACGCACACCACACCAAAAATATCTTGGAAAATAAGGAAAAGATCATCAACCTACAGCAACCAATCAAAAACTTGAAAACTTTGCCTGGAGGAAAAAATAGCTATCATTACCTTCCCAGACCAAAATAAATTATTAAAAAAAAGATCCGAGCTCATCTCAAAATGCAGACATGAAAACAATGTTTTTACTACGCTACTTAAAAATCGAAAACTGAAAAAAATAAATATATAAATAAAATAAATTAAAATAAAATAAATAAACAAATAAATAAACAAAATGACAATAAAATAAGTAAAATAAATTAACCCAAATAAATTACCAAATCACACAGGTTAGAACAGACGAAATACAATAAATAAATAAAAACAAAATAAACGAACCCAAATAAATAAAATAAATAATAAACAAATTAACAAACCATTATGACCAAAATATTAGTTAGACTATAATCAAACAAAAAATCGGACGAAAAACATAGCTATAATTATTATATAACGATAAAAAATCGAAAACTGAAAAGAGTAAATCAAAATATACAGTATAATAAACAAATAATAAACAACAAGTAAAATAAATTAATCTAACTTCATCCAAATAAACAAACCGATCCCGATGAATTAACCGTTAGAAAAAACAAATAACGATAATCAATCCAAATAAATACATGAAGTAATAAACAAATTAAAAACGGCTCCCGCCAAAATAATAGTTAGAATAAACTACAACAATCAACACCAAAATTGAATAAATAGCTTTATCTTCCCAAACAAAAACAAAACTATTAAATAAGAGATATAAACAATTTTTACTACGTTAATAAAAGCACCGATTAAAATAAAAAAAAAAAAAATAAAAAAAAAAATAAATAATGACAAGGAAAATAATTTAACCCAAATAAATAGATAAACAAAAAACGACTTCCGATAAAATAACCGCCAAAATAGACTACCCACAATGCACCACTGACCCGTATATATAAATAGCCGAGATAAATAACAGCACTCGTGACCTGACGATTGCGTCTTGCATGAAAAAGACTGTCACCTCTAAGTGTTTACTTTTATGTTCACTTTTACATATATATATATATATATATATATATATATATATATATATATATATATATATATATATATATATATATAAAGGTTATAGTTGTTCTAACGAGAGAAAAGGGTATATTTTTAAAAAGAGAGAAACCGTAAGTGAGTAGCACACACACAAGCATGCGGAAGAGTGTGTATGTATATGTGTATTTGTATTATAGATATATGTATATGCTGGTTTTTTATTATAAGATAGTATGCATATATGGGGAGGGAATAGACATATGCATGCTAACAGGAACACGCACGAACACAGGGATAGGAAGACATCTCTCATCAACACATCTATCATCACCACCTCTCATATCAAACCTAATGGCTTTATTAACACTTAGGCAGAAATTCACTTTTGACAACAGTCCAGAAAGACGCTCAAGGCTCACTAGCAAATTCAGAAAACGAACGATGAGACATTAAAAGTACAAGAAGAAAATTTATTCCTTTTAGAAATGTGTTCTATTTATTGCCTGAAGAAGATCCCAAGACAGAAAAACCCGTGTAGCAGAAATAATTAAGAATAAAACATAATATATATACTAAAACAAATCTACATTATAACCAAAAATGTTTGCGTTTTCTCTCTTTTTTAATATATATATATATATATATATATATATATATATTGATTTAGCTTTAGACCTCTCTCTAGAGTTTTCATACATTTCCCACTCACACTTGTTTCCCACTTTCACACATACACTCTCACTAAAATTTTGCTTTTTATACTCAGAGTTATATTTTACCGATTTATTTTTGAATTTGTAGGTTTGATGAATTGGATCGTGATTATATATATATATATATATATATATATATATATATATATATATATATATATAATCACAGTTAAAAAAAATGCAACGGAAAGCGACAGCAATAAGGCAAGAAGTTCTCAAAGTAAGAAGTGTGTTCATTCGCAAAAGGGATACAGTCAACTAGTTCTGACTTCAAGGCAAGAACAAAGAAAGATATGGAGGATAAAACCGAACATTGCCATTTTTTATTGGTTAGGAATGATTCCCAGCATGCAATTATACATTTCTTAGCAGATATTCATGTAGAGCAGAACAAACGAGGGACATCTTATTGTTGCTGATCTCGTGATTATTTCTTAGGTATCGGAGACCCCAGGTCTTCAGTCGCTGATATACTGAGTCATAACAATAACTCTTGGCTTCTCCTAACCCATATTTTTGTCTCACAACCCAAATAAGTATTTTGTATTGCTATTATTATACATTTTTGAATCCACCAAAACCTTTGGCTAGTTTCATCTCTAGACAATCTGAGCGTTAAACGAAACCTTGTATATCCTGGTCACCTTCCATCAAACAGCTAGTCAAAAATTTCGTTTTACTCTATATCCGATACCGTAAGCACTTGCTCTCGCTGATTAAACATCTTTTTAGATATAATATCATATTCATCAAATTTTGTTAATGTTTTGAAACAAAAAAAAAAAAATGAAATAAATCATTTTGTTATCCGCGTGAAGTAAATATTATGTACTAAATCAACCACCGCAGTTTTCCTCTATCGTCTTTAAACAAAACAAAAATATCTTGTCAGATTCTTATAAAGTGAGTTCTATATTTTATTTCCGTGGAGATGTTTCATGAAAATATAATTCACTTCCATCACGAACAATGTAGTGAAGAAAGTCATATTTCAGAAAGACCAATAGAAAATATAATAAATGAAATTTAAAACGAAGGAAGAAGAGAGGAAAGATAGTAAAGTTGGAGGAGTAAGAGCGATAGAAGCGTTGGTTTTTTGGTAAAAAAAAAAAGAAGACGCTTGCGAAGGAAATAAAAGAAATCACTAAATCAACAGTATTCAAAAAGTTAAAATGTAAGTCCGATGCCAGTCATTTTATTTTAGTCATTTATTTATTTGCAAAAACGACAAGAGCAAATCGATTGGATGAAACAAAAAGTGAGTGATGAGAGTTAAGATTTTTATACGGGTAGTTTTTAGACATAGGTTTTTTTTTACAGCGAGGTTCACCCTTTACAAGGTCCGGGGTCACTCGAGGTAGGTGGTTATGTTTGAAGGCCACTTGTATATGTAGGAGTGGAAGACAACTGTTTGCCCCAGCCTTGAACAGGTTAAAATTGTAGGGATCAGAGCAGTGATTTCCAGAAAGAAGCTGCTCGAGTGGACCCTACTTCTCAACGATGGAATACGGGTGCTGGGGGTATTTGGGTGGTTTGCTACAATGTAAGTTGCATGGCATGTTCTTGCTGTGAAGGTTTGCCTCGGCGGTACCAGGGAATGTAGCTCGTCCAAGCCCTTTCCATGGAAGTAGCGATAGAGCAGCGAGTGGCTTGCCACATCCCGCCTGTGGGAGAGAAGTTGAAGGGTGAAGAATAATTGTTCACCAACAAGGGCTCAGAGACGCTTTTGAACTCTATCAAGGGTGGAGAGTGCGGTCTGAGCAGCACCCCATCAAAATATAACATTTTTAGCCTGATCTGACTCTTGTAAAGGAAAAGGATAGCAGGTGGTGTCAAGTACTTACTATGAAGGGTTCAAGTGCACATCGTCCAGGCCCCTTAAATATTGACACTGAATCTCACCAAGCCTCTTTTCTATTCATCGTCATGTTGTAATGTATTCACTGGAATAATCGGATAATATTTTTAAGACCCATGTTATGCTACCATAATTAAAATATAAACCAAAATATTCTTCAGTGTCTGTCTATATTTCTGAGATGAGGTATTATGTACTTTTATTTACATTATTCGGACTATTGTCCTCATCTTTGTTGCCATAATTATTACAACGTTTCGGTCGTTGTACGCTCCGGCCTTCTTTAGATGTTTGGAATGTTGAACTGAACCCTTTATTTCGCTCACTGGGGTAGACTGTTCTAGTTCCACGTGCCATGTTTAATGGATGTCAGGACACATGTCATAGTGGATAAAGGCGTTGGTTAGATCCAGTGACGGGACCCAAAGAGTTGTGAGTTCGATACCTGGTTATCAGTTATCAGTTAGCTCCTGTTAATTCTCTTCTCCAAGTACTCCACCGCCTTAACCAGGTATTGAACTCACACTCTTTGAGTCCTGTCACTGGATCCAACTAACGCCTTTATTCACTGTGTCATATGTCCTTGAGGCGTTAGTTAGATCCAGTGACAGGATGCAAAGAGTGTGAGTTCAATACCTGGTTAAGGCAGTGGAGAACTTGGTGAAGGGGATTAACAAAGAGATAACTGATAACTGACATCTCTTTTTTTCTCTCAAAAACTCTGACGTGTGTTGAAATCCTTACAGTATTTAGTACTGTTGAGACATTGGTGCTAACATTTTTGTCGACATTTACAATCTCTACGTTTCGTTCAATTCTCAAACCAATCGATAAAATTTGAATAAGCTGATTTGTCTGGAAAAATACTTTGACAAAACCCATACTTCACGGTTTTTACGCAGCTTTGTAACACCAATTGTAATTTGTACCCCCTTACCTGTTTGCACTTATCACCAAAATGTAGTTTCAATCGGTCAATGTATGATCATTTTAGCGGGTTCAACTAAAGTCTCAGAATTATGTATATCGATTCCTTAAGTTTCGATACTTGGCAGAATTGAAGAATATTGATTTGTTTTTGATTTGGAAGGGGAGCCATGTTCATAATATCAATTCAGTGTCAAATAGATCCCTAGATCTTTACAGAGTTATCAGAACTCGCTATTTATTTACAAATGACATCTTTGAAAGGGAGCTTACGCCATTGATATCTGCGTTCGAAGACAGATATTTTTTAAATTTTACAAAAAGATTTATTTTAATAAAGGACATTATACATCTAATTGTGTTGTGCTTTAAGAAAATATTTTACATAGGCAAGTGTTTTTTTTCAACTTTAGGCGAAAATATTTGTTTGTCATTAGAAGAAGAAACAGATACATGCATTTAAAAAAAAGTTTTACTACATTTTTAATTTAAAAAAATGATAATGGCAATTATAGCTGTTTCCTTATAAGTAAACATTCCGCATTCATTTACTGTTCAGTCTGTGTTACCGTCTGTTGAAATATACAAAACCATTCTCTTAAAACAATTTTTCAGAAAAATAAATTTCTCAAATGCATTATCTATTATCGGTATTTTCCGGTATTGATGGGAGTTTCCTTCCAAGCCTTTTGTTTTAAGTAGTGTAGAATGACATCATCTTATATCATTATTCTCTCTTCCAGTAACATGCGATATCAATGTTATTTTTGCTGGTGTTTTTTTTTTATTAATCAGCATCACCCCATGCAAGGTAGTAAAGCAACTAAGATACAAGGGGTAACAGGGTGTAGAAGAATTAGGAACAGAAATATTAATAATGATCTGGAAGAAGAAAGACTAATCAAGAGGACAGTAGATAGTGATTGACGTTGTATTTAAATTTTTTCAGATTGAGGTTGGCTGGAAAAGCATGGAACTGGAAGAGTGTCCCACAAAAGAGAAGTGCGAGAAAAGAGACTATTAGCATAGAATTTGCACCTAGCCAGTTCAATTACGGCGGTGGGAAAGTGAATAAAGCCGAGCCGCCAGAGAAGAACCAATAATATTGCTGATTGTAGAACGTCTTCTGCTATCTGTTACAGTCCTTTGTGATTCTGTAGCGCCAGTCCACGAGGTCCCATTAAGGATGGTCCTCTCTAAAACCTACATGCTTTACTCACTTGAATCAATTCTCTTCATGCTATCCAATTTAGTTGTTGCTGCTGTTGGTAGTCTTCATGTGATGTGGTTTTTGTTATCTGTTACAGTTCTTTGTGATTCTGTAGCGCCAGTTCACGAGGTCTAATGAAGGATGGTCCTCGCTAAAACCTACAGGCTTTACTCACTTGAATCAATTCTCTTCATGCTATCCATTTTAGTTGTTGCTGCTGTTGGTAGTCCACAAGTGATGTGGTTTCTGTTATCTGTTACAGTTCTTTGTGATTCTGTGTCACCAGCCCACGAGGTCCGATGAAGGATGGCCCTCCCTAAAACCTACATGCTTTACTCACTTGAATAAATTCTCTTCAGGCTATCCATTTTAGTTGTTGCTACTGTTGAAAGTCTTCAAGTGATGTGGTTTCTGTTATTTGGTACAGTTCTTTGTGATTCTGTAGCGCCAGTCCACAATGTCCGATGAAGGATGGTCCTCTCTAAAACCTACAGGCTTTACTCACTTGAATCAATTCTCTTCATGCTATCCATTTTAGTTGTTGCTGCTGTTGGTAGTCCTCAAGTGATGTGGTTTTTGTTATCTGTTACATTTCTTTGTGATTCTGTAGCACCAGCCCACAAGGTCCGATGAAGGATGGTCCTCAATAAAACCTACAGACTTTACTCACTTGAATAAATTCTCTTCATGCTATGCATTTTAGTTGTTGCTACTGTTGAAAGTCTTCAAATGATGTGGTTTCTGTTATCTGTTACAGTTCTTTGTGATTCTGTAGTGCCAGTCCGCGAGGTCCAATGAAGGATGGTCCTCCCTAAAACCTACAGGCTTTACTCACTTGAATCAATTCTCTTCATGCTATCCATTTTAGTTGTTGCTGCTGTTGGTAGTCCTCATTGATGTGGTTTCTGTTATCTGTTACAGTTCTTTGTGATTCTGTAGCACCAGTCCACGGGGTCCGATGAAGGATGGTCCTCTCTAAAACCTACATGCTTTACTCACTAGAATCAATTATCTTCATTAAAACTTTAACGAAACTATTTAAATTACCTTATAATTTTCTTATGAAGAAAAAGATTGTTGCACTGAACAAAACCAAAAATAACATCCCTGACGGATTTTAGAAGTATGTATGTAAAACATAAATGATATGTTTGCTCTCAACAATTAATTAAGAAATAAAACAGCTTGGCATGTTTTGTGCGTCACATCATATTATACACTTGATTTTACACAGAAATACGTTACAATGGTAATAATCGTAATTTTTCTTTAAACTTTTTGAACATTAAATAACGACAATCACAAAGAATTAGACATTTCTTGGCCAATTTGTAATTATTCAAATCTGGCAAGGAACATATGCATGGTCTATTTATGTACGTAAGTTTTTTTTATTCATTTAGGTCAATACATTTATCATTGCATTTACTTGTCGATTGATTTGTTTGACGGCTTATCAACCCTTTGCAAGTTTTCATTTATGGTAACAGTTAACCTAACTAGTGCATCAGTCAGTTATGTGCCATACGTGATACACGCTTAGGCGATCGTGTATCTTTCGATACATGACTGACGAGGCAGATGTTTTCCCGGAGTAGGTTGCCATTTCTTTCTGCCGTAGACCATTTGACATCCAAGGCTATAGAACCCGGTCTGTTCTGCTATTTATACATACCCGGGGGGGGGGGAGAAGAAGAGGATTCATATCTTTCCCAAGGGTATTAGTACGTAAGTGAATGTAATGGATTCGACTGGAACCCGAACTTGAATCCGTCAATCCGAGCCACCGTGCTGTACAGAAAATATAAAAACCACTAGATAACTAGGTATGCTGCTCGCAAAATACAGGGAATGTCTGTGAGATTCTAACAAGCTAAATGATGTTTGAATTGATAGAAAAGAAGAAATTGAATACAACACGAGATATTGAACCGTGAATAAATGTAGAGTTGTTCGATAAAAGTGACTCACCTGATTTTTTTTTACTTAAAATTTTTTTCGACTATTGTTTTTGGGGTCAAACTAATTTTTAATCTTACTAATATAAACCCCTCCCCGTCCACCTAGTAAAAATGTTTATTCACCCTAAGGTATTCTATTGATAATTATAATTTTGGATATAAATGAGATTTAGGGAAAAACTCTGTCCCAAAAAAGTGACTCACTTATTTCCTGCAACTAGTAATCAATAGAAACATAACCAAACAGCTTTAAATAAAGAATAATAGAGGTATAATTTATTTCTAATAGGTAATATAGTTCGAAATATTTAATAATCTATGGGTCCTCCTTTATTTTGAATAACCTTTTCAACCCTTTTTGTCATTGACTTGATTAGGTTCTGGCAAATCTCATCTCCAAGCATTGCATTCCATTCGGATATGAAATTCACAATCAATTTGCTCAACTGCTTTCTCGAGAGCCTGTACTTTATAATGCTCCTTAATTTTTCTATGGGGTTGAGGTCAGGAGATTGGGGCGGCCATGTCATAACACTCACCTGCTTCTCATCAAAGTATCCCTTCATCAATTTTGATTTTTGACAGGGAGCATTATTATAAAAATGAGCGTGGTGGGGTCGATTTGCACCCTTTCTGCAGAAGGGAGCAGACAAGACGCTAAAATTCTCTTGTACTGCTCGCTCCTGAGGGTCTTTTCAATAGGTTTTAAGAAACCAGTTCCATGAAAAGAAAAGCATCCCCAGAACATTATACTGAACGGATGCTTGACAGTATTTACTGCTAAATTCAAAGAGCTTTCAAAGCTTCTTCTTCGGATTTTAGATAGCTTATCCTTTGAATTTAGCTCAACTTTCGTTTCATCGGAGAAGAGAACATTTAGCAAAAAAAAAAAAAAAAAAAAATCCGGTGAGTCACTTTTATCGAACAGCAGAGAGAGAGAGAGAGAGAGAGGAGACTTAAAATAAAAATAAAAATCTCAATGCAAAGGAGGCGAGTTAAAATGCTAAAAAATGCCTGAAACAATCAGAAAAGCAAAAGATAGAGAAGAAGACAAAAAAAAAGTTCAAATCATGAAAGAGAAAGAAAGAAAAACGCTGGAAGTTTAGGTGATGAACGACTGTTAATCTAATCATTACATGCAAGTGATTTTACTAATGTCATTTAGCGAAGCTCACTATTAGATTTTGATAGAATCATTAATGAACTTAAATCTACGACAGGTTTGTACCTAACGAGCGTCTTTCATTTCGGACAGGAAACGGTGGGGAGGACAATGACAATAAAACGCAGCGCCAACGACACAAAAAGACCAGTGTCTAAACTGAAGAATTCAAGAAACAGACAGACTGAAGCGGTAGCAACAAAGAAAACAACACAGATAGAATGGACGCTATAAACAAAGTTGTAGCTAATAGAAACAGCGGTAACGCGAGAAATAATGTCTGAAAAGAAGAATAAAAGAATTTATTTTCTAAAGCCAACAGCCGTAAACAAATCATGAACAAAAGAATCCCAGGATTACTGGTCACCTTATTCTTTCCTTCTGAAGATGTCAGAGAAGATAGCAGAAACATCGAAAAAGTTAACACAAGAAAAAAAGGATATATAACTTGCTTTTGGAATTAACGACACGCGAACGCGTTTGGAACTACTCTAAAGAGTAAAACGTCAATTTATCAGGAAGACATTTTAGAAAAGGTTCGCTCGCAAGATTTAAAGTGTTTTTGATCAAAGGATATTTGCCTTTTCTTTTTTTTCTAATACGAGAAAAAATGGGGATACTTTAAAGAAGATGTTTTGTCAGAAAGGTTTTAACATTTCAAAGAACGAGATGATATTAAAGTTTTTTTTTCATTTTTTTTTTTTTTTTCATTTTTTTTTTTTTTTCATTTTTTACTGCGTTTGGAAATCTAGAACCACCCAAAAGTGATCATTAGGAAATCCGAGAAAAACATTCCGGACGAAACAATTCTTAGAATTTGAAAGTGTTTACGAAATCTTTTAAGTGTAAATTTGAAAGTACAGACGACGTTTTGTGTCGTTAGG
Organism: Acanthosepion esculentum; assembly: GCA_964036315.1. Taxonomy (NCBI): domain Eukaryota; kingdom Metazoa; phylum Mollusca; class Cephalopoda; order Sepiida; family Sepiidae; genus Acanthosepion; species Acanthosepion esculentum. Next base: position 26,274,752 of record OZ038491.1, read on the forward strand.
TGCAGTAAGATTTGTTTTGTTTGCACCCCTTTGAATTCCAAAGGGAAATCACACTTTCGAAATGAGATAAGTAAAATAATAGAAAATTTTACTGTTTTAAACATTTGTCTTTTTTATTTTATGACGAGTAGAGTAATCGGTTATATATATATATATATATATATATATATATATATATATATATATATATATATATATATATATATATATATTCATTAAAAACGACTGACAAGGTGCTTTTATTTAGTTATTTTATTTAGTTTTTTATATAATTTTTTTTATTATAAAAAATTTAAAACTTGTAACCTTATAGTTAAAAATAATAATTCACCTCCTAGAACGAAATTAAATAGAGCAAACATTATTTACGAATTCAAATGTCCATTAAGGAATTGTATTCCTCAAGAATCAACTTTCGTAAATAATTATATAGGCCACACTACAAATCGTTTAACACGCAGATTAACCCTACACCTTTCTGACAATAGCTCAATTAGATCTCATTTAAATATTCATGGAGACCTACCGGACACTATTCGGAATATACTTGTCGACAACACTAATATAATAGCATCATCCACTTGCAAAAAAAGGCTAAAAATAATGGAAGCCATACTTATAAAAATAAACAAACCAACACTTAATAATATTAACTTTGAACATGGACATAATATCTTGACCGTGTTTTGAAACAAAAAAATGATCGCTTTATAAAACATACACATAACAAAATATTTCTAATTCAAACAGTTGAAATATAATCCTTGAAAATGGCTAAATGTATAGCCGAAAGCGCTCTGAAAAAAAGAACATTCGGACAATTTTTATATAATTTATCCTCTGAAAAGAAAAACTTTATTAGATCGCACGAGAAATTATATAAAAAACTAAATAAAAGCACCTTGTCAGTCGTTTTTAATGAAATGTGCTTGAAAGAAGGATTGCTGCCTAAATACACAAATATATATATATATATATATATATATATATATATATATATATATATATATATATATATTAATGTATAATTGGGCAGCAACCTTTCTTTTAAACATGTTTCGTTGAATATAAAACATAAGAAAAATCTATTTCATTTTTACAGCATTCAAAAAATCTTCAAACTCTTCATGTCGTCTTTATCAAATTCAACCAACCAACACTCAATAAAATATATTACGAATATATCAACAATATATTAACTTGCATATAACGCTTATATACTAATACTAATACCATTTTGCATTAATGCGTGTATTACAAATGACTATGACAAAGGAGAGCAGATTTTATCGCAGTTACAATTACATGCTTGACTTTGTAATCTACTCCTGAAGATGATCTTAGAAAAGGTCGAAAGTACTTTAAAAAATACGGCACCTACCATGATGAATTTCATCTTAACATCAAGAAACTAATTAGATAAATTGAAAGGATCATTATTAAAATAAGTAGACAAATCATGCCTGTATTATTCAAAAAATCTTCAAGTGAAATATGCTGCCTAAATATATATATATACATATATATATATATATATATATATATATATATATATATATATATATATATATATATATATATATATATATGAAGAAATATAGTCTTAAAGTGTGGTATATTTATGGGATAAAGTGCTCAATATCAGAGATAGAGCGTGTGTAAATATAAAAGTGAACATAGAAATCAACACTTAGAGGCGACAGTCTGTTTCATGCTAGATGTCTGACGATTGCATCTAGCATGAAACAGACTGTCGCCTCTAAGTGTTGACTTCTATGTTAAAAAAAATATATATATTGCTCTGTTTTCTATACATTGAGCTCTCTTTTCTATACATTGAGCTCTCTATGGGCCTATCTTTTTAATATTTTATATTAAAAGAACAACTTGTATTATCATTTCCTCTTAAGAATCTGATATATATATATATATATATATATATATATATATATATATATATATATATATATATATATATGTATGTATGTATGTAAGTATATGATGGACGCTCCCGTCGTTTTCGACGTATCAGTGTCTTTCAGTTCAGATTTTAATCCTGTACCTCTCTCCGTCTCCTAAATGTCTTTGTTGCACATTGATGACGAACTGTTTACTCTGACATCCAGTGTATGTTCTATGCGTGTAGGTACCAGTGGGTTAATGTAGTACCATTGTTACTCGCCTGCTGGACTTATTATTAATATGGACGAGCAACACTGGTCTTCACCCATCCCCTAAATCTCCACGCGCTAAATTCTGTAAACCGCTTCAGCAGGCGGGCTAAATCACATGAAATTACCATCGAAAGGCGCTGCACTCTTCTGTGCACTGGTAGTACCGGAGAGATATAACTTCGTGATAATATATATATATATATATATATATATATATATATATATATATATATATATATATATATATATATATATATATATATGTATGTATGTATGTATGTATGTATGTATTTGTGCATTTAGGCAGCAATCATTCTTTCATCCAGATTTTATTGAATACGACAGACAAGGTGCATTTATTTAGTTTTTTATACAATTTCTCATTCGATGAAAAAAAATTCTTTTTGGATGATAAATTATATAAAATTTGTCCGAATGTTCTTTTTATCCGAGCGCTTTCGGCTATACATTTAGCTATTTTCAAGGATTAAATATTTTAACTGTTAAATAAGAATTAGTTTGTTGTATGTATGTTTTATAAAATGTTTTCATTTTTCAAAACATGGTCAAGATATTGTGTCCATGTTAAAAGTTAATATTATTAAGGTTTGTTTTTTTTTTTTTATTAATAAGGCTTCCAGTATTTTTAGCCTTTTTTGCATGTAGATGATGCTTTTATATTTGTGTTGTCAACAAGTATGTTACGAATAGTTTTCTGTTGCTCTCCATGAATATTTAAATGAGATCTAATTGAGCTATTGTCTGAAAGGTGTAGAGTGAGTCTGCGTGTTAAACATGTTGCAGTGTGGTTGATATATATTTTTATATAATTTATCATCTGAAAAGAAAAAACTATTAGAACGTAATAGAAATTGTATAAAAAACTAAATAAAAGCACCTTGTCTGTAGTATTCAATGAAGTGTGCATATATATATATATATATATATTGAACGATAAAAATTATTAAAAAAATTAATTAAAATCTTCAGACACACTGGGTTGTAGATTAATATTCTTATGTTTTTATTATTATTATTTAATTTAGATTCCTCGACTAGTTTCGGCCAACATGGCCATCATCGGGAGAAAAAATGTTTCTGCTTGCTGTAGCAGTAAACTACAGAAATGAATGTCTTGATGAAGAAAATGAACTTTTGTCTGTAGTTTTCATTTGTTTTTTTATTTGTTTTTTTATCTTTTTAACATGAGTTTATTAACATTCCTTGTGTTGGTCAAACAGTCTCTTTTAAGTTGTCATTTGAGATAAGAGCTGGATGGATTCATGTTAGTTTTCCTTTTCCTCGGTTGATTCAGCAGTTTTATTGGTGCCTGGAGAGAGGATGGTAAGTGTGTGTGTGAGTGTGTGTGTGTTATTTAGTTTAGTGTGTGTGTGTTATTTAGTTATTTAGTCTCTGGTAAGTGTGTCTGTGTTACTCCAATTAATTCATATATATATATATATATATATGAAGCAAACATTATTTTTAATTGGAGTGCTCCATATCAAGTGATAGTGCTTTCATGAAAATCTTTCCCCTCTATATCTTTTCTATAAACACTTTCATGGTAATTGTTCGAATTAGCTCACCCAATAGTACCTAGACTTTTTGAATTTATACCCAGCACTAGACTGACATCAAGATCTCATCAATTTCCAGTTGCGCTGGCGAGATGTAGCTCTAAATTCTATGCTAACTGTCTCGCTTGTGGAACTCTCTGCTACCTAATTGCTTTGCAGCCAACTGCAAAATTTAAATTCAATGTCAGTCGCTATCTACTGTCCACCT
>OZ038491.1:26281213-26356213 GCA_964036315.1 Acanthosepion esculentum
TAGCTGCCTCTTCCTGATGTTAGGTATAAGTTTCTTCCTTGTTTCCGTTCTCCCCCAGAACCTCTTCGATGCTCACATCTTTGGCCCATGGTTTCCTTAGCATCATTCTGTAGAACCACATTTCTTTTACTTTGAGTATCTTCTTTATCTTTGAGAAAATTGTCCAACATTCCCTGCCAGGGTGGCAGATATCACGTATGAGTTCAGTACGATTTTCTTTGTTTCCAACAAAATTTTATTGTCTCTTAATACTCTGCTTATCTTTTGGAATAATCTTTGGCCATCCCAATACGTCTTCGGATCTCTGTAATTTGCATTTTCGGCTCATATTTTGCTGATGAGAACGTATTCGGTTTTCTTTTATTTTATGCTTAGTCTCTTCTTCTGGCTGTCCTTTGCTACCTTTTGTAGAAGTTCCCTTTCCGTGTCTGCTATCAGCACTGTGTCATCTTATATTGTTAAGATTGTTGTCGCCAGTAAAGAATCGTGTTAGGATTTCTAGTTCTTTCAGAACCGCTTCGCTGTATAGGTTGAATAAGTCCGGTGAGAAGACCCATCCTTGTCTTACACCCTTTTCTATTTTTGTATATTTATTGAATTCGTTTTTTATCCGTATGCAGGCGGTTTGTTGCCAGTAAAGATTTTTGATTATTCTAATGTCTTTGCCAAATATATCGAGTTTCCTGGGCAGCTCTAACACATCTTTGTGGCGTACTTTGCGTAAAATCTATAAAGCACGGACACATGTCCTTATGCATTTCTCTTGTACTTTCTGATAACATTCTGAGCATAAATATCGCTTTTCTTTTTACCCATGTATTTTACAAAACCGCATTGTTCTTGTTTTATATCTGGTTTAATTCTGCTGCGCGCTCTATTCATCAAAATTCGGATTATGCGTTTTGCTATGTGGCTCACATTCGTTGGCGCCTGGTTTCTTAAGCAGTGCTATGAAAATAGATCTGCTTAGGTCTTCCAGTATCTCCCCACTGTTGTAGATTTCACCTTTTGTTTCTCTAATCTTGTCTATGCCCAAATCATCCAATCAATACCACTATCTCTATTACAATTCTGTCTAGCACTGTTGCATTGTTTCTGTTCAATTTGTCCAGTGCAGCTTCCTCTTTGGTTTTTAGCATTTTCTGCTCGTCCGTGTTTCTATGTATTGCCGGTTGTTTTCTTTTGCAAGCGATCCAATATATTCGTTCCAGCGCTGAAGAATGTTTTCTTTCTGTAATATGAGCACCGCCTTCTTGGTTTTTATGTAACCTGTTGATGAACATGTCTTCCGCCCTGTTAGTTCCCTTATTTTTCTATGCCTACCTTTTTTATCTGTGATACTCATTCTCTCTATTTCTGCACATTTTTTGTTGAGCCACTCTTCTTTAGCTTGCCTGCATTTGTTCCTTATCGCATTGTGTATTTTTCTCTATTCCGTTCCATGTCTTGTCATTGTTTTCTGTCTCTTTTGCATCATGTCGAAAATCTCATCCATTCGTTTTATTTTCTTCTTCGTTCATTCTCCTTTGGGATGATATCGTTTGCTGATGTCACTAAAATTTCTTTTAGTTTGTTACGGGTTCCTAGTCCGAATTTGCCAGCAATCTCCCCTTCTCTGTCTTTACCTACTTTTGAATTCAGGTCCCCATGATAATCATAACGTCTTGGAATTTGCACTGAGCCTTGGCGTTGTTTATAATGGAATAAAAAGATTCGATTTCTTTTGCATACTTTGTGCAGTGGTTGCATACACTATTATAATAGATACGTTGAATAGCTTTCCTTTCAGTTTAACTTCAGAGATTCTTTCAGATAACTAACAGTATCCCAGAACGCATTTCTTGATGTCTTGATCTAGTATCAATCCTACTCCTTTTTCATTTTTCTCTCAGTTTGCGTATATAATCCTGTGGATGTAACTGACAAAATCTCCGTTGTTTAGCCACATACTTTCACATACGCTTAAAAGTTGACATTTATCCTACTCATCTCCAGTTTTACATTTTTCAAGGTATACGGGGCCAATATTTTTCTATGGATTCATCTCTAAACCAAAGTTATTTATCAATTCTCGAAAGGATCAAATGTTTGTAGATTTAAGTATAAGCGATCAATATTTCCACATTGATTCATATATGAAAAACAAATATATACCTATTGCCGAACAAATGAAATACATCTGGAGTCAAGTATAAGTCATCAAAATTTCTCTATGGACTGATCTATAAACAACAAATATTTACCTAATCTATAACCAAATAAATACTTCTAGACTCAAGTAATTGTGACAAATATTTCCGTATGCATTCATCTATAAACAAAGAAATAATTACCTATGCAACAAATAAATGCTTCTAGACTGAATTATAAGTGATCAATATTTCCCTATAGATTCATAAATAAAGGAAAAATATTTACCTATTCGCGAACAGAAGAAATACTTCTGAAGGCAAGTATAAGCGATCAACATTTCCCTGTGGATTCATCTATAAGCTACAAATGTTTATCTATTGACAAACGAAAGAAATGATTCAAGACATATGTATAATCGCACAATATTTCCTTATAGATACATATACAAGGTGCGATGGATTAATTATTGTCTAAATTACACTAAAATGAAAATAACACTGACATCTCATTTTAACAGATATATTTATCAAAATTACACAAACATATCTTGAAATACTAGAGAGTCAATAAAATCGCCATTGACTTCAACCACGGCCTCCAGACGACTTGAGAATCTCATGCAACTCTTCTGGATGGTTTCTTTGTTTAAGTTGGTGAATGCTGCCATAATCCTTGCCTTCAGTTATTCTTTGGTGATTTCTTGGACTATCGCTCAACTGCGCCCCACACATACTAATTAAGGGGTTGCAGCCTGGGGAGTTAGGTGGCCAGTTGTAATGGGTGATATGGTTACAGAAATTGTCTGACAGCCATGACTGGGTTCTCCTACTTGTGTGGCATCGTGCAGTGTCCTCTTGTCATACAGCACCCACCCTCTTGACCCAGAGAATCACTACCACCTCAAAGCATTTAATGTAGCCCCCGCCCCGTGTTCAGTCTGAGGCCGTGTGTGAAGATTAATAGAGGCATAACGTTGTCGTCCCTAGGGATCACTCCAAAGACCATCGTAATCACCGTTAGACTCATCTAACTCTTTCTGAAACATTTGCACTGTCCTCGGATTGACAGAGACGCTCTGAAATGTTCGTATTGGAGCTTCCGGCACGAATGCCAAGCAGTACAGGATGCGGTTTCCAAATTTGTGGAGGAGTGAATTGCCTCATGGTGCTCTTTTTTTTCTCACAGACGATGACCAACCGACCCTACTCTACTGTGCAGTCGACAAAATAAAAAAGTGACAACAAGCATGCAGGTAATTAAAAATATAAAATGGCGACAATTTAACCATTGTAGCCTCTATATTCGAGAGATATTTACATATACCCTAAAAAAAAGAAAGTTTTTTTTAGATTCAAATATAAGCGTTCAACATTTCCCTACATTTTCCAGTAAAAACGACAAATCTTTTTCTATTCCCTAACAAAATAAATGCTTCGAGGCCCACGTTTAAGCGATGAATATTTTCGTAAATTTTCATCAATAGAGGACAAATACATGCTCCTCGACGCAAGTATATATAACCGATTAATATTTTCCTATAGATTCATATTTATGGGACAATATTTTTCTATTCCCGAAACAAATAATTACCTCTAGATGTAAGTATAAGTGATCAATATTTTCCTATAGATTCATCTATAAACGGCAAATATATACTATTCAGGACCCATATGATTCTAGAATCAAGTATAAGACATGTAAATTTACTTTAAATACACATATAAACAAGAAATATTTACCAATCCCCGAAAGAAATACATGCTTTTACACGATTAATATTTTCCTATATATCAATATATATAGAAGAAATGTTTACCTATACCCGAAGAAAGAAATACTTCTGGATTCAAATAATAGCGATATATTCCCCATGAGTTCCTATTGTAATGACAAAAGTGCGCAGGTGTAGGCTTTAAGGAAGATTTATTCAACAGAATATACATGGTTCGCGTATAGTTTCCTTTTATAGTTCCAGTAAACAGAAATAGCTCTCTGAAAGAGGAGAGTAAGAAAACAAGGTGAGACCATTCTTGATTATTCATAACACCGATATAAATAGCAAATATTTACATAATTTTTGTCTGAATTTCTGGAATGACGAATTATAACAAAGATCAGGACAACAGTTATAAATAGTAAATAAATATTTAAATATTGCCGAAACAAAAAGATGCTTCTAGATGCAAGTATAATTGATCCATATTTCCCAATGGATTCATCTCTAAATCACAAAAGATATATATTCCGGAACTAAATAGATGCATCTAGAGACAAGTATAACACAGCAATATTACCCTTCATAGATTCATCTTTAGGCGACAAATATCTACAGATCCCAATACATGCTCGAAGTCTCACGTATAAGCCATTAATATTTCCCTAAATAATCATATATATAGGAAAAAATATTTATTCATATCCAAACAGATAAATGTTTGAAAACTAAAGTATAAGAGATCAATAATTTCCCATAGATTCAGAAATATAGTCAAAAGATTTACCTTTTCCCAAACCCAATAAATGATTTGAGACACAATTATAAGCGATCAATATATCCCTGAGTTTTCATATATATATATATATATATAATTTTTTTTACATATTCCCGAAGCAAATAAATGATTCTAAACGTAAGTATAAGGGTTCACTATTTTCCTATATATACATCTATAAATGACAAATATTTACCTATTTCCGGAGAAATAAATGCTTCCAGACACAAATAAAAGTGCCCAATATTTTCCTATTGATATATACGAAACAAATAAATGCTTGTAGAATGAAGAATAAGCGCATAGTACTTCCATATATTTTTATTTATTTATAAACAACTAATATTTATCTCTTCCCGATGCATATAAATAATTCTAGAGGCATGTATATGCAATCAATATTTCCTCTAGATACATGTATGAACAAAAAATATGAACATTTTCCAGATCGCAATAAATACTCCTTAATGCAAGTATATGCGATCAAGATTCATTATAAATTCATATATATATATATATATATATATATATATATATATATATATATATATATATATATATATATATGTATATATATATGTATGTACATATATATATATATGTACATATATATATATATATATACATATATATATATATATGTACATATATATATATATGTACATATATATATATAAATACTTCTGGAATCATATATAAGCAATCAATATTTCCCTATAAATTTACACACACACACACACAGACACATATATATATATATACATATATATATATATATATATATATATATATATATATATATATATATATATATATATATATAATTATATATATATATATATATATATATATATTTATATATATATATATACAACGGATATTTAGCTATTCCTGAAAAAAATACTTCTGCATCTCATGTGTAAGCGATCAATATTTCCCTATAAATTCACACACACACACACACACACACACACACACACACACACACATATATATATATATATATATACATATACATATATATATATATATTATATATATATATTATATATATATATCATAAATTAACTGATTGAAAATATGTTTTTTATGCGAAGAAACCATATATATATATATGTATATGTATATATGTGTGTGTGTGTGTGTTTGTGTGCGTCTGTGTGTGTGTGTGTGTGTGTTTGTGTACATATATATATACGCAACAAACATTTAGCTATTCCTGAATCATATTCATACTTTTGGTCCTATGTATAAATGAACATATCCTTATATTTTCATGTATAAACCACAAATTCTTACCTATTATCTCGGTACCTCCACGAGATCGCTAAAAAAAGAGCATAGCATGATGAAAAAGTCGCCATACTTGACCAAAACACAATTTTATCGTCGAAATATTTATGTTATTATTAAGAGGAAAGATCAAAGTTTATTTTGATTGTTTTTACCATTTTTCCTTCTTTTTAGAACATTCTGAGTTTTCATTTAAAAATCCTTGTTTCTCTTTGTATCACCGGAACTCGTAAAATAACATACAATTTTTAGCACGTTTTTTTGTATGGCAGACATTAATTTGGAAAATCTTGCAAAAATAAAAATAATGATCGGATGTCAATGAAACTTTCAGAAACTATTCACAGATGATCGTAATTATTTTAAATATGTTTTCTTTTATTAAAGTCATGGTAGAAATATTTTTTATATATTCATTACTCCCCGCCCCATAACTAATTTTATGAAAACGCTAGAAATTCGATCGCGTCAGATTTAGTGATTACAATAGTTAAAAGCACAAGGCTTTGAGGAATGCAAATCATGTCTTTTATTTTAAATTGGTTCCCCCCTACATGAAAATCAGCTCTGAATTGTAACATACAAATATACTATTTAATTTCAAATGCTTTTATTTGATTATAGTTGTTTTTATGAATATAGACAATATTTTCTGAAAGCAAAAAAAATTTCAATGAAAAATAGATTTTTAATACAGTTATTTGTTATTTTTTTGAATTATAATAGATTTTTACATTTAAGTTGTTAAAATATTATAAAATTAATTAAAAGCCGCATCAGATTTTGTAAGTGTCCTTGTGAAATAGATCTTTTCTTAGTGCGTTGTAAATTTTATCGTTTTGACTAATCAGAAGACCCGCAGTAATTAAGAAATGTAATTTTGTGTTTATAATCGGGCTCTAAATATAAAGTACGGAAGACCAACCAGAATACAATTATTGAGTTAAGCATAGTTCTCCGCTGTTCAGGCCTTTAATTTTGCGAAACAAGTGTGGAGAAGTTTTTCAATTTCTACTGAGAAGGGGACCTAAAAGTATCAGTGTCATCTTATGAAATTTATATGATCTTATTTTTATATTTTTATATCAGTTATGACATTTTTTCCATAAATGAAATTTCAAAATTAATAATAAAATGAATGGAAATACAAATAGCACAGTAAAATGTAGGAAATGTACATAAAATTGTAGTATTTTATGAACACTTCTGATAAAATTTCATAAGAAAGGTACCTAAAAATTATTTAGATACCTTTCTTATGAAATTTAATCTCATTCGTAACAGTCTTATTTTAATTTCTTTATAATATACTTTCCATAAAGCATCGTAAACGTAAAGGTGAAAGCTAAGTACAAAAAACAAAAAACATTAGAGCGCTGAAAGTTTTCCTTAAAATAACGAGGTAAATAACTTGTTCACTTAAATATAAATTAGTTCACTTTTCTCCTTCCGTAGAACAAATTATCTTCACGGAATCTGTCAATATGTCATTCATCACCTGTCAAGTGACGTGAAAGTTTATGACCTGATTTGTTTTCATATTAAATTACATATTTCGGCGCAGAAGCTAAGTTAAGCTTGGTTGAAAATATTTTAAATAAACATTATAATTTCTGATTTTCTTAAAATAAGTTTTGAAAAAATGATAATTGATATTTAAAAGAATTTCAAACTGAGATTTTCAGTGATTTTATAAAATGGAAAAAAATGATGCCATCTGACAATTTTGCTGACTCAAAAAAAAAAAAATTTTTAACGAAATTTTCGGACGTGTTAGGAACGATTAAAATGTAAAAAAGTACCCCCAAAATACTTTGATCTTTCCTCTTAATAATAACGTAAACATTTAGACGATAAACGTTTGTTTTTCGTCAAGTTTGGGGTCTTTTTCATCATACTATGCTCTTTTTTTTAGCGATCTCGTGGAGGTCCCTAGCTATTATCGAACCAAAGAATTGATCCAAGGTGCATGTATAAGCGATCAATATTTCCCTCTAATTTCATCTATAAACAACAAATATTTACCTATTCCTGAAACTAATGAATACTTCTCGACTCAAATATAAGCGATCAATATTTCCTTATAGATTAATCTATAAACGATAAATATCTAATTTCCTGAAACAAATGTTTCTAGACACGTGTATATGCGAACAATTTTTCCCTATAAATTTATAGATACAGGATAAATATTTGCCAAATAGATACCCCTAGACACTAGTATAAATGTTCCCTAGCCAGCTATAGAATCATATATAAACGACAGATATTTACCCAGTCCCCCTCCAAGTAAATACTTCTAAGGCATGTCTATATGCTCCCAATTATTCCCTTTAGTTTCATATATAAACCGCAAATAAATAAATATTCCCGAACGAAAGTATTATTTTCTAATCTCCAGTATAAACAATTATTTACATACAATCAAATATCAATGACCGATATTTCCGAATGAAGTAAATTTTGTTACTCAAATATAATAAATAAGACTTATTCCGATATTAAATAAGCTTGTACGATTTGATAGGTACTAAAATCCACCAACCTGATCGAGAATGTATTCATCTATTTGCTTACCGGTATTTATTATGTAATTTAAAGCTGTTATGATTAATTTCATAATTTATTTCAGTTTTCTTTCAGAATATGTGCTAATTGTGATCTGAAGTATTTTGTATTTTCATATTGGTTACTTTTTAATGCATTGGTGAACCGCCATCTTGAAACATAATATCTACGGAAGATGGCCTCAATTCAAAAAATAAATCATCCTGTATATGGATGTAGTTTGTATTAACTGGTAACAAATCGAGGTCTCTTTATGCTGACCATTCGGAATATTTTTGTGGTTATTTTTATTATAATTTTCAGCATTTTAGACCCATTTTCTCCCATTTCCATATATTTAATTCACTCTCATTAAGTGTTAAAGTATTTTCCATTTTTGACACCTTTTACATAAATCTTCTAAGTTTTTCTTGTAACATTAGCCAAATCTCAAGTTCCCAATTGATCATTGTTCAAATAATTTCGTTTTCATTTCACGCTGTGGATGATACTGGTTATCATCTTGTAGAAATCTGTTTTTATCAGATCAGAGGATGGAAAATGCCACACTGAATTCTGAACGTGTATTGCGATAGCAAAAGATGAATTTCAAAAGCTAGGCAGAGTATTATGATACAGAAAAAATCCATTCAAAACAAAGAAAATAATGCTGAACTTAAATAATATAAATCCTCTTGTATGGCAGTGAATGCTGGACAATCTCACAGATGAAGCGAACTCTGGTGGTTATACAGGAGGATACTGAGAATATCATGGATGGAGTGCATAAGCAACGAAGAAGTCTTTAGGAAAATCATAACAAAAAGAACACTTCTACTCAGAAAGAGACAGCCAAAATTTATTGGACACAGAATGAAGAAGGAGGGTTTGGAGAATTTGACACTCACAGGGATATATAGGATACCAAAAAGGACAGAGGAAGGCAGCGAGTCACCTACCTGACGACCATGTGTCAATGGATAGCTGAACAGAGGGTGGGAGGTTTTCCAAAGGGTTAAATGTTGCTAAGAGCTACAAGCGATAGGAAGTTGTGAAGAGCAATGATCGCCCATTTCCTGAATCGACTTCCTTATTCTATATCTTTTTCCCAGCCACCCGTAGGTCATTTAATGCTCATTTTCGCCTTATGCTTGACCTAAGCTTCACCTATCAGGCTTTGCGTCCGTAATTCTATTATTTACAACTGGACTACTGTATTTGTCTTTCCTACTTATTATACTCAGTATTTCAGTCGTTGTACCCTTCGGCCTTAATCAAGGATCTATATCCCTGGCTCTAGCTTCTAGTTGCAGCTTCTAGACTATCAATCGTGATAATATCTTACAGGATTAAAGCGGGGATCATGTGACGGCCGGTGAGTAACGTCCAGTTGACTGAGGGGGGCGAGACGCACCAACTTTTAATTCCGACTAAAGAAAACACGTGTTTACTTATACCAGTTGCTATGTAGCTCGCTGAGAAGACAGGCGTCACAGCGTTAGGGCATATAGAGGAAGCAACATACATAGAAGACACCACCGACATTCCCTCTTTCCCGTTAGGAAATATTACTAGTAAAACGCTCTCTCTTTTCGTCCCTTTCACTCTGATTGTTGTATACATATGTTATAATTTCTGTGTGTGGGACAATTTTGTGATAAGTATATTTATATCGGTATAAAAATCTAATTGAGAATTCTGTATGTTTGCCATTCCTTTTTTTCAAATGTTCTTTTCCGTCCGTATATTAAGCTGTCGCAGAGAGTTGCTCTCGTGGTGTTGAGCATCAGACATTCAAAGGGGAGGCGGGGAGGGTTCTCTTTGGTAATTGTAATTACGTGTGGTAAGAATAATTACTTATAACATAAATTCAGACAAAAATTCGCCGTCATTATTCATAACATTTCACAGAAATTTATTATTATTTTATATTTCTAAAAAAAAAATTCAAACTAAAAAAAAAAAGAAAACAAATAAAATACAATCTTATTTCCTAGAAGAAAGGAAAATCATATTATTTGCACTGATCGATACTTTATAAACATATACACTACAGTTTAAATGTTTGAAGCCACCCCTAGAAATCGATGGGATGAACTTGACAGAAGAGTGAAAAAAATGAAAAAAGATGTCTTAGAGTCCTTGAAAAAAGAATGGAATAAATTATCAAACTTATATTCTGAGAAATTTTTGCAACAAATACCAAAAATTTATGCGGCAGTAATCAAGGCTGAAGGAGGATATTTTGACGAGAGGAAAATTTAATTGTAAATTTTTTCTTTTTCTTTTTGTCATCATAAAATTTCTAATAAAATTCAGGTCTCACATTTCTTTAACCACGTATAATAATTTTCTCTTATTTAAAGTCAAAACAACTACTTTTGGGGCCAATTTAAAAAAAAAATTACTAGGCGTTGCCTCAAACTTTTGAACTGTAGTATATATAAGTAGAATTTTTATGAGAAAATATCTTATTGAAAACTGGAGGTCAATCTGTATATAAGTAGATTCCTCAACGTTGAAATCCGTATTGGATAAAGTTAGCTTTTGCTGATAGATGCGGCTATGTATCTGTTAGTAAGGAGAACGAATGGTGCACCTTCGACAGACGAAAGTTAGCATGCTACGGCAGGCTAAATAAGCTTACAAATTTCTTTCAGTAATCTAGGTGGAAATTCTTGTTGGAAAGGCTAGCTTATTCAGTCCGAAAGGCTTAACCTCGATACAGGCTAACTTATACTTTATGAGAATTGCCAGAGTTAGAAAATAATTTAAATATTTCCATATTTTTCTCTTTTATATAATAATCCACCTCAAGGTAATAACATTGTTCGCATCGATACTCATCAAAAGAAATGCAGTTGAATGTTGGTAAAGTTAACCAGAGTAAACTACGGTATTTATATTTATGGACTTGCCAAATCTAAAAGGTTTTGGTAGCTCAACTTGTTTGATTAGCTTATAATCTTGTGGCGATGTGCTATACTAAACATTAAAGAAAAATCAACAGGTGCATTATACAATAAATTGATTTATATACGAATATCTATAGTAGGTACATCCACTAGGTCGCGTAAAAAACAGCATATCACGATGAAGAAAGGCCTATAACTCAACGAAAACAAAGTTTTGTCATCAAAATGTTGTTATTAATTGGAAGCTAATGCATTAAATTTATTATTTACAGTAAGTAACATATTCTGGTATATTTCAGATAGAAAATATATAGATTGGAATGTCAAATATATGCTCGATTTCTTTTTAAAAGTGGCCATTTTCTTAAATTTTAAGAAATTTGTAAACAAAAAAAAAATGATTTTAAACTTCTTCCTAAAATAAATTATATATTTTTGACACATTATTTGAGTAAAATTAGAAAATGTTAAGTTAAATTTGTAGCGGACCGTGGGGGTGAAGATGTGAAGAGATATCAGAAGGTTAAAATTTCCTGCTGGCGGCCCAGCTACATAAGAATGTCGGACTTTAACTAAGTCCGAAGAAGGCAAAGAAAACAAAGACCGATATACATGGGTAAACAAATAATAACGAGTTACACAAAGATATGAACAGTTACGTAGAATTTGTATGGAGAAATTATGTGCGTGTGTTGTAAGTGTTCGTACGTACGTGTATTGTTCTTAGCGCGTTTCCAGAATTTGGGAAACGCTGTATCTGTGAGAAGTCACATATTGGCCTAAGTGAAAAAGAGATTTTACCTCACCTCCGCGCGAGGTAGCGGCCCAAGGCCTGAGTTGAAAAAGAGAGAGAGGCGAATGGTCAGCCAGTATATATAGCCAGGGGAGAGACCCCTGTTGAAGGATCAAGGAAACTGAGGAGGAGCTGACAAATTAATCTGATTTGAAACAAACAGTACTATAGCATAACAAATTGTATCCAAACATTTCTTAACGATGTGTTTGAATTTTTTCATGTCTTTATTCACGTTATCGATGTTATCGAGATGTTCAAGAGGTGATGACAGCTATCATGGATGATCACATTTGACAATTTTACGAACTAAGAGAACGTGTTTTTTTATTTTTAACTAGTAATTTTTAAATATTAACATTTATTCAGTAATTATGTAATTATGTAATATTTATTTTTTATTTAATATTTTTTTTTAGTTTCGATTTCGTTTCTTAGGTTCTTAATCTTTTTATCTTATTTAAGAACTTACTAACTTAAAAAAATACTTCAATGAAATATGACCCAAACTAAAATAAATACCTAAAATAAAAGTATTTAGTAAAAACGTAATTTACAAAAATTAAAACTAACTTAGAAATTTTGAAAGGACTTTTTGCAAACGTTAACGATGTGAAACAGAACTGGATATTGAAGGGAAATAATTGCAGTGCCTCAGACGACAGTCAAATCACGTGATCTTTTTAAGGATTTTGCCATGTATAGATTCCCCATAGATAGAAATTAGGAACGTTTTTTTTTCACTAAAAATTTGTTTAAAAATGATTTTAAAATATTCGGGTACAAACGACCGTTATGAGCTTTTCAAATTTCGATTCGTAAATTTGCTTTTCCATTAACGTTATCATTTCATTACGTGTATAAAAGCAATACAGAATTTTAAACGATTTTTGAAGTATTAATAAGTTAATATTATATTAATAAAAACAATTTTTAGAAAATGAAAACATTTTATAAAAATACATTATTCATCAAAAATTTGTTATTTCTTCACAATTATCTTGTGAAGAAATAAATGTCCTTAATATAACGTATTTACAAAAGCAAGTCAAAGCTTTTCTAATTAATTAATGTCATAGTTATTTACATTTTTTTATAATTCAGAGCAGATTTTCTATGAAAGCGCTATATGCTTAAAAAAAAAAAAAAAACTGGTGGTTTACTTTCTATAAAGAGTCCTGATTTTAACTAATAAAACAAATCCCATAGTTAAAGATTTAATTTCTCGAAATTTCATGAAAATATGTAAGGGGGTGAAAACATGTTAAAAAAAATATCTTTTTAACAAGATTTTCTAAAAAAAAAAATAATTCAAAAATAATTTCATTCATTTCTGAATATGGTCTGAAAGTCTCATTAAAATCCAACAATTATTTGATTTTTGCTAGAATTTCCAAATCAGCGTGTGTTTTCCTCGGGAAACGCGCAAAATAAAACAAACCTTTTTTCTCTATTACTGCGCTGTCGTAAAAAAAAACAAAATTTTTAACCAAAATTTTCTACGTGTTAGAAAGGAGTAAAAAATTTAAAAAAATACTTTGGTCTTTCCTCTTAATAACAACATAAACATATTGAGACAAAACTTTGTTTTCGTTGAGTTATGGGCCTTTCTTCATCGTGTTATGCTATTTTTTTACGTGACATAGTGCAGGTACCCTATCTATAGTAAGCCTAAGTAGAGTTAGCCACATTAGCGACAACAAAGAATAACACTTTTTTCATTAAAAGCATTTGAATTAAAAGCATTTGGATCAAACAAAAAGAGATGTCATTTAGTTTGTATATCAGCCAGTGACAGACATACAGCAATTATTATTACAGATATTATAAATAATCTCCCAACACACTTATTAGGGTGTGCATTCTTTAAGGAAAAATCATCCAGTTTCTACATCGTGTTTCATTGCGCGGTTTACTTTGTGATTGTTACCAGAGTAGTAACCGAAAACAACACAACTACAGCTATTGATTGATGATGAAGATGACGGTAGCAGACAAAATAAATTCACTCAAACTTTTCTGTGTTTACGTATGTATGAAGATGTACAGCCAGGACACACAAATTAGTTTTTCAGACTTTCCAATACATATTTTATCTGTACATGAATTTTATCTGTGTATACATAAAAATATTTTAAGGTTTGAAGTACCATACACAATCATACGACATCATAGAATTATGAAAAATAATGTTGCCATAGAAGGCAATAGAATCACTATTCCTTGGAACTAGTATTCCCAAAATCAGCCATCTAAGATCTTGATAGACTAAGTGTTATGGGATCTTACCTGTAACGTTAATGAACTCTTCCTGACACTATAAAGACTGCGCCTCTCAAGAGAGACGGAGAGAACAGAAGTGTAACGAGTCGAGACAGAGTGAGTCGAGACAATAGTAGTTCACTCTACACCAGACTGACAGTCATACTAACACCTTCAACTTTTTGTATTATTATTATTCTCTTGTAATATATCTTTGTTATTTCTACTCTTGTGTTCGTGTTGTTCTTCCTTGGTCCTAACCTTGGACTATAACAGTGGTGCGAGGATATTGGACCATAATACTAAGCATAGTGAGTAATGCGTTTCTTTTTTTTATTTTTCCCTCTTCTTAGCATCATGTATCTTTCCACTGTTGTTTATTCTCCTACTTTTTTGGGGGGGGGGGTTACTTGGTTACTTCTTTCTTCTTATTTCCTTTTTCTTTCTTGTTCCGTATTTGTTCTTCTACTTCTTGTCTTTCCTCTTCTGTACTTGTTTCTTTTTTCTTCTATTTCTCTCCGATTTTTGTCTTCTCTTTTAATTCTGATCTTGTTCTCTTGTCTTGTCTTTTGATTTTCTCTCCTCTATTTTCTCATCTTTTTTTAATATTTCCTCGTATCTCCTTATTTCTTTATTTCTTCTTCATTTCCTTTTCTCTTTTCATTTGAACTCTTCGTTCTTATTTTCTAAGTTTCTAAATCTCTCCTTTTTCTTACTCGTTTTACTTTCTTCTTTTTCTTTATTTCTACTTCTCTTCTTATTTATTCTTTAACACTTGTCTATTTTCTTCTCATTGTTTTATTTTTCATCTTTATTCTCTTGTGTCTTCATGTTAATCTTCTTCCCCTTTTCTTTATTTTTTTCGGTTATTCTTGAGTCTTTTTGCTTCATTAATTTTTTTAAATTTCTGTTTCAAATCTTGACTTTTACGCGCCATGATATTTCCGCTCGTTTTATAGAATCTACAACTCATTTCATTCCGTAAATATTAGTTAGAAATAAAACGCCTTGAAATGATCTGAACAAAAACGCCTTCAAATAAACAAAAAGCTTTCAAATGAAAAAAACGCCTCCAAAATGACCAGACACAACTTCAAATGACCAAAAACGCCATCAATTGAACAAAACACCTTCAAATGAACAAAGCAAAAACTTCTTCAAATAAAAAAGTATATCTTCTAATGAACAAAACGCCTTCAAATAAATAAAACACCTTCAAATGAACAAAAAGCATTCATGTGAACAAAACATCGTAAATTTAACAAAATCGTCTTCAAATGACGAAAACTTCAAATGAAAAAAAACATTTTCAAATGAACAAAATCCCTTCAAATGAACAAGACACCCACAAATGAATAAAACCGCTTCAAATAAACAAAAACGTCTGTAAATGACCAAACGCCTACAAATGAACAAAACACTTTCAAATAAACAAAACAAACACGCTTTCAAAAAAACAAAAGGCCTTCAAATTAACAAAAGAAACCCATTAAATGAAAACACTATCAAAAGAAAGAAACACCTTCAAGTGAACAAACGGCTTCAAATGAACGAAGCAAAAATGCCTTCAAATAAACAAAACACTTTCAAATGAAAATAAACGCCTTGAAATGAATAAACACACCTTTAAATGAAAAAACGCCTTCAAATGAACAAAACGCTTTGAAATTTACAAAGCATATTCTTATGAACCGAATTAGGATGTGTTAGCGTTACTTGTTACTTTATCACAGGGTAAATTATCAAAAACGTCTTCAAATGAAAAAAAACAACTTCAAATAAACTAATATGTCATAGAACACAGTTTGTATAATTTATACTTAGTTTTGAAACAATATACACCTATACATCGCATATATTGCGAAAGTTGATATTCTACCCCAAAACTAAGTTAAACAAAAGAATGATGGACAAGAAGTTTTTTGTTTTCACCCGTGAAACTTTCTAAATATTTTTATCTTTGAAGTTATCACTTTAAGGGTTTTTGTTAGAAAAAAATCAAGAGAATAAACACAAACTTTCGGGTAAAATTTTATTGCGTTTATTTCTTATTTTGGTATCTTTAGCTGACAACGAATGTTTTTCGTATCTCCTTCTTGAATCAGTATATCGAGTACAGAATTGGTTTTCGCGACCCCTGGGAGCTGAGCTTAGTATGTGAAGAATTAATAGGAAAATAAATACAAAGAACATAGTGGACGTTTATTAATGCGCCAATGAAAATGATGAGACAGAAATAATAACATGAATGGAAAACCTGAATAGACCTGGGTAAAAAAAAAATGATTTAAAAAAACTGCGAGGTAGAAAACAAAAAAAAATGTAATTTACTGATTAAGAAAAAGTGTTTTTCAAATAAAGAACGTGTTAGGATGTGTTAGCGTTACTTGTTACTTTGTCACAGGGGAATTGAATTGGTGAATATGAAAGTGAAAAAGATAAAGAAGCAACATTAAGTATATATATATATATATATATATATATATATATATATATATATATATATATATATATATATATATATATATATGTGTGTGTGTGTGTGTGTGTGTATGAATACATATATAGGTAGACGTAAGACATATATATATATATCTATCAGTATATACACATGAATGCGTTGATATACTTAGTTATGTATTTAGACATGTATATATATATATATATACATACATATATATATATATATATATATATATATATTCATATCAATATATTTTCTACGTTTATGTATGGGTAAGGATATACATAGATCTATATACAAACACGCATATATATATATCTATATATATATATCTATATATATCTATATATATATATATATATATATATATATATATATATATATATATGTATGTATAGATATGCAAAAACAGGCTATGTGAGTGTATGTGCGTTTGCGTGTGTGTGTGTGTAGATTCACCTACGCATAATAACATAAACGCATCCACAGCCACCCACAGTCACATTCACACTGAAAAACACGTATGTAAATGTTGTACTCATTTAGAAGTAAAAAGCCTGTACATATATGTATGTATGCATCTATTTGTGTATATTGAAGGACACCTTTCTTCAGAATAAAGCTCATCAGCGTGGCAAGACATCCGATAGGCTCAAACTGGGATCGAAACCCGAATGATTTCGTATCAGTCAGAGATTTTACCCCTAAGCCATCTGCGTACAGTAGGGGTGAGGGTGAATTTAGACGTATTTATTTTTTAGAGAAACACGCCAGTGATCGGAGAACTAGATTCGTCTTAACGAAGAGTCTTGCATCAGCGATAGTAATAGTCACTTTTCTCCCCGAAGATCACAGCCGAAATAATTTTTTCAGACACACACACACACACACACACACACACAGACACACAGACACACACACACACACACACACACACACACACACACATATACACACAGAGACAGACACACACACATTCATATATATATATTATTTATTTAAAGATTATAAATTAAGTATGTTATAATATCACTACAAAAATGGCCATCTTGTTTCAACACATTTTGTGTTTTGTATTCGTATATATATATATATATATATATATATATATATATATATATATATATATATATATAAGGTTAGAAGAATGTGTTGAAAGGGTTTTACGAAGAGAGCTTCCCCTCAATTTTTATATTTTTTATTTGGTCATATTAACATATTGTTGGACATTAAAAAAAACAATTACTCTTGATATATATATATATATATACAAACATACACACACACATATATATTTATATATATATATATATATATGAAAGAATGATAGATAGACAGCGTGATGTATGATTTTGTGTGTATGCATGTGTGTAGTAAAATATGTTAAAAAGGTTTTATACCTTAACCTCCAAACCTAATGATTGGTATTTCATCATTTCATCATATTGCTGAATATAATTAAAAATAACATAATTTTTTTCAGTTTTCTTGGGATTTGCTCTTGTGAAAAAAAGGAAGACTGTGAAAAGTCAGATTAAATGGAGTGAAGAGAGAGGCAAAGAAGAAAGGGTTAGCCATAAAAAAGAAATGCCAGAGAAATAGGTATGGCATGTAAAGTATGACTTAGTGAAAAGAAAAATAATAATTGTTAATTGAATAAAAGTAAATAAATATCATGCAAAAGAGATTAATATTAAAACAAAAGAAAAATACCTATGTTTTTAGGACAGTTGCAAATAAGAGAACTGACAACAAATACGACTTGAATGAAAATAAAAAAAGAAAGATGAAATGGCAAGTTGTCGGAGGGGTAGAAATACAAAAGAACATAATGAAAAAAAGGGAAATATTTGGTAATATGTAAAAAAGAATTTGAATCAATTTCATTTATTTAATTTGGAGAAAATACAATTTGGCAGAAATGAAGAATATATTCACACGAAAGAAATAACGAAATGCGGAATGATAGTGAAACAAAAAGTCAGAGAAAGTGAACTTGAACCAGGGAAAATGTGAAGTAGGTAGGGAAAGAGGAAGAGAGAAATAAGGAGAGAAATATTCAAATGTACTAAAAGAATGAACTCCTGGAGAGGCACAGCAAAATTTCGGTGTTATCTCTCTATTAGCTTCACCAATGCTACGCCAAAGATTGTCTCCCGTAATATTAACATAAAAATTTGTCATGAAATATTCATAGTAAGAAACGGTCCACTTAAATCACTGTAAGTACTTCATTTATATTTGAATAAATCCATTAATGGAGACCGCATTTCTGCATATATATATATATATATATATATATATATATATATATATGTACTCACACACACATACACACACATACACACACACACACACACACACACACACACACACACACACATACATATATATATATATATATATATATATATATATATATATATATATATATATATATATACACTATTGTGGGGGTGTAGGTGTGCGAGGATGTGGATTCATAATTTTGCATCATTTCATGGTATTGAAGAACTCAAGAAGAGCATTTAGTTCCAATGTTGTATCTACCAAAGTTTAACATGGATTTTGAAAAAGAAAACTTTCAGATGAATTTATTCCTTTATTTATCAATTTTGGTTAATTATTAAATATATTCAGAACCCCGATTTCTCTGCTAAATGTCCAATTATATAATGAAGATTTTTATTATTTACACCCTTGTGCAAAATAATTGAAACAAAACGAAGAATTGAGTTACTCTTTTAAATTTTTTACATATTTTTCGTATGTGCATTCCTCGAAGCCGTTCCTTGCAGATTGACCACAGATGATCGATTGGATTTAAATCAGAAGAGTTTCCGGGCCAGTCGATAGTACTTTCATTTTCTAAGGTTTGACAGTGATTTCGTGCAGCGTTATAATATTCCTACGCTTTCCTTGGAGTAATGTCCATCGCAGACAATGGCCGTAGGACAACTAATCGACAGTCGAGACAATAGTGTCCAGGCGTGATGAAAAATATTTTTCAAGACCAAATAAATTTCATCATACACCTCGAAAATAGAATCTTATTACTGCACACCGGCAAATGACATAATCTGAGGAAAAAATAGAAATCGATTACAACCTGTCACACCAGTTCGTCTAAAACAGACCTTATAGTGAGAGAAAGGAAACTAAAGCGATTGGTTCAATTAATTTGTAAAAGGGTGTAAATAACTATATTTTGAGTGAGTGTTTGCAATTAATTGTTTTGGTAGAAATATTATGTTTAATTTACATTATGTTCATGAACATTATTATTTTTCTCATTATCACATCACTTCAACAATTATAATCCCCGGTCTTCAGGTTCTTCTCTGCCAGGGTATTTCAAAATGAACCCTTTATTTAACCATCGCGAATAGATTTTTATCATTCCATGGACCCTGTCTATAGATATCTAAACAAAACCTCAATTTGTACTACTCGGTCTTTGCTCACACTGTTTGTCAAAGTTTGCTGTAACTGCCCAGTCATAATTACGATATCATCAAAATTATTGAGAATGGCTTCAAGATATCTCTAGATCAGAGACCAACATTCACTGGTTAAAACATTAATTTAAATTCTCACATAAAGAAACTGATCTCTCAATGCATACGACACCGTTCAAAAATACCAAA
Source organism: Acanthosepion esculentum (assembly GCA_964036315.1). Taxonomy (NCBI): domain Eukaryota; kingdom Metazoa; phylum Mollusca; class Cephalopoda; order Sepiida; family Sepiidae; genus Acanthosepion; species Acanthosepion esculentum. The sequence goes on from OZ038491.1 coordinate 26,301,760, forward strand.
AATGGCGATCCAGATGATAACAGTATCAAACGTACCTTTCAGAATAACAACTGCTCTACAAATATATTACTAGATTCTGTAAACAGTGATAAAAGGATTGACAAGGAATTTAGGAGAACAGTCACAGTCTGTCTCCATTACGTCAAGTGCTTATCAGAAAAGGTTAAGATTTGCGGTCTATACAAGATCAGGAAAGTATACGGAAGTAGCTCAAATCTACGGAGAAAAACACTCCCGAGTTCATGTAGAACATGACAAAGTACTGTGTAATCCATCGCTTGCAGTTGTGATAAAGAATATAAAAATGAAACTAGCCGCTCCCTAAAAGAAAACCTAGAGGCCGTAATTAGGTTTAAGTAAATGAAATGGTAGTCATCATCTCTGGTGGAATAAAGCAAAAATACTAGGCAGAGAAGAACACTGGAGTGTCAGACGCCTGAAAAAAATCATTGCATATTTTTTTAGTATAGGGTTTATCATAGTAGGCCCAGTATAGAAATAAATGTGATTTGTGAGTCGGTAATAATGTAAGCGAAATGACAGCAAAGCTTTAGAAGCAGCAGTAGAAAAAAGGAGACTTGATGAAAAAGTATTGTGGTGGCATGGCGAACGGAAAGATGGCCCTAGCATGTTATACATTACATCGTACCGCAAGGAGGGTACTTCAAGGGCAACTCCTGTATCCGTATCATTCGCCCTTTGATCACTTACCACGGAAGAACTTTTGCTGATACTTTATTACTCAAACTGTTGATCTTTTTTGGTCTCTATATTCTTGTTTACGGGTGAGGTCACATTTGGAAGAGATGGAATAAGAAAACTGGCAACTGTTCTGGTGAGCTTTCTTCACTGATGCCCCGACTACATGAATTTAAGAGTGTTACTAGATTGTCATCTAGGTCCCATTTGTTTATTGTTAAAATAGTTAAATGCAAACACCACTTCTACGCCAAATATTTCTTTTCTCGCACTTCTCGACAGTGAAACTCCTTTCTTTTATTTGTGTCCTTGATAAGTACAATCTTCAAAAATTTAAATGCAACGTCAGTCGCCATCTTCTGTTGCCTTGATCCTTTCATCAATTACCTCTATACACAGGCTTTACTCTCACATTCACTCTCTGTAAATCCTGCATGCTAGGGGCTCTCCCGCCTTGCTTGAGGTGAAACGCTTAACATATATATATATATATATATATATATATATATATATATATATATATATATATATATATATATATATATATTATAAATTAACTAATTTAAAATATGTTTCTTTTCGCTACACAGTAATAACCATGTTTCAAAAATGGAAGCTAAAAGCTTAGAATTTAATTTTGTAATTAAATTAAAACATTAGTTCCATTTCATACTCAAGCGAATTTTGGAGTAACTTATTTTTAAATTTACTGAGTAAATTTTAAAATAAGAACTTATAAAGTAACTTATTTTTAAATTTACTGAGTAAATTTTAAAATAAGTTACTCCAAAATCTTTTCAAATGACCTACAAAGGGTAGATAATCTGTAGAAAATGAATGAATAACTGAATGGCCGTTAATGATCACATGACCGGTTAAGCACGGCGCATAAATCATAGGAACGAATATGGAACACATTCAAGTGTCATGCTCATCATATTCTTTGTCCGGATCTATGTATAGCAGGAGATATTTCTTTGCATGCTCGCTTGTAGGCAAACTCTCCACTCTATTTTTTTCAATGGATGTTACTGGTCGAAGAAAGTCGATGTTACTGGTTTTTATTACTGGCGCCATGAACAAATTGCTGAGAATAAATGGGCCGAGCATCTGAGCAACAACGAGGTTTTGGAGAGAATAGTAACAAAAAGGATACTTATACTTAACATCAGGAAGAGACATTTGAGATTTCACGTGACAGTTTGAGAGAAAGAGGAACAGAGAATAGCAACGCTTAACATACGTGATGAACTTGATGGCTGAAAAAGTTTTAGGATAAATAACAAAAAGCCGAAACTTATTGAGAGCTACAACGGGCAGAGAGGAAGCGCCATGATCATCTCCGCCCTGAAGGGACACGGCATATAAAAAGAAGAAAGAAGAATTTTATCACTATTTACATTATTCGAAGGATCCAAAATGACCTGGATAAATCCTTTAGACATGAATTCGCTGTAGTCAAGGCTCGACAAGTACAAAAATTAAACAGATTGAAAGATCAGAAGGTGACGCACAAAGTCCATCACCCACCGGCGAAAGCAGTAATCAACATCAGCCAATATCAACTGAGCGCCTCTGAGGAGTCAAAATTGAATAAGGTTCTCAACTTCACCACAACCATCAGGCGAGTGCCATACTTGGACATCATTGCCAGAGTCGAGGAGGTGGCCTTGAACTTCCCTCAGGCTCAGGCGGATGAACTGAGATGGGAGGTGAGACAAACCTTAGAGAAGCCCAAGCTGCCCAGGTCAAACATCACGAAACTGGAGAGGCTGGCGATCAGAAGAACGATTATAAAAACAAAACAAAACAAAACAATAATGTTAATAGTGTACATAATATCTCATATCTGAAATATAGACATATACTGAAGAATTTTATCGCAGTTTGATTTTCTTAATGTCGCATTCATTATCCTTTATTTGTCATATATACCTTGACATAGCTGTACTATTGTCGACGAATTAAATGAGATTCTTCTTCTTCTTCTTATTTTTCTTCTTCTTCTTCTTCTTCTTCTTCTTCTTCTTCTTCTTCTTCTTCTTCTTCTTCTTCTTCTTCTATGTGTCGTGTTCCTTCAGGATGTGGGCTACAATGGGTCTCCACAAACCTCCTATTCCTCGTGGCCCTTAGCAGTGTTTCACATTTTACCAAGACTCCCACTCCCGTTTCACCATCCATTCTCACAAACGCGTCAGGCAGATGACTCGCTGCCTCCCGATATGCCCTGTGAGAGTCGAATTTTCCAAGCCCTTCTTCCTCATATCACTTTTTGTTTCTTTCTGATTTTAGTGTTCTTTTTTAACATATTCTTGACGACTTACTCGTTGCTTAATTATTTATCCCAAAGAACTCTCATTATCATTCCTTAGAATCAAACATCTGTTGTCTACAGTTTCATCTTCATCCTTGGTGAGATTGTCCGTTATTCTCTGCCATAGAAGAGGATTGATATATCTCATAGCAATTCAGCATTCTTTTTTTTGTTGCTTTCTAATGGAACTTTCCTTTGACTTATTAGTTTGTTTACTTTTTGGAATGCATTCTTCACCAATCTAATACGCATTCGGATTTCGGTGTCGGATTCCGTTCGGTGACATCTACTTTATCTTGAGATCCTTCACCAGTTATCGCCGCATTATAGACGATGTATTATGCCTAACACTTACCATTGAGAGGGCAGTCATTTAGCCATTTACATCTACATTCATTCTGATTAATTTTTGGTTGTGCATTCAGTAAGTTTCTATTATACGTCTTTATTATTATTTTCATTTTTGACATTCAATTTAATGATGTTTCTCTAAAATAATTTATGTCATACATAGCCTTTGGGGGAGTGATTATTTTAATAAAAATAACTATTTTTAATTTTGGTAATTACTTCTAAATTAAATGGTAATGTAAACCATATAGTTTTTCTTTTTCTTAATTTATTTTCTTTATTTTTCTTTCTCTCTAATATGACCACCAGTTTCCTGAAGGAATACTTCCCCAAAATAAATTCAGGTCTAGGAAAAGGCCATATAAAATTTGAATCAAGCTTAAAAAGAAAACCTATAGATGGTGGCATCTTTTGGATCGTAATGACTTGTAAATTAATCTGAAAGATCACCACACGTATACTGAATTCAGTTCTCGTTGAATGCTTTACTATTCTAGCCTTGTGCCATTTAATATGACACAAGGCGAGAAGAGAAGAGCGCTTCTTGTTACGTTAATAGATAAAATATATTCAAATCGTCAAACATATTTGTATTTTTGAAAGCTAATTTCTCAAGTCTCTGCTAGTGAGTTTTTTTTATCAATGGTAATTGTGATCGGATCTTAGAATAAGAAAAGTAAATATCTGTATGTAAACCACATTACTTTATAGTATTTGGGGCCGATTTCTGTAGACAATATCTAAAAGAATAAATTCAAGTTCATCAGTTACAAAAGGTATGCCAAATGACATTATTTAAAACCGAGAGAGAAGCTACCCCTGTCGAAATTTTATGACTCTTATTTATACCGGAAACTTATAAAAACCTTCCTATATCAAATTTCTGATTCCATATATTTATATATAATTTTTTTATTCGAAACACTTTGCTAAAAAGGGTAGAAGCGGTCAGCCGTTTCTTTCGCATTACAAAACTGCGACAGTTATTCAAATCCGGACTGATTTGATCGTAGTTCACTTTCGAGCACAATGAAAGAGCCAAGTTAACGATGTAACCTTGACACGTTTTGCCGTGTAAAACATGATTGGTGCTGAGCAGTTCCAATGTTAATGGCGATTTTCCAATGACAACTTGTTTTCTAAAGGAACCAAGAACGTAAAACTCGACTAATGTTTCTCTTCAATGTTTCCATCTATCCTGTTTTTTTTCCTTTTTTTTGTTTGCTTACACTCCATAAGAATAGAGCGAGTGACATCGTTCACGCTCTGTCACCTATCATTACCTCATCTGAATTGCCAGTCTGTGCTAAGACATGTTACTATTTTTTACAAACTATTGTTCCCCAAGATAAGACCCAAGAGCCACTCAGGGTAGATGGTAACTAAATAAGTTCGCTGTAAAAGCGTAAAATACATATTATAAGGATATGTAGGATAGATATAGGTTGACACCAAATTTGAAGTGGTTAAGACTGTAGTTATCGAGGAAGCATTCTGACGTGAAGCTGTCACACGACATAATAATTCTAAGAAGAATCTGTCTTAGTGGAACGTTTTTCTATTTCAGCTAACAGTCATTCTGTTCGGGCAACGAATAGCGAAAGTTTTCTGTAGAGAAACGGTTAGTCAATCATTCCATAACATAGTTTAGCTGTCTTTACCCCAACATAGTTCCCCCCTGCTGGAATTAGTTGAGCTTTATAAATATAACAATAGTAATTCTAATTTTCTAAAATAAGTATTTTACCATTGCCTGCGTTTTATTATCGGTAATTATTTATAACGAGATCAGTGTAATCAGCAAAAGACGGAAGTCACGTGGTTAAATTATTTTGGGAAAAGATAATAAGAAAAATCAACTGAATATTAAAAAATGCGAAATGAATATTGTTTTTTTTTTATGAGACGTTTTACCCATGGCATATAGCCAACAAAATGAGATACAATTGAACATCAGGGACAGAATTTCGAACCCTGACTTCAGATTTTCAAAGACCGTAGCGGCAAATGATTATTACAACTAATGGAAATTGTTTACTTAAATATCATTCTATTTTTATTCTAAACTAGATTGTCTTTCCGTAAACATTTCCGAGACTCTGTCTGATCTTGCAAAAAACTGCAACCCGAGAAAATCAATATCTGTCGATCAATAAATCAAAATAATGAATTTTCTTTATAAAATTGGAAAAAGCAAAAAGATCTCTTGTGTAGACAATGAGGAACATCTTGTAAAACATTTCAATAATATATACTGATTAAATCAATAATATATACGAATTAGTATCTATAATATATATGGATTAATATTAATAATATATACTGATTAACATCAATAATATATACGGATTAACATCTATAATATATACGGATTAACATCAATAATATATACTAATTCGTATCAATAATATATATGGATTAACATTAATAATATATACTGATTAATATCAATAATATATACGGATTAACATCAATAATATATACTAATTAGTATCAATAATATATATGGATTAACCTTCATAATATATACTGATTAACATTAATAATATATACGGATTAACATCAATAATATATACGAATTAGTATCAATAATATATATGGATTAACATTCATAATATATACTGATTAACATCAATAATATATACGGATTAACATCAATAATATATACTAATTAGTATCAATAATATATATGGATTAACCTTCATAATATATACTGATTAACATTAATAATATATACGGATTAACATCAATAATATATACGAATTAGTATCAATAATATATATGGATTAACCTTCATAATATATACTGATTAACATCAATAATATATACGGATTAACATCAATAATATATACGAATTAATATCAATAATATATATGGATTAACATTCATAATATATACTGATTAACATCAATAATATATACGGATTAACATCAATAATATATACTAATTAGTATCAATAATATATATGGATTAACCTTCATAATATATACTGATTAACATTAATAATATATACGGATTAACATCAATAATATATACGAATTAGTATCAATAATATATATGGATTAACATTAATAGTATATACTGATCAATTATATACACGGATTAGCATTAATAATATATACGGATTAGCATCTTTATAGATTTTAGTATAATGTGTTTCCTTGTCAATTTCCCGATCTTCATGAAGTAATCATTCGAAAGGCTGAAGGTTTCGAATTTTATAAGTTAAAACCGGAATTTTGTTCCTTTTATAATTTTACTTCTTTTACTCTGGGTTACTTATTCTTCATTATTATTTTATTATTTGTTTCGATTTGATTACAGTGGCTTTTCATCGCAGTATTCTCGGATAATGTGCTCATCATTATTAATATTCTATTATTCATTTTATTCTATATTATTATTGTTATTCTTTATTCCACTACACAGCGTTTCTTTTAATTATTAATAATATTAATAGTTTTATTCTGTCTTATTACTGTAGTGTAATCTTGTCACACAAAATATGACAAGAATTTTGGGTTGACGCACTCTTCGAGGGTAAGATGACGCATTTATTATATTTGTTTTTAACAGATTATCAACACCTCTATGGGTCATTTTTAATGCAGAAATTCATTTTTCTTTGAAACATTGAAATAATAGAAATATGGTATATGTTATTCTGTTTTCACAATTGAATATATGGCAGATGATACTCAGCTTTTGTGTATATACATGTTTGTGTGGATATAATTACTAGATGTGGTGATATGTATGTTTTTATGTTGTAGATTTTTTGAAGTTATATTTTGGAATACAGTTTGATTTCTTTAAGAAACTGTAGGATATTCTATGGTTGATATCATGAAAGATTGCTTTCGTGTTGGCTGCTTGATTTTGTTTAAGTGTCATATCTACATTCATGGGTTATTTCATGCCGAAATCTAAATAATTGAACACAATTTTACGGCTTCAATATATTTTGAACGTAGTTGTACGCCTTCAACTATAAATTGTATTGTGGGTCATTTTGTCATGAATTATATTGTTAGGAATTCTTCTATAAAAGGAATTGCTGGTCATTTTGCTTTAGAATGTATTGTTGGTAATTTTACTATGAATATGTATTGTTGTTTATTATTTATATAAAAATGTTTTACTGGTACTTTTACTATAAAATGTATTTTTATACTTTATCGTTTGGGGTTCACTATTTTCCCATTACTGTGACACTATGCCAAGTCAAGTCTGGATATGAGAACAACAGAAATTAGGAGGTGGTGCCACACATCTCAAAACTTTATTATATTTGTAAAAAAGACATCTAACTCAGTATCGTTCTCTGATGCTCAAACTCACAAAACCGGACTTGCGAAGTACGTTTGTCAATCTTCTGGCTAGGGCAGTCATTGGAAATTTAGTATAGTTCGGGCCAAGCCTTAGTATATTTACGACATGATTTATTTTATGGTCGTGAAAGTAGTTACAAAAGTTATGGGAATGAAAAACAACAACAATGCCTACGACACCAGCCTTGGCTTCTGATCTGAATTGAACAGAGGTGTTAACATATATAACTTTGTGTTTCTGTATTAAGAAGGGCTAGAGTAATCATCACTTTCACTGCCACGGATTTGCGTGTCAATTGTCTGACCTTCATCAGTTGGTCATAAGAGGTGACGCATTGTGCATCACTGTCCAGGAAAACATGATGTGGCTGCGTGTTGAGTAAGCTTCTTTCTTTTTCCTAATGAAACAGCTAAAGCGAACTGGCTTACCGGAAGTTATCTCTAAGTGGAACCTACCTGTAAATGTATGTATCTCTTTTTATTCAAACCTGTCAACATACAGAGCACACTTCGATGGGATGTTTGTGACTGGTATAGACATATGGCAGTGGGTGAGATGATGGCTCTGTTGATTTTTGTATATTTGTATCCCAGCATCATTTTATTGGCGTGCTGTTTTCTAACTCAATAATAATAATAATAATAATAATAATAATAATAATAATAATAATAAAAATAATAATAATAATAATAATAATAAATACGGTGACGATCGTAAAATTTTCAAAGATGACATGGAAAAAAGGAAAAAAAAAAGATGTTCTGTCAGAGCTTACAGACACAGAAATAGTGAGGACAGTTTGAAGACGTCTAGGCTGTTAATATTAAAAACAAATGGAATGTGATTAACGCTAAAACGAGAAAAAAAAGACTATAACATAAACGGTGAGCTAAAAAAAATCTTGTTTGACTGTAGAAAGCTGATAGCATTTATAGTAAATAGTTAAAAAACGAAAACAAGCATCTGAATAGCGATAATGAATCATGGGAAGAGAAAAAAAAACAGAATTTATAAAGAAACAATCGCAACAAAATGAAATGTTAGATGAGACTGTAATTTGTAGTGATAGTTAAATGGTATGTATCCAAGTCTGGCGGCCATATACTTAAAGGTTCAATTTCTGTTGATAAAAAGCGCGTCCAATATAACATGACTTCATTAACGAATGTAACAAAATAAAAAAATAAAAAAAAAACAAAAACGTTAGTCTAGGGATTAAAAAAGGGGACGCTGGAGAAAACGTAGGTGACTGGCTCTTGTCTATCCGCACTTCGAGTAATGATAGGGAAAGGCAATCAGAAAAAAGTCTCTAATGGCGAAGAAACGATCTCAGTGCATTGACAGTTCACTGGAACATTAAACATAACTTTTATTTTATATTGTCCCATGAAAATAAGTGAAAAATCTGCTGTTTATATATATTTAGTATTTTCAGCTTTTGCAAGTAGCTTACACAAATTTATATTAATTAAAATGTGATGCTTGAAAAGTCACGAAAACAAGTGAAAAATGGTCGAAATCAAGCTTTTTTCATTCGAAAACTAGTGTTTCAGTTTGTTTAAGTAGGATACAAAATATTATACAAACTGAAATGGGATGTTTGCAAGGTTACAAAGGACAAGTGAAAAGTACTCAAAATCTAGTCAAGTATTTTCACTCGAAAAATAATTTTTCAGTTTGTTTAGGTAGCGTACACAAAGTTAAAGTAGCTACAATTTCATGTTTGCAAATCAGGAAAACAAGTGCTTGTATTAGTGTAACTCAAAAATATTTATAAACCTCATCTTTCCTGCAATTTTTTATTAAACGTTTTCCATATTGGCAAATTATCGTCACTGAATTTTATCAGAAACTTAACGATATTTATAAGCTTCGTCTTTCCTGGAATATCAAAAGATATTCATATTGACAAATTATCATCTATGAATTTTATCATCAAAGAAACAATGTTTACAAACCTCATATTTCCTGCAATCTTTTATCAAGGGTTATCCATATTGACACATTATTATTTATGAATTTTATCACCAAAGAAACAATGTTTACAAACTCAAATTTCATGCAATCTTTTATCAAGGGTTATCCATATTGACAAATTATCATCTATGAATTTTATCACCAAAGAAACAATATTTACAAACCTCAAATTTCCTGCAATCTTTTATGAAGGGTTATCTATATTGACAAATTATAATTTATGAATTTTGTCAGCAAACAATGTTTATAAATCTCATATTTCTTGCAATTTTTTTTATCAAGAATTGTCCATATTGACAAATTATCATCTATGGATTTTATTAGCAAAGAAACAAAGTTTATAAACCTCATCTTTCTTGCAATTTTTTTATCAAGAGGTATCCATAATGACAAATTATCATCTATGAATTTTATCAGTAAAAAACAATCTTCAAAAGCCATACCTTCCCCGCAAGTATTTATGAAGAGATGTCCATACCGTCAGATATATTCTACTAATTTTATCAGTAAAGAAAAAGAAATTAAAAACCTCGTCTTTTCTCCAAAGTTTTATCAAAGGTTATCCCCACTGACATTATTTTCTATGAATTTTATCAGCGTAGAATCAATGTTTAGAAGCCTCTAATCTTTTCAAATTTTTATGAAGGACTATCTGTATTAACTAATTATTTTTTATGAATTTTATCAGCAAAAAAAAAAAGAAAAGCAAAAAAGCCGTATATTTGCTGCAGATATTTGCTGCAGATATTTGCTGCAGATATTTGCTGCAGATTTTTTTCCAGGGGTATCCTTGTTGGCAATTTATTTTCTATTAGTTTTATCAGCAAACAAACAATTTTAAAAGCTTCATTTTCCCAGTAAATTGTAATCAAATATTATTCGAAGTGTCAAATTATTTTCTATTGTACAAAGAAACACTTTAAAATGTTTAATCTTTCTATGAAAATATTTAACTACAAGGTATATAAAATTTTCAAAAAAGATTTCTGTGAATCACAAATACTTTTTAAAAGCCTCGTCTTTCCGACAAATATTTACCAAGGGGTGGTCATGTTGATAAACTATTTTCTATGAGTTTTATCAGCAAATAAACTATTTACTTTTTAAAAAAAAAGCTTCTTCCGTTCCTGTGTATTATGATGTGAAAGGAATACAGATCATGAACATTTTTTCTCCTTTCTTGACAACTTTAAGTCCGGTCTGTTCAATTTTGTTTAGTTTGAATTGTTTGAATCACTCAATCAACCAGTTGTTTCTTTGATCCGTGCGCTAACCTTTACTTTACCAGACTTTATCGACAAGCTGAATATTTAGAACGACGACTCAGCTGACATGCGTGCTGAAACAAACTTCTGCTCAAATAAGCCTATTCAGGAAATACTCACAACAGAATATGCACTTATTCCCTCGAGATATTTTCAAGATATTTTTGTCGATTGTAACAAATGTTTTGAACGTTTATTCTTCACAAGTTTTAAGCCTGACTCTTCAGGCTTAAACTCGTGTTAGTAATATAGCTTTGGGGTACTGGAAAATCCTACATTAATCGCGATGTGTGTCAAATATTTGGCAAGTTTTTCTTGGCGCCAGGTTGCAAATGTGAGGAGCGCTCAGTGAAGATAGATTTCAATACACTGAGAGTAAATCAGAAATAACTCATTACTCACACCTTTACAACAGGGGCGTTTAACAAAAAAGAACTATGAATTAAGACTTAAAACAAAATAAAAAAAATATTTACCGTGTCCTTTGAGGACGTTGAAAATCATGGGTCTCCTCATGTTGAAATCCTTTCTATCTCTTAATAATTTTTTTAAATTTTTGTTATCTCTCCTAAATATTGAGCCGCCATCCATTTATTCCAGCTCGCTAGGTAGGTCATGCACTGTTTTCTCCTGTCTCTCTTGCCTTCTATCTGTCACGTGAGTATCAGATTTTAAAAGCCCTCTTTCCTCTTCACGTGCGTTAAAAGGTTCAACTCGCTCTTTATGATGTTTAATATAAGTGTCTTTTTGGTTTCCATTTCTCTAAGACTTCGTCGTTACTCAGATATTCGGTCCCTGGTATTCACATGATAAGTGATTTGGTTAGAATGATAAGTGATTTGGTTCGAATGATAAGAGATTTGGTTAGAATGATAATTGATTTGGTTAGAATGATAAGTGATTTGGTTCGAATGACAAGTGATTTGGTTAGAATGATAAGAGATTTTGTTCGAATGATAAGTGATTTGGTTAGAATGATAAGTGATTTGGTTAGAATGATAAGTGATGTGGTTAGAATGACAAGTGATTTGGTTCGAATGATAAGAGATTTGGTTCGAATGATAAGAGATTTGGTTCGAATGATAAGAGATTTGGTTCGAATGATAAGAGATTTGGTTAGAATGATAAGTGATTTGGTTAGAATGATAAGAGATTTGGTTCGAATGATAAGTGATTTGGTTAGAATGATAAGAGATTTGGTTCGAATGATAAGAGATTTGGTTCGAATGATAAGAGATTTGGTTCGAATGATAAGAGATTTGGTTCGAATGATAAGAGATTTGGTTCGAATGATAAGTGATTTGGTTAGAATGATAAGTGATTTGGTTAGAATGATAAGTGATGTGGTTAGAATGACAAGTGATTTGGTTCGAATGATAAGAGATTTGGTTCGAATGATAAGAGATTTGGTTCGAATGATAAGAGATTTGGTTCGAATGATAAGTGATTTGGTTAGAATGATAAGAGATTTGGTTCGAATGATAAGTGATTTGGTTAGAATGATAAGAGATTTGGTTCGAATGATAAGAGATTTGGTTAGAATGATAAGAGATTTGGTTAGAATGATAATTGATTTGGTTAGAATGATAAGTGATTTGGTTCGAATGATAAGTGATTTGGTTAGAATGATAAGTGATTTGGTTCGAATGACAAGTGATTTGGTTCGAATGATAAGTGATTTTGTTCGAATGATAAGAGATTTGGTTAGAATGATAAGAGATTTGGTTCGAATGATAAGTGATTTGGTTAGAATGATAAGTGATTTGGTTCGAATGACAAGTGATTTGGTTCGAATGACAAGTGATTTGGTTCGAATGATAAGAGATTTGGTTCGAATGATAAGAGATTTGGTTCGAATGATAAGTGATTTGGTTAGAATGATAAGTGATTTGGTTAGAATGATAAGTAAAAGCGAAGATAATTTGAGGGTTTTACGCCTATCGTAAATTACGCCTATCGTAAATTAAAATTATGTTGTTCAGTGTCATTTTCTATGAATTTAACTTGAGACTTTTGTATGTGGTAAAATTTAAAGATTGATTAAATTTGAGCTTATAATTCTTTGGTTACATTAAATAATATAGACAAGTTTTTTCTATTTATTTTAAGTAAGTTCCTTTCGTATTGTCTGATAAGCTTAATCACATTATCGTTGAAAGACGAAAGGAAAACACCATATTGACACATGTTTGAATCCAATCTAAGCTTTCGGCTTACAGAAGCCATTATCGAAGATGACAATTTTAATAAATCAAACAAAACATATACGAAACCACAATAATGGCCCGCCGTTGCTGTTTGAATAGGCTCAAAGTAACGACAATCTCTTATTTATTTGGCTCGTAAATATATATATATATATATATATATATATATAATGTCAGTTTTGAGATTTAAAAATAAAGTTCCTGTGGTACCCGTACAGCTAATCGATCACAACGCGCTCTTCCGAGAAAACTCCCGTTGCTATGGAAACATTAAAGATGGGAATTCAATCATCTCTTGAAGCAATAGTTAGTTTAGTATTAATATTTTATGCGAGTTGCTTACACCAAGCTGACACGACATCTAAGCAGATCCTATTTAGTTTGGGCTTAGCAAGTATGACCAGAACTACAGTTGTGAATTCAGTTCTCACTACGTGCCCCGGGTTCGTGACATTTGGTCACGTGCAGGTCCCAGTACCCAATAATTTAGTAACTGGGGATATTTGAGTATTTTCTGCTCGTGACAGAAATCAATGTTCAAAACAAAATCACGTCACTTTACATGTTACATAACTCTTTAGTGTCATAGGAGCATAATCCTTACAGCAACCGTTACAGCTAAGGTGTGACTGGAGTTAGCATGACGGGGCGAATTCTTCCTCTTCTAGACTGCTTGTCACTAAAGGCAAGAGAATCAAGTCTATTCTGCTATTTAACCCTGGCGGAAGTTAGATTCGTGCCTTTTTTTTCTTAAAGAGAATTACAGCGAAGGGAATAAAACAGAATCGACCAGGACCTGAACCCGTGACGCCGATTTCAATTTCTGCATTGGTAACCAGTGCAATCAAGAGGTAAAATAAAAACAGATATTCAAGTCACAACAATTTTCTAATTGGTAATGAACAATGCAAAATCTTTCTAGCTTTGTAAGCGCATTCTGTTTGGCTTAGCGTAGTATTAAAGAAATATTAGTAATAATATATAAAGATAAAAATCGATCTCAATTTAGGCACGGTTGTTTTGTTTCACATTTGTAAATCATAAACTCAATGACTGGTCGTGCTGAAATGGATATCAGTGTTCCTTATAAGTTAGAAAATAAGAGTTTTAAAAACATTGCACGAAACTTTGATTTAATTGGTTGCAGTGTGGAGGACTGAATTAAGAGTTTAAAACAATATAAAAGTCGAGTATATATATATATATATATATATATATATATATATATATATATATATATATATATACTTGTCTTTGTGCTGATTATTTGGGAATGCTATGAGTTCTAGAGCGGCGTTAAATCATGGAAGAATTCATTTTAGAGCATCCAAAAAGCCGATTGATGAAAATGCCTGGAGTCACGTTTCAACCAGGAAATCAGTGTAGCGAGAAGTCAACAGAGCACCAATCAGTTGTCGTGAAGATGTGGTGGAATGGTCGATTCAACTAAGAAACCAACAGGCCCGGACATAGTTTCCTTGTTTCTTGTTCTTACAGATATATATATATATATATATATATATATATATATATATATATATATATATATATATATATATATATATATATATATCAGAAAGACGGTGGATGTATGTAGAGTATATAAAGTCTAACGGGACGTAAATTATAATCCGAGTACAAATTCCACCATAATCTGTTGTATTTATTTAACACTGTGAGTTTTGGAAAAGGCATAAGCCTGTTTCTTATAACACCCCGGGTTAATTAGCAGGATATACTGTGATCTCTATCATTGGAATAGAACATTAAGTAAATTGATTTCAGAAAAATGATTCCTGCAAATGAAATCAGTTTTACTACAATGCTGCCTGACGAATGGAAGTAATCTCTGCGAAGTTATGAATCGGAACAGATAAGTGAGAATCCTTTTTTATTTACTTTTGAGCACTTTAATTACAAAGAATGATTGCCTTAAAAATATTAACATTCAGATCTTATTGGCGAAACAAAATTTTATGTCTATACAAATATATCATATATATATATATATATATATGTATTATCCCTTTATGCAAACACATATACCACCATTTAGAAATACATCTTTTCTCAGATTTTTCACAGATTTTATATCTATTTCCAAACTAAGTTATCCATTCGGGTATATTTAGAGTTTATTTAAAGAACCGAATTATAATAATAATAAATATATTTATTGTTTATTATATATTAGGGTGAGCTAGCTCGGACATTAGCTCGGACTATTACGCCAACCATCACAACCGCCCTGCCCCAATGTCGCAAGGTCATTAGGGCGGCATTCTGTTTCATAAAATAGTTGAACAATGTAGGTGGTTGCTGGCCGACCACCTCATTTTGATCCATGCCTAGATTTCCAGAACAATAGATCACTCGCAAGTTCTTGATTCGCTCGCCAGCATTTATTCTTCAAACCGTATTCTACGTTCGCTGATGGGTTCGTGTAGCTGTGATATAGTTGGATGTTATCTTCAAGCGATGTTAAATATAACACACAGCAATTGGCTCTTAGGTTCCATCAAGTTTAGACTCTAGGATTTTAGTTAATGTCCAAGCAGTAGTACCATACATTAAAACCACCTCTAAAGTAGCTCGAAAGAATCTCCGTTTGAGGTTGTCTGGTTCCACAGATTTCCAATTTTATAATTCTTAGTAATTAGTTTTATGCTATTTATCTTTAGAACGAAGTCAATCTTAGCCCTGTACAGATTTCTTTTTTTTAATTATATATTCTATAATATAACATACCAAAACTTCAAACGTACTGAGATAAATACGTATTTATAAGTTATATTAGCGTTGATGATGGGTTAGGGATGGACGATAGAGAGATCAGGGCTAGACGATGGAGAGGGTTAGACGATCAGGGCTAGATGATGGAGAAATTTAGGCTTAGATTATGGAGAGGGTTAGGGTTAGACAATGGAGAGGGTTTAGGCTAGACGATGGAGAGAGTTAGGGTTAGACGATAGAGGGGGTTTAGGTTAGACGATGGACAGGATTAGGGTTAGCTGATGGTGCGGGTTAGGGATAGATGATGGAGAGGGTTAGGGTTAGACGAAGTAGAGTGTTAAGGTTAGACAATGGAGAGGTTATGGGTTAAACGATGGGGAGAATTAGGGTTATACGATGGAGAAGGTTTAGGTTAGACGATGGTGCGATTTGGGTTAGACGTTGGAGAGATTTAGGATAAGACGATGGAGAGAGTTAGGGTTAGACGAAGTAGAGTGTTAGGGTTAGACAATGGAGAGGTTATGGGTTAAACGATGGGGAGATTTAGGGTTAAGACGATGGAGAGGATTAGGGTTATACGATGGAGCGTGTTAGGGTTAGACGATGGAGTGGGCCAGGGTTATACGATGGAGAAGGTTTAGGTTAGACGATGGTGCGATTTGGGTTAGACGATGGGGAGATTTAGGGTTAGACGATGGAGAGAGTTAGGGTTAGACGATGGAGAGAGTTAGGGTTAGACGAAGTAGAGTGTTAGGGTTAGACAATGGAGAGGTTATGGGTTAAACGATGGGGAGATTTAGGGTTAAGACGATGGAGAGCATTAGGGTTAGACGATGGAGCGTGTTAGGGTTAGACGATGGAGTGGGCCAGGGTTATACGATGGAGAAGGTTTAGGTTAGACGATGGTGCGATTTGGGTTAGACGATGGGGAGATTTAGGGTTAGACGATGGAGAGAGTTAGGGTTAGACGATGGAGAGAGTTAGGGTTAGACGAAGTAGAGTGTTAGGGTTAGACAATGGAGAGGTTATGGGTTAAACGATGGGGAGATTTAGGGTTAAGACGATGGAGAGGATTAGGGTTATACGATGGAGCGTGTTAGGGTTAGACGATGGAGTGGGCCAGGGTTATACGATGGAGAAGGTTTAGGTTAGACGATGGTGCGATTTGGGTTAGACGATGGGGAGATTTAGGGTTAGACGATGGAGAGAGTTAGGGTTAGACGATGGAGAGAGTTAGGGTTAGACGAAGTAGAGTGTTAGGGTTAGACAATGGAGAGGTTATGGGTTAAACGATGGGGAGATTTAGGGTTAAGACGATGGAGAGGATTAGGGTTAGACGATGGAGCGTGTTAGGGTTAGACGATGGAGTGGGCCAGGGTTATATGATGGAGAAGGTTTAGGTTAGACGATGGTGCGATTTGGGTTAGACGATGGGGAGATTTAGGGTTAGACGATGGAGAGAGTTAGGGTTAGACGATGGAGAGAGTTAGGGTTAGACGAAGTAGAGTGTTAGGGTTAGACAATGGAGAGGTTATGGGTTAAACGATGGGGAGATTTAGGGTTAAGACGATGGAGAGGATTAGGGTTATACGATGAAGCGTGTTAGGGTTAGACGATGGAGTGGGCCAGGGTTATACGATGGAGAAGGTTTAGGTTAGACGATGGTGCGATTTGGGTTAGACGATGGGGAGATTTAGGGTTAGACGATGGAGAGAGTTAGGATAAGACGATGGAGAGAGTTAGGGTTAGACGAAGTAGAGTGTTAGGGTTAGACAATGGAGAGGTTATGGGTTAAACGATGGGGAGGGTTAGGGTTATACGATGGAGAAGGTTTAGGTTAGACGATGGTGCGATTTGGGTTAGACGTTGGAGAGATTTAGGATAAGACGATGGTGAGAGTTAGGGTTAGACGAAGTAGAGTGTTAGGGTTAGACAATGGAGAGGTTATGGGTTAAACGATGGGGAGAGTTAGGGTTAAGACGATGGAGAGGATTATGGTTAGACGATGGAGCGTGTTAGGGTTAGACGATGGAGTGGGCCAGGGTTATACGATGGAGAAGGTTTAGGTTAGACGATGGTGCGATTTGGGTTAGACGATGGGGAGATTTAGGGTTAGACGATGGAGAGAGTTAGGGTTAGACGATGGAGAGAGTTAGGGTTAGACGAAGTAGAGTGTTAGGGTTAGACAATGGAGAGGTTATGGGTTAAACGATGGGGAGATTTAGGGTTACGACGATGGAGAGGATTAGGGTTATACGATGAAGCGTGTTAGGGTTAGACGATGGAGTGGGCCAGGGTTATACGATGGAGAAGGTTTAGGTTAGACGATGGTGCGATTTGGGTTAGACGATGGGGAGATTTAGGGTTAGACGATGGAGAGAGTTAGGATAAGACGATGGAGAGAGTTAGGGTTAGACGAAGTAGAGTGTTAGGGTTAGACAATGGAGAGGTTATGGGTTAAACGATGGGGAGGGTTAGGGTTATACGATGGAGAAGGTTTAGGTTAGACGATGGTGCGATTTGGGTTAGACGTTGGAGAGATTTAGGATAAGACGATGGAGAGAGTTAGGGTTAGACGAAGTAGAGTGTTAGGGTTAGACAATGGAGAGGTTATGGGTTAAACGATGGGGAGAGTTAGGGTTAAGACGATGGAGAGGATTAGGGTTAGACGATGGAGCCTGTTAGGGTTAGACGATGGAGTGGGCCAGGGTATACGATGGAGAAGGTTTAGGTTAGACGATGGTGCGATTTGGGTTAGACGATGGGGAGATTTAGGGTTAGACGATGGAGAGAGTTAGGGTTAGACGATGGAGAGAGTTAGGGTTATACGAAGTAGAGTGTTAGGGTTAGACAATGGAGAGGTTATGGGTTAAACGATGGGGAGATTTAGGGTTAAGACGATGGAGAGGATTAGGGTTATACGATGAAGCGTGTTAGGGTTAGACGATGGAGTGGGCCAGGGTTATACGATGGAGAAGGTTTAGGTTAGACGATGGTGCGATTTGGGTTAGACGATGGGGAGATTTAGGGTTAGACGATGGAGAGAGTTAGGATAAGACGATGGAGAGAGTTAGGGTTAGACGAAGTAGAGTGTTAGGGTTAGACAATGGAGAGGTTATGGGTTAAACGATGGGGAGTTTAGGGTTAAGACGATGGAGAGGATTAGGGTTATACGATGAAGCGTGTTAGGGTTAGACGATGGAGTGGGCCAGGGTATACGATGGAGAAGGTTTAGGTTAGACGATGGTGCGATTTGGGTTAGACGATGGGGAGATTTAGGGTTAGAGGATGGAGAGAGTTAGGGTTAGACGATGGAGAGAGTTAGGGTTAGACGAAGTAGAGTGTTAGGGTTAGACAATGGAGAGGTTATGGGTTAAACGATGGGGAGATTTAGGGTTAAGACGATGGAGAGGATTAGGGTTATACGATGAAGCGTGTTAGGGTTAGACGATGGAGTGGGCCAGGGTTATACGATGGAGAAGGTTTAGGTTAGACGATGGTGCGATTTGGGTTAGACGATGGGGAGATTTAGGGTTAGACGATGGAGAGAGTTAGGGTTAGACGATGGAGAGAGTTAGGGTTAGACGAAGTAGAGTGTTAGGGTTAGACAATGGAGAGGTTATGGGTTAAACGATGGGGAGAGTTAGGGTTAAGACGATGGAGAGGATTAGGGTTATACGATGGAGCGTGTTATGGTTAGACGATGGAGTGGGCCAGGGTATACGATGGAGAAGGTTTAGGTTAGACGATGGTGCGATTTGGGTTAGACGATGGGGAGATTTAGGGTTAGACGATGGAGAGAGTTAGGGTTAGACGATGGAGAGAGTTAGGGTTAGACGAAGTAGAGTGTTAGGGTTAGACAATGGAGAGGTTATGGGTTAAACGATGGGGAGATTTAGGGTTAAGACGATGGAGAGGATTAGGGTTATACGATGGAGCGTGTTAGGGTTAGACGATGGAGTGGGCCAGGGCTATACGATGGAGAAGGTTTAGGTTAGACGATGGTGCGATTTGGGTTAGACGATGAGGAGATTTAGGGTTAGACGATGGAGAGAGTTAGGATAAGACGATGGAGAGAGTTAGGGTTAGACGAAGTAGAGTGTTAGGGTTAGACAATGGAGAGGTTATGGGTTAAACGATGGGGAGATTTAGGGTTAAGACGATGGAGAGGATTAGGGTTATACGATGAAGCGTGTTAGGGTTAGACGATGGAGTGGGCCAGGGTTATACGATGGAGAAGGTTTAGGTTATACGATGGTGCGATTTGGGTTAGACGATAGGGAGATTTAGGGTTAGACGATGGAGAGAGTTAGGGTTAGACGATGGAGAGAGTTAGGGTTAGACGAAGTAGAGTGTTAGGGTTAGACAATGGAGAGGTTATGGGTTAAACGATGGGGAGAGTTAGGGTTAAGACGATGGAGAGGATTAGGGTTATACGATGGAGCGTGTTAGGGTTAGACGATGGAGTGGGCCAAGGTATACGATGGAGAAGGTTTAGGTTAGACGATGGTGCGATTTGGGTTAGACGATAGGGAGATTTAGGGTTAGACGATGGAGAGAGTTAGGGTTAGACGATGGAGAGAGTTAGGGTTAGACGAAGTAGAGTGTTAGGGTTAGACAATGGAGAGGTTATGGGTTAAACGATGGGGAGATTTAGGGTTAAGACGATGGAGAGGATTAGGGTTATACGATGGAGCGTGTTAGGGTTAGACGATGGAGTGGGCCAGGGTTATACGATGGAGAATGTTTAGGTTAGACGATGGTGCGATTTGGGTTAGACGATGGGGAGATTTAGGGTTAGACGATGGAGAGAGTTAGGATAAGACGATGGAGAGAGTTAGGGTTAGACGAAGTAGAGTGTTAGGGTTAGACAATGGAGAGGTTATGGGTTAAACGATGGGGAGATTTAGGGTTAAGACGATGGAGAAGATTAGGGTTATACGATGAAGGGTGTTAGGGTTAGACGATGGAGTGGGCCAGGGTTATACGATGGAGAAGGTTTAGGTTAGACGATGGTGCGATTTGGGTTAGACGATAGGGAGATTTAGGGTTAGACGATGGAGAGAGTTAGGGTTAGACGATGGAGAGAGTTAGGGTTAGACGAAGTAGAGTGTTAGGGTTAGACAATGGAGAGGTTATGGGTTAAACGATGGGGAGAGTTAGGGTTAAGACGATGGAGAGGATTAGGGTTATACGATGGAGCGTGTTAGGGTTAGACGATGGAGTGGGCCAGGGTATACGATGGAGAAGGTTTAGGTTAGACGATGGTGCGATTTGGGTTAGACGATGGGGAGATTTAGGGTTAGACGATGGAGAGAGTTAGGGTTAGACGATGGAGAGGGTTAGGGTTAGACGATGAAGAGAGTTAGGGTTAGACGATGGAGAGACTTTAGGTTAGACGATGGAGAGGGTTAGGGTAGGTTTAGACGATGTAGAGGGTTAGGTTTAGACGATGTAGACTGTTAGGGTCAGACAATGGAGAGATTTATGGTCAGACGATGGAGCTATTTAGGGTTAGACGATGGAGCGGCTTAGGGTCAGACGACGGAGAGTGTTATGTTTAGACGATGGACAGGGTTAGGGTTAGACGATGGCGAGAGTTAGGATTAGACGAAGTATAGGAATAGGGTTAGACAATGCAGAGGTTTACGTTAGATGATGGTGAGGTTTAGGGTTAGACGATGGAGCGAAATAGGGTTAGACGATGGAGAAGATTTAGGTTAGACGATGGTGTGGGTTAGGGTTAGACGATGGAGAAGGTTTAGGTTAGACGATGGTGCGATTTGGGTTAGACGATGGGGAGATTTAGGGTTAGACGATGGAGAGAGTTAGGTTTAGACGATGGAGAGGGTTTAGGTTAGACGATGGAGAGAGTTAGGGATAGATGAAGTAGAGTGTTAGGGTTAGACAATGGAAAGGTTATGGGTTAAACGATGGGGAGGGTTATGGTTAGACGATGGAGAGGATTAGGGTTAGACGATGGAGCGTGTTAGGGTTAGACGATGGAGTGGGTCAGGGTTATACGATGGAGAAGGTTTAGGTTAGACGATGGTGCGATTTGGGTTAGACGATGGGGAGATTTAGGGTTAGACGATGGAGAGAGTTAGAGTTAGACGATGGAGAGATTTAGGGTTAGACGATGGAGAGAGTTAGGGTTAGACGATGGAGAGGCTTTAGGTTAGACGATGGAGAGGGTTAGGGTAGGTTTAGACGATGTAGAGGGTTAGGTTTAGACGATGTAGACTGTTAGGGTCAGACAATGGAGAGATTTATGGTTAGACGATGGAGCTATTTAGGGTTAGACGATGGAGCGGCTTAGGGTCAGACGATGGAGAGAGTTATGTTTAGACGATGGACAGGGTTAGGGTTAGACGATGGCGAGAGTTAGGATTAGACGAAGTATAGGAATAGGGTTAGACAATGCAGAGGTTTACGTTAGATGATGGTGAGGTTTAGGGTTAGACGATGGAGCGATATAGGGTTAGACGATGGAGAAGGTTTAGGTTAGACGATGGTGTGGGTTAGGGTTAGACGATGGAGAAGGTTAGGGTTAGACGATGGAGAGAGTTAGGGTTAGACGATGGAAAGGGTTAGGGTTAGACGATGGAGAGGGTTTGGGTTAGACGATGGATAGAGTTAGGGTTAGACGATGGCGAGAGTTTTGTTTAGACTATGGAGTGGGTTTAGTTTAGACGATGGAGCGAGTTAGGAATATACGATAGAGATGGTTAGGATTAGACAATGGAGAGGTTTTAGGTTAGACGATGGAGAGGTATAGGTTTAGATGATGGAGTGTGTTAGGTTTAAACGATGGTGAGGGTTAAGTTTAGACGATGATGACTGTTAGGTTTAGACGATAGATCGGGTTAATGTTCGACGATGGAGAGGCTGCTCTATCTCTTGTGTTATAATCTTTGGAGAAATTAGCATTTCCGAACATTGTATACGTGTGTCTGAGATGTATGTTCCTCTTTCCAAAGTGTTTTTTTGTGTGTGTGAATTATTTTACTGCCATTTTCTTAAACAATCCTGGTTCGCTACAGGTCCCTTTTCTTTATTAGCTGGGCATTGCTATAATTTCTTTTAGTACTGGTTTTCTGTTGCTTTCTTCACAGATTTGAATTCAGAGTAATCCTTTAGATAGTTTAAGTAACAAGCAAAAAGAGCATAGTTTACCTTGCTATTTAAACTGTCGCTTGAGGAGGGGTTAATCAATCTGCTTACTTAATTATTTCCCCTTGTATTAATGCCGACTTATTACTTGAAAACCTCCTCAAAGAAAATATATCGTTGTGAGACGAGACAGAAAAATACTTTCTCTTTATATTTATTCAAATAAAACTTGTGTCTGTGAGAGACGCTATCTAAAGTTTTGCAAATCATATAGCAGGGACCTAAACCTCACATTTACACTCGGATCGTTCGACCAAAATGTCACTCGTACTATTATCAAAACTATAACGTCATCAATCCCTTTCTAGAATGTAATTTATAGAAGGTAATTTCAGTATTACATTTAGTTTAGATCCGTATCTTTTCATTATTTTTATGTAATTTCCCTTCAAGACGTTTTCAATCCTGGCTCTGTATAGATTCCTTTCCATTTGTCATAAATTCTTTGGAAATAAAGTGGAATGGTTTCCCTTTACCGTCACCCCAGTGTTTCATTATCTTAGACAGCTGGCCAACCAAGGCTAGACAGTTCAGTATATTTAATTCAGAGAAACAGATTCTTACTGTTTTCAAGGGCATTAGTGAGAAAGTGGTCACAAGAGATTAAACGATAATTTCAAGACCCCTTATCGATCCCATTTTCCGTTTTGATATCCATTACGAAACTCTCATATCTCTAGAGTAAATAAATCGGGATATATTTAAATTATCCAACTTTCCTACTGTTTAAATTTTAGTATTTTAGAAGAAAGCAATTTTCTATGCATAAAAGTCGGTTCATTGTTTCATGTTAAACAACTTTTCCCTATAATTAATCTTGCATATTTATAAGTCTACCATTCATCTCGTTTACTGGTTCGTTAATAATGTTTATTTCCTTTCCTTATTCTTTCACAGTAACCCCTTGTATGGGGTGATATTTTAAAAAAGTAATAACTTATAATTATTATGGCTTAT
This sequence comes from Acanthosepion esculentum, assembly GCA_964036315.1. Lineage (NCBI taxonomy): Eukaryota > Metazoa > Mollusca > Cephalopoda > Sepiida > Sepiidae > Acanthosepion > Acanthosepion esculentum. The sequence continues at coordinate 26,325,768 of OZ038491.1, forward strand.
CATTGTGAGCTATCATTGAGGAAACTTTTCATCGGCTCCCAGATGGATTCCGTCACACCTGCAGGTCATGAAGTGCCTACGGTGCTCTATGACATTTGGGCTGGAAAAAGCGCTACATGTACTGCAGCTATGTCAGCGATGGTGTGTCTAGAACAAGACAGCATCTTCAGGATCGTTTGAACAGTTTTCCTTCTCTTAGAATGCTTGCCAAGCAAGACAAAAGAAACCAATATCTCCTGATATGTGTCCCATTTCTGGAGGAAGCTGCATTTATACATTTTCCAAAAGGGCATTAGCCTCGATGAGAACAAAACAGAAGCGACTGCTACTTGAACACGGTGTACGGATTTCACTGATGCTTTTCAACAGCAGCAAATACAATGGAGAGCCTCAGAGATGGCCGAGGATCCGTCCTTACAGAGCTGAGTTTTTCCCGGCCTCTTTTATTCGGTTTCCTTTACTTAGATCTCGTACCTCTAAACAATCCATTTAAAGAATTCTGTTTTGCAGTGATGTCAAAACCAAAGGAAATGAAGTTATTTTCAAGGAACCATTGAATTTCTTCAGTTGAAAATGATTTTTCCAGTAACTAAACTTCCACAGCTGTTGAGTCTATCGTAGCATAACTTTAACACTTATACTCATGAACCACAGTAAGCTACACATTAGTAAAACCGAAACCTAATTTGTAGCATTGAATATACATTTCTAGTAGAAAGGAAATTCAACAGAATTTTGGTTTTGGTTTGGTTTGGTTCGGTTTATTTTCAATGGGTTATTTAATGCTGACATTTTTATTGCTGGTAATATTTTTTTTTCAAATGCACTTCTGGTAAAATTTTTTCCATCAAAAATCTATTTCTGGTAATATTTTTTATTAAAAAATGAATCGCTTGTAATTTCTTTTTCCAAAAAAGTATAGCTGGTAATATCTTTTTTCAAAAATGTATTGCTGGTAATAATTTTTTTACAAAGTAAAACCTATTTTTTTTACTTTCATAGTGCTTTGACCCCAGTTTGGCGGTTCACTATTTGCCCATAGCTGGGACCCTAACAGGTGCTACCACCCCGGGTCAGGGTGGAACTGGCAACACCAGCAATTAAGAGGTGGTTCCACGCATCTCAAAACATCCTGATCAGAGGCCTTGCTGTCAGATGTAGATTATCGTCATACCGAGGATGGTCAAAAGAATTTTGGAACGGGATCCAAGTAAATAACACACGTCTACAGAATACTAAAAGAAAAATAAAAGAATCGAAAATTTAAATTTATTATATTATTTCTAAAGCCTCTTTCTTTTCGTATGTGCCATGTCCCTTCAGGCCATTGGTGATCATGGCTCTCCACAATTTGCTGTCCTTTGTTGCTCTTAATACCTTTTGTCTTTTAGCAATCTCAGCCAAACCTTGCTCCGCCATCCATCCACTCAAGCTCGCTAGGTAGATTGTGCGTTGCTTCCGTTTACATTCAGTTTGTCCTGTGAGTATCAAATTTGGTAAGCCTTCTTTCCACATTATGTGTCCCAGAGACTTCAAATGTCCATTCTTTATGTTAAGTATAAGTGTCGTTTTCGTTGCCATTGTCTCTAAACCTTCGCTTCTCACATCGTAAACTCAGCATTACTGAATCGCAAAATAACATGCATTTTCCGAATCAAAGATCAATTTTTCTCTACCAAAAGCAGTCAAATAGTATAAAAAAGTATGTTTTGACATTGAAAAGTTACATAACCTGTACTCAATTACAACGGCATAAAACAGAATTTGCGAGAAAAATCACAACATTTTATTGAATTAAACCAAACGTACTATAACAGAAGATAATTTCACTAAATTCTAACTTGATTCCAGGATAATTCAAATACGTTCTTTGCTCAGAAGCCATATCAGTTATCGATCGATGTTACTTTTATCTGAAATCACAAAACCAGAATTAAAAAGCAAATTCGGATATTAAAACTATCAGTAAAAGTAGGTCATGATATCTCAAAGATTTAATGAGATCATACATTTTTTTTACAAAAATGATTTGTCTGAATAGAGATTTGAATACTTACTGATAAAAGCACTAATGAATGGTTTATGATCTTACCAGACATGCATGGATACGAATCTTTCGAAATATTTTATGCGTATTTAATTATACAAAAGCTGTAAAATATAATTGGATCAAAATTAGATCAAATTTTATATGAGATTTCAAAAAATGATATGAAATGCGGAAACAGGATTGCATTTTAGAAATCGGCACCACATTATTATTTTAGAACAACTGTGGGAGAAAATTATATATATATATATATATATATATATATATATATATATATATATATATATATATATATATATATATATATATATATGTAACATTACAAGAACAACGTTAAGATAATTAATGATGAAATGGAAAAGTCTTAGCGTGTATTTTATTATAATTTTTTAATTTTGTTTTTTTTCCAGAGTTTTGTGATGTCAACGAACAATCGTTATCACTTTCGTAATGCTCGTTGTAGTAGAGACTTTGTAATCGCAGATACAAATATAGTACGCCTTTGAACACTGCTGGTGTCAGACGCCTTCGAATAACACTGGCACTAATGGTACTTGCTCGACAATACTCGCTCGAATAGTAATCCGCATACTAATGTTCCTAATAGAGAAATATTATAGTGAATAGTAGCGGTCCGTATAGTAATAGAGTATAGAGGAAGAATAGCGGTCCGTATAGTAATAGAGTATAGAGGAAGAATAGCGGTCCGTATAGTAATAGAGTATAGAGGAAGAATAGCGGTCCGTATAGTAATAGAGTATAGAGGAAGAATAGCGGTCCGTATAGTAATAGAGTATAGAGGAAGAATAGCGATCCGTATAGTAATAGAGTATAGAGGAAGAATAGCGATCCGTATAGTAATAGAGTATAGAGGAAGAATAGCGGTCCGTATAGTAATAGAGTATAGAGGAAGAATAGCGGTCCGTATAGTAATAGAGTATAGAGGAAGAATAACGGTCCGTATAGTAATAGAGTATAGAGGAAGAATAGCGGTCCGTATAGTAATAGAGTATAGAGGAAGAATAGCGGTCCGTATAGTAATAGAGTATAGAGGAAGAATAGCGGTCCGTATAGTAATAGAGTATAGAGGAAGAATAGCGGTCCGTATAGTAATAGAGTATAGAGGAAGAATAGCGGTCCGTATAGTAATAGAGTATAGAGGAAGAATAGCGGTCCGTATAGTAATAGAGTATAGAGGAAGAATAGCGGTCCGTATAGTAATAGAGTATAGAGGAAGAATAGCGATCCGTATAGTAATAGAGTATAGAGGAAGAATAGCGGTCCGTATAGTAATAGAGTATAGAGGAAGAATAGCGGTCCGTATAGTAATAGATTATAGAGGAAGAATAGCGGTCCGTATAGTAATAGAGTATAGAGGAAGAATAGCGGTCCGTATAGTAATAGAGTATAGTGGAAGAATAGCGGTCCGTATAGTAATAGAGTATAGAGGAAGAATAGCGGTCCGTATAGTAATAGAGTATAGAGGAAGAATAGCGGTCCGTATAGTAATAGAGTATAGAGGAAGAATAGCGGTCCGTATAGTAATAGAGTATAGAGGAAGAATAGCGGTCCGTATAGTAATAGAGTATCGTGGAAGAATAGCGGTCCATATAGTAATAGAGTATAGAGGAAGAATAGCGGTCCGTATAGTAATAGAGTATAGAGGAAGAATAGCGATCCGTATAGTAATAGAGTATAGAGGAAGAATAGCGGTCCGTATAGTAATAGAGTATAGAGGAAGAATAGCGGTCCGTATAGTAATAGAGTATAGAGGAAGAATAGCGATCCGTATAGTAATAGTGTATAGAGGAAGAATAGCGATCCGTATAGTAATAGAGTATAGAGGAAGAATAGCGATCCGTATAGTAATAGAGTATAGAGGAAGAATAGCGAACCGTATAGTAATAGAGTATAGAGGAAGAATAGCGATCCGTATAGTAATAGAGTATAGAGGAAGAATAGCGGTCCGTATAGTAATAGAGTATAGAGGAAGAATAGCGATCCGTATAGTAATAGAGTATAGAGGAAGAATAGCGGTCCGTATAGTAATAGAGTATAGAGGAAGAATAGCGGTCCGTATAGTAATAGAGTATAGAGGAAGAATAGCGATCCGTATAGTAATAGAGTATAGAGGAAGAATAGCGGTCCGTATAGTAATAGAGTATAGAGGAAGAATAGCGATCCGTATAGTAATAGAGTATAGAGGAAGAATAGCGGTCCGTATAGTAATAGAGTATAGAGGAAGAATAGCGATCCGTATAGTAATAGAGTATAGAGGAAGAATAGCGATCCGTATAGTATAGAGTATAGAGGAAGAATAGCGATCCGTATAGTAATAGAGTATAGAGGAAGAATAGCGGTCCGTATAGTAATAGAGTATAGAGGAAGAATAGCGGTCCGTATAGTAATAGAGTATAGAGGAAGAATAGCGGTCCGTATACTAATAGAGTATAGAGGAAGAATAGCGGTCCGTATAGTAATAGAGTATAGAGGAAGAATAGCGGTCCGTATAGTAATAGAGTATAGAGGAAGAATAGCGGTCCGTATAGTAATAGAGTATAGAGGAAGAATAGCGATCCGTATAGTAATAGAGTATAGAGGAAGAATAGCGATCCGTATAGTAATAGAGTATAGAGGAAGAATAGCGATCCGTATAGTAATAGAGTATAGAGGAAGAATAGCGATCCGTATAGTAATAGAGTATAGAGGAAGAATAGCGATCCGTATAGTAATAGAGTATAGAGGAAGAATAGCGGTCCGTATAGTAATAGAGTATAGAGGAAGAATAGCGATCCGTATAGTAATAGAGTATAGAGGAAGAATAGCGGTCCGTATAGTAATAGAGTATAGAGGAAGAATAGCGGTCCGTATAGTAATAGAGTATAGAGGAAGAATAGCGATCCGTATAGTAATAGAGTATAGAGGAAGAATAGCGGTCCGTATAGTAATAGAGTATAGAGGAAGAATAGCGATCCGTATAGTATAGAGTATAGAGGAAGAATAGCGATCCGTATAGTAATAGAGTATAGAGGAAGAATAGCGATCCGTATAGTAATAGAGTATAGAGGAAGAATAGCGGTCCGTATAGTAATAGTGTATAGAGGAAGAATAGCGATCCGTATAGTAATAGAGTATAGAGGAAGAATAGCGGTCCGTATAGTAATAGTGTATAGAGGAAGAATAGCGATCCGTATAGTAATAGAGTATAGAGGAAGAATAGCGGTCCGTATAGTAATAGAGTATAGAGGAAGAATAGCGATCCGTATAGTATAGAGTATAGAGGAAGAATAGCGATCCGTATAGTAATAGAGTATAGAGGAAGAATAGCGATCCGTATAGTAATAGAGTATAGAGGAAGAATAGCGGTCCGTATAGTAATAGTGTATAGAGGAAGAATAGCGATCCGTATAGTAATAGAGTATAGAGGAAGAATAGCGGTCCGTATAGTATAGAGGATAGATTAGAACTAGCGATCATTTAGAGATCACATGGCTTCCTACTTATGCGTTCCCTCTATGGTCTACGTAATTCAAAAATGAGATCCTCTGTGTGGCGATCTATGTTCAACCTCAAGTGTCGACAGCGACACTTTATTCCTATATAACACAGAGTATTTTATCCAAGCAATGAACATATTTCCGATATATTGATGAGGAGGCTCTATTAATATATTTCCGTAAAACTACATTACCTGAAATTGTAGATAAACTAAACAAAGTCGAACACACACATAGTTCGCTTAAGAAACAGAAACACATAACGCTTTACATTTCATAGATATCATGTTACACCGTACTGACAAGAACCGAAAACTAAGCGGTCATCGCAAATCAACTAATAAAAATGATTTCATTAATTTTTATTTTTACTAAAATAAGAAAATAAAATCCGGAATAATTATCGAATATTCTTTAAGAACACTCAGGTCCGCAATATTTATATGTAAACGAAAAATACACGGAAAATCCATTTCGTCCCTCTTATATCCTAATTATTTCATATTGAACGTGAAACTAAAGGCTTTTAAAAGATTTAAAATTAGGAAAATGGGCCATTCTGACAAATCGAATGAATCTAAAAATATTGTTCTACCCAAAACTACAATTGAACAGAATTTATCTAAATTTAAAAAAAAGTCCTTGTATATCAGATCCAGTGAGCCTTCCCTTTAAACAGAGGGAATGCTTACTGGGTCTGAATGTTATTGGATTCTAGTTTCTTGAAATTCATAATTTTTTTTTCTTTTTCTTTTTTTTCCTTCTTTCATTCCATTACATTCGTTAATTTAAATTAATTTACACGCCTTTTAAATTCCCAGAATAAATAAGCTTGATAAGTCCTGGGACGAAACCGGTTGTTTATATTTTAGCTTTTGCTTTAAATTAAAAAAATGCATTATAAATATTGTCTTTTCCTATTACTAAATTCTGTACCATAAAAAACTTATTTAAATATATATATATATATATATATATATATATATATATATATATATATATATATATATATGTTGACTCCCCAGTTCTTTTATTGGCGTATGAGGGTCAAGCAACTCAGTTCCGAGGAACCGACAGCTAGACATCTGGGCATGTGATTTGATAATAGTGTTGAATGCTTTCTACAGAACCAACTACACTTTTTAAAGGGCCGAATGCAGAAACCTGGAGAACTATGTACCACAATGTCTCCATAAGATCCACCGCAAGTTTTGAATTCAGAGTTGTCCTTCTCATAGACCAGTTGCCATCCCAGGCTATAGAGCCCAATCTGTCCTGCTATTTACACATACTCGGGCGGAGAGAAAAACAGGATTCATAACTTTCCCAATGGTATTAGCACGTACGTGAATGTTATGGATTCGACTGGAATATATATATATATATATATATATATATATATATATATATATATATATATATATATATATATATATATATATATGTATGAGGGGATATCAGTATTCAATGATGTTATTTTCAATTTTCCACTGGGACGCTTGAAAATGGTACAAACTATAAAAAATAATTAATAACTTTGGTCTTTAAGTAAACTCATATACAAAGATATGTGAGACCTCTGAAAGCGACTTACATTCCATCTCTACAAATTAGATGAAGTGCCTTATCTGTAGTACCAAACCAAACAGTCAACATCCGCTTACTTAATTACGATACCCATGGTGTTTGTTGCAAGCACCAGCTCTCTACACATATAAAGATAAAAAATTTTAGGCAATATACACGTCCTATTCAAAATTTATTCGAAATGAATTCCTCTGAGAATGAAATTTGATAGAAAACAGGAATTGTATTTTTTTTCATTTTGTGCTGAGATAGGCGGGAAATGTCTAAAATGTCAAAGGCAGTCTTGTGAAAGAATGGCTGATGGACGGACTGATCACTCTGTTCATTTTCCCTGAAACTTTGAGAAACATACTTACCCATATTTACATACAAATATATATATATATATATATATATATATATATATATATATATATATATATATATATATACACGCACACACACACACACATATATATATATATATATATATATATATATATATATATATAATATATAATGTTGTAGTATAATTGAAGTTGCTGTTGAATAATAAAATGTCGAAAAGTATAATAGCTTTTCTCAGTTTAACGATGAAGATGGCAACTTTATGATGCATGAAAGTCTTTTCACAAAATTGCAAAAATTTGCTGACAAAAGCCGATTAAAATTTGGCTTCTCTGCATTCTGATTTCTTGACAACAACAACAAAAAATAGAAATAGAAAGGAAAATAGTACGTCAAGAATCGCGGTAAGAAAAAAAAATATCCTGATATTTTTATCAGTAGCAACAAAAAGGATAGAAATTTCCAGGGAATGTCTGACAGAAAAGTGATATGAAGTTTGGAGCCGTGATCTCGTTGCTACGAGATTTTACGACAACAAAGACTGATAAAGATATTACAATTTATTTTTTATATACATAAAAAAATCGACATATTTCCTAAAATCAGGGAGAAATAGCTGCTTATATATATATATATATATATATATATATATATATATATATATATATATATATATATATATATATATATATATTGATTTATGATGAGAAAAATTGGAAAACCTTTAAAACGGCGTGTTTCACCGATGTAGCGTGTGTTGGGTTAAGCATTTTCAGATCCGAAAACTGTGTATACGGAAAATGCGTTGTGTCTTCTGGGGGTAAGAGGGCCGCTAAATTAAATTACCTTATCAAATCCGACGATCAGGGACTAGAAGATGTTTTTTTTTTACGTTGATAATTTTTCTTTTTTAATCATTTCACTGCAAATAAGGCGATAATGCCACTAGTACGCAGGGGCTTACAGGGAGTGAAAGTGAATGAAAAGACTGAATACAGGGAAGATTGAAAAAGAGAACAAAAGATGGAGAACATTTAAGAAGAGAGACGATGGCCATTGACGTTGCATTTAAAATTTTGTAGATTATAGTTAACAAAGAAGTGATTAAACGGAAGTGAGTTCCACTGGCGGGAAGTGCGAGAAAGAAGCTGTTAAAGTATGAAGAATTTTGACATTAGCTCACTCTCAGTGTATTATCTTTTTTTAATTTAACAATTCTTGACAATAACCAGGAAAAGGCATAACAACTCTGATCATCGCAAGAAACAATAGTAGCACAAAATAATAATGAGATAAAAACAATATCTGTCTATATTTCTGAGATGAGGTATTATGTACATTATTCGGACTATTGTCCTCATCTTTATCGCCATATTTAGTACAACGTTTTGGCCGTTGTACGCTCCGGCCTTCTTCAGGTGGTTTATTGAACCCTTTATTTCGCTCACTGGGATACTGTTCTGTGTGTTTAATGGATGTCAGTTATCAGTTATCTCCTGTTAATTTTTCCCCTTGAAAGTTCTCCACTGCCTTAACCGGGTTGAACTCACACTCTTAGGGTCTTGTCACTGGATCTAACCAACGCCTTTATCCACTGTGCCATATGTCCTTGAGGACATCTGTGTATGAATTTCTGGGTATTATAAACCTAATGTCTTCAGCAACCATTTTTACCAGTGCTCATTACTAAGCACAGTACTAGTTTGGCGGTTAGGTCTCATCATTTTAAAGTTGAAAAGGCTAGGTGCAACCGTAAGTTCTATGCTAACATTTTTCTTTTCTCGCACTTCTCGTTTGTGGAACACTCTTCCAGTTCCATGCTTTTCCATGCAATATCAATTGTTATCTGTCTTCATGGATACTCTTGTTCTAGTTTTCGCTCCTTAATGATGTTTCTGTTTTCACTTGTAATTCTTTCACACTCGGTGATCCTTTGCGTCTTTGTGGCTTTACTGCTTTGCATGGGGTGAAATGATAAAACAAACCGGGAGGCATCAAAATGTAAATATAAACTGTGAATGAGTTGAAGCTATCAAGTAAGGAAATGTTTGGAACATGAAAAGATAAGAATATATACCGGGTGTAACAGCGAAATTGTCCAAATCGTGTTACATCATAATTGTCCATCTCACAAAATGTTTAAGATCTAAAAAAAAAAAAATTACTAAACTGAGTTTCACTTTACCAGACATTTGTCGTAAGAATCACGAAAAACCTCTTTGAGTGATTCAGGGAGCAATAGAACAGGTTAAAATCTATTTGTGTCAATCCGACTCTCTTCTCAACTCAGAGAACGTTGGATAAATTTCAAAAAGAGGGAACAGTAGAGAGGGAAACTGGATAATGAGGTCACAACAGGAAGAGGGATCATTATTTCAACTTAGACCTAAAGAGATCAATTAGAAAAGATCTAACTTAATCCATAAGACGTTTGGAATACGAGAACGCATTTTCAGCTATGACAGTTCCAGGAGCTGTGAAAAAAAAAAGACTTGAAAATGAAATTGTACGTGAAACGTGAGAGGTAGGGTGTAACTCCAGGACAGAAAGTTAGATGTGTAGAGAGGGCGAAGACCATCCTGAATAAGTTGGAAAATCATCCTGGAAGAATATATATATATATATATATATATATATATATATATATATATATATATATTTGAAATTATTAGGAGAAATTGATAATTATATTTAAGTGATTTCAGACTCGATGAATCACTTAAATATAATTATCAAATTCTCCTAATAATTTCAAATGTATATCATTGCTTGAACCGGCTTCTAATGCTCTGGAGTGAGCGGCTTGGTGATAGTAGTCGTGGTTCCGGGAGACACCGTCCTATAGTTAAAGTGAATCTCAGTAGAGTTCCACCACGGAATTTGTGAGTGAGCGGAGCTATATTGAGTTTGATTTGCTACCTCTTCGTCACCGAGGTCCGTTGGAACAGTTGGTATTGTGTTTGCTTCACAACCTAACTGTCAGGGTTTCAAATATGAGTCCCAAATACAGGACGAAACGGACGTCCAGTGCTTCCTGTAGAGGTTTCAGACTCGATGAATCACTTAAATATATATATATATATATATTTGAACTTTTTTAATCATTCATAAGTTTACGATCCTTAGCTATGATTAATTAATGATAAACATGTCATTTTCGTTTATGGCCGATTTCGTCAGTATTCGTTTGTTAAGCTTGAAGAGTAATTATACATTTCTGCTCAAACGGAGCCAGTAATAACTGAACACTATTACCAGGATGCGATGTCCCAAGACATGGACAGTGCAATGAGATCATACAACGCCCGTCGATTAAATAAACTGTTTAATTCGAAGATTTCCTCAAGAGTAACCTGACGGACAAGCACATCATGATGGTTGTAAGACACAACAATCGAAAAGTTGTTATATCAACAACGAAGATAAGGACAATAATCTGAGTGTATATAAAGTAAATCCCACATCCCAACGCAGATTCACAAATAAAGAATTTGGTTATATCATTTTTATATAATTGTTGTATTTATTTAATAAATAATCATTAATCTATCTTAAATTATCATTCTCTAATATTCTGAGGGGCTTAATTCATGAATTCCACCAGTTGAGATCTTTACAGCCACGATCCGTTTTTCCATGTACATAGGGAAGAACATATCCTGATTAACATCCTATTCGATGAGTAAAAGAAGGAAGTTCCGTTCGGGCAGGTTCTTTTCAAGTGCCGCTCCCCTGAGGATGAAATATTAAACAGTATTAAAAATGTATAAGTTTCGAGTCAACCTTTAGCCATCATACATATCCTCATAATATACAATTATTACGTCCATGAAACAATCCAATTCAGAAACCTTTTACCTTGATTGGCTCCTAGGCCTCTTCTTGTGTGAACAATAGCGTAAAAATGAATTAAGGAGATCGAAAAAGAAGATTATGTTGACAAAAATTATCTTCTCAAATCAATGCTGTCTATCGTTATACATATTCATTTAACTGATCAATGGGGAGAACCGGATGGCCACATTCAATACATCAAAAGCGAAACTAGTAACGAGCAGAACCCTAACTTTCACACTGGACGGGTTTTCTCTCAAGGAGGCCCCTTTGCTTTGAATACCTTCTTGGACAAACTCACTCCAGACTTAAAGTAGAACTCGTACATATTAATCATCACAGCTAGGATCCGCTTACACTACCGCCATTCCCGTCGTATTCTATTAGGAAGAAGTAAGTTCCATCTGGAAAGCTTCTTCCTTCGGACTACTAGTTTGCGGACCCAATTCCCAAGAACATGATTTCTCGACAAATAAAGTCTTAACCTGATTAAATCTAGGTCTAACCGTCGTCGTTCCCACATATACTCTTAAATTTCGCTTCATACCACAACAACCTACTTCAGTAGCACTTTAACTTGAGTGACTTTTGGACCTTCTTTAAGGTAAAATTTAGTAAAAGAAATACCTACATAATCTTAATTGGCTTAATCTTAAGTAATTATTAAGCTTACACTATTAGAAAACTGAACTTTCGCTTTATAAAGAAGGTTAATCCAAAATGCTTACTGTCACTCGATAAATATCATTAACGTCTGAGAGAGAGAGAGAGAGAAAGAGAAAGAGAGAGAGGGGGGGGAGAGCTCACTTTTTAACGAAATAGGATTGTCGAGCCTGTGACGTGGTTCGGCGATGTCGAAGGGATTTATTTCCTGACCATCGACCGAGAGGTCTCGAGGTGAATCCTAACATCTGACTAAGACATTGAATAACAAACAGTGTAAAGGTTACAGGGCAGCTCCAGCTGTAAAATTCTCAAGGAGGATAGTCAGTCTGTCATTTGCTTTTCAGAAGAAGAAAAAGAAGAAGAAGAAAAAAACACGTAAGAAATGTCGTGATGGGGTCACGGAGCTCGGCTTCATCGTCTTCATTGGCATCGATGATAATATTGGTCTTGAATATCAACGATGGATTCGGCATTTTTTTTACCTAAATAGGTATGCCTCACATAACATGTACACGCACACACGTTACACTAGCACACACCCATATATATATATATATATATATATATATATATATATATATATATATGTATGTGTGTGTGTGTGTGTGTGTGTGTGTGTGTGTGTGTCTTTAAATGTTCTGATAGGGTGAATATTCAGAGGAAACAAAATGAATAAAAAGAGAAAACAGGAAAAACTATTCGTAGCTGACGCGTTTCGTCCCCTGGGGAAAATTCTCTACCACCAAGGACACATGGCACAGCGGATAAAGGCGTTAGTTAGATCCGGTGACAGGACGCAAAAGTGTGAGTTCAATACCCGTTTAAGGCGGTGGAGATCTTTGAGAGGGGAATTAACAGGAGATAACTGACACCCATTAGACATGGCACATCGAAGTAGAACAGTCTACCACAGTCAGCGAAATAAAGGGTTCACTTTGGCATTCCAACCACCTGAAGAAGCGTACAACGGCCGAAACGTGATAAATATGGGGACAAAGATGAGGACAATAGTCCTAATAATGTAAATAGTGTGCATAATACCTCATCTCAGAAATATAGACAGATACTGAAAGGCCAAAACGTTGTAATAAATATGGCGACAAAGATAAGGACAATAGTCCGAATAATGTAAATAGTGTGCATAATACCTCATCTCAGAAATATAGACAGATACTGAAAGGCCAAAACGTTGTAATAAATATGGCGACAAAGATAAAGACAATAGTCCGAATAATGTAAATAGTGTACATAATACATCATCTCAGAAATATAGACAGATACTGAAAGGCCAAAACGTTGTAATAAATATGGCGACAAAGATAAGGACAATAGTCCGAATAATGTAAATAGTGTACATAATACCTCATCTCAGAAATATAGACAGATACTGAAAGGCCAAAACGTTGTAATAAATATGGCGACAAAGATAAGGACAATAGTCCGAATAATGTAAATAGTGTGCATAATACTTCATCTCAGAAATATAGACAGATACTGAAAGGCCAAAACGTTGTAATAAATATGGCAACAAAGATAAGGACAATAGTCCGAATAATGTAAATAGTGTGCATAATACATCATCTCAGAAATATAGACAGATACTGAAAGGCCAAAACGTTGTAATAAATATGGCGACAAAGATGAGGACAATAGTCCGAATAATGTAAATAGTGTACATAATACCTCATCTCAGAAATATAGACAGATACTGAAAGGCCAAAACGTTGTAATAAATATGGCGACAAAGATAAGGACAATAGTCCGAATAATGTAAATAGTGTGCATAATACCTCATCTCAGAAATATAGACAGATACTGAAAGGCCAAAACGTTGTAATAAATATGGCAACAAAGATAAGGACAATAGTCCGAATAATGTAAATAGTGTGCATAATACCTCATCTCAGAAATATAGACAGATACTGAAAGGCCAAAACGTAATAAATATGGCGACAAAGATAAGGACAATAGTCCGAATAATGTAAATAGTGTGCATAATACCTCATCTCAGAAATATAGACAGATACTGAAAGGCCAAAACGTTGTAATAAATATGGCAACAAAGATAAGGACAATAGTCCGAATAATGTGAATAGTGTACATAATACCTCATCTCAGAAATATAGACAGATACTGAAAGGCCAAAACGTTGTAATAAATATGGCAACAAAGATAAGGACAATAGTGTGAATAATATAAATAGTGTGCATAATACCTCATCTCAGAAATATAGACAGATACTGAAAGGCCAAAACGTTGTAATAAATATGGCGACAAAGATGAGGACAATAGTCCGAATAATGTAAATAGTGTGCATAATACCTCATCTCAGAGATATAGACAGGGATTAACGTTGTTAAATGAACGAAAGAGAGAGCAGATAGATATGCAGCTTATGCGAATATGTTGAAAATATATCAGTTAATACTAGATTTAATGTTTTTCATGATTGTAGCGATAGGTGAAGCATCCTCTTGGGAGTTTTCTTCCACAAAGTAAAGATTGCTGAGAAGAAACAATCCGAGCAAGTGTCTTCTTATTAAGGAAGGCAAATCGGAATGGTTCATGTCAGTGTCTTTGGCATGGCGGGTCTTAGCTGTGACGACCAGAACTAAGGAAGTTAGCTCACCAGAACAGTTGCCATAGACATAGCGATAAATTAGAGAGAGGCTTTCGACGTTTCGTATGTGATAAAGGGATTCTTGGGTGGGGGAAAGAATCCATCATCTGCAAGGCCACGTAAACGCTTTTGAATTCTGTCCAATTGGGGGAGGAGAGATAGAGAGAAAGAAAGAGAGAGAGAGATAAATAGAGAGAGAGAGTGTGTATATAGGGGTGTTGGTGAAAGATATAGAGTGATACAGAGAGAGAGTGTGTGACGCTGTGGGTGAGAGAGAGTGTGTGTGTAGGGGTGTGGTGAGTTGGTGATAGATAGACAGAGAGCGAGTGGGAGAGTGTGTGTGTAAGTGTGTGCGGGTGTGGGTGAGAAAGGGAATGTGTGTGTGGGGTGTTGGATGTGGGTGAGAGAGAGGAAGAGAGAATGACAGAGAGAGAGAGAGAGAGTTGACTGGGAACCTCCAGCCCAGATATAGGAGTAGAAGGAGGGAGAAGTATTTTTCTCCACCCTCCGTTGGTGAGGAGATGACTTGACTTGTATCGGTTTTCACCCTGGTCGGGTTGAACCGGCTTCCTCCCGTAAAGCATCTCGGACCATCGCTACCCACGCCCGCCGATCCTGAGCCAGTTCACACGAAATGGCGAGCCACTTGCGATTCCATCGTCAAAGACCAACTACTTGCGGACCCGATTGTACTGCTCGGTCATCCTTGATCGTGCTTGCCCACCTCTTCAGCTGCCCACTGACACGTCTTCGCCAGCCAGGATGAGATGGAGGGAGAAGTATTTTTCTCCACCCTCCGTTGGTGAGAGGAGATGGTCTCTCTTTTATTTCATTTGGATTTAATTCCAAACAATATTTGCTGTAAGGGACTATGACATAATCGTTATATTTGTTTCTATTTCTTACCAATTCCAAAAAGAAAGGGAGATTCTTCTGTCTTTGTATAGTACGCAGGTGTTAGATGTCCAAATTTAAACATTTTAAAAATATTCGATCAACTTTCAACTTTGACGAATGGAAATTATGGAAAACGCTAATTTTTAATGTAATTTCTAATGTAATACTTAATGAAATTTGAAGTGTAATGTTTAATGTAATTTTTCAAAAATTATAGAATATTTTCATATTTAAACTTGAATATCTCGCGTCATTTTATCAACGATAATTTTTATGTAGTCAAAAAATTTTCATAAATACATTGTGTAGGGAGGTTCGAAAGTCTTGTCACCCTCTAGCAATCATTAAGCTTAAACGATTTCAGATAAATCCTTTGTGTATTAGCATTGTGGTTTTGGGAAGACCGTTTTCGTAGTGACTTCTCCGGTGATTGTAGCACAGATACCTCCACCTATGCACATGTGTGCCTTCGCGTTGAGGGTCGTCCTTTCATCGGTTTTGTCTATAATTGATTCAGCGAGAAGCAGTTTATGTTCTCGTCGCAGTATCGTCTTCTTCCTAAGGAGCAAGTTTGCCGAATCTTGCAGTGAAGTCATGTCGCACAACCGCCATGCTTTTGCCAGAATACACACGATCATGTGTCCAGACACTTGCAAGCAACCTCTCTTCCCACGTGTAGGAGAGCGTGTTAGCCATTTTAAATAGAAAATTTTATCATAATATCATATAGGGGTGACAAAGGGTGTGTTTGATTTCGATAAAGGAAGAAAACACATTTCAAATTTATTTTTTTAGTATATAAATCTTTCTCTCTCTCTCTCTCTACATTATATATATATATATATATATATATATATATATATATTTCTTCGTCGATTTTAAAAAATTAAATTACTATCAAACATTAAAATCTTTCTTTACATAAATTGCTAAAAATCACCCCTCCTCCTGTCTCTCAGTAAAGCTTAATGACAGCTTCTTTCTCTTTACTTCCTCCTTCTTTCTTTTTATTTTTTCTTTCTTCTCCCCCTTCCCTTTCAATATATCACTTCCGTTAAGTTAGCCGATTAAATAGGTCAATGTCTGGTCCCTCCTCTCCTAATACTACGTATGATAGATAGAAATATTAAAATAAACCCTCTCTAAACTCGATCATGTCTATCGCATCACTCCTCAGTGCCCTCTCTGTTAAATTACATAAACTTAATACTACCCGTCAAAAGTGAAAATGTTCATTTCATTTTTCGTTTCACCTTTTGGAAGTGTAGTCTGAGGTTCCTACGTCCTTTAAAAGGGTTATGGTGAAATAAATTATTACATAGAGCCTTAAAGTGGTTTGTTTTTCTTTAAATTATTAGCTCTGAATTTACATTTCTCTCTCAGGATTTCATCCTCCTTGGGACTACGTATACGGATTACCAAATGTTTCCTAACTGAATTATATATATATATATATATATATATATATATATATATGGAGAGAGAGAGAGAGAGAGAGAGAGAGAGAGAGACGCTCGTGTGTATGTGTGTGCGTGCATGGGCATTATTTCAAACGAATAATGTTTGGATGGAACATTGTGAAAACACCATAATTTAAAAAAAAAATATTGCCTATTTTCTACATTTCTGAGATTAAAGAAAGTGGTTGCTCACAAAACACGGTACAGGATGGTTAGTGTCTTGATTTCAGAAAAAATATTTGTTTTTAGCGGAGAAACTCGAGTTGTTCGTTTGATTAGTGAAAATCGATATCAACTTTTGAAATCTGATCACGTTTTCTCATTTTAAAGTCTGTTCCTGGACATCCTCTTCCCACCCACTGGTAACCACACCCACTCTCTGTAAGGAGCCAAGGTAGCAAAGAACAGAACATGAGACTTAATAGAAGTAAAAGGAGAAAAAAAAAGAACAGAAATTGTCGGAATCTCTACTCCAGATACGCCTGTCTTCTGCCTCATCTTTTATCATAAATCACCTTTTCTCTATTACAGAGATGCAAACTCGTATAGTCTCTTTCTCTTTAAATTGCACACACACAATCACAGTTATATATTCAGTAATTGTACTTGTTTGACATTTGTATCCAGTATATATTCAGCGTATATATTTAGTATATTTTGTATGTGTTTAGTATTAGGAAGTTGCAAAGTAAATACATTTTACCAGAAACGGTATAAAAACAAGTTAAATTTATTCAAATGTTATTTATCAAAAATCTAATTACCTCCATCTTCAATGATTGCAGTCAAAAGGCAAAGTTTCCATTTCACATGAATTCTTTGAGACTTATGAAATATTTCAGTGATTGAAATAAAGGAAAATCTTTAGGAACCAAATCTGGTAAGGCCAAATCTAGTGACGCCAAGTCAGGGGAGACCAAATCCGGTAAGACCAAATCTGGTCAGGCCAAGTGTGATGTGGCCAAATCTAATAAGTCCAGATCAGAGGAGGCCAAATCTAATGTGGCCTAATCTAGTAAGGGTAAATCTAACTTGACCAAATCTGGTAAAGGTAAAATCTGGTAAGGCCAAATCTGGTAAGGGTAAATCTAAGGTGGCCAAATCTAATAAGTCCAGATCAGAGTAGGCCAAATATGGTGAGATCAAAACTGGTAAGGCCAAATCTAACGTGGCGAAATGTGGTAAGGGTAAATCTGGTGTAGGCAAATCAGGTATGGCCAAATCTAATGTTGCCTAATCTAGTAAGGGTAAATCTTATGTGGTCAAATCTGGTAAAGGTCAATCTTATCCGGCCAAATCTGGTATGGGTAAATCTGGTGTGGCCAAATCTAATAAGGCCAGATCAGAGGAGGCCAAATCTGGTGAGATCAAATCTGGTATGGACAAATCAGGTACGGCCAAATCTAATGTGGCCTAATCTAGTAAGGGTAAATCTAATGTGGCCAAATCTGGTAAAGGTAAATCTGATCCGGCCAAATCTGGTAAGGGTAATTCTGGAGTGGCTAAATCTAATAAGGTCATATCAGAGGAGGCCATATTTGGTGAGATCAAATCTAGTGGAGCCATATCAGGTAAGACCAAATCTAATGCGGCCAAAACTCATAAAAGTAAATCTGGTGTAGCCAAATCTGGTAAGGCCAAATCTGATGAGATCAAATCTGATCTGGCCAAGTCTGGTAAGGCCAAATCTGGTAAGGGTAAATCTGGTGAGGCCAAATCAGGTAAGGCCAAATCTAATGTGTCCAAATTTGGTAAGGGTAAATCTGGTGTGGCCTAATCTGGTAAGTTCAAATCTGGTGAGGGATGGAGGATGTTGAAGAACATCCTATACTAATAATCTTCAAGAGAATAGTAGATTTTCTCTACCAAAGCAGAATATTTCCATATACCGAACATGTGAACATTGACAAAGTTTAAGTGAATATTTAAACGAAAGGAAACATATTTAATATCAGAAAGAGACAGCTGAAATGTCTAGATAACATAATGAGGAAAGAGGGCTTGGAATATTTGATACTCATAAGACACACTGAAGGTAAGAGAGATTGAGGAAAACAATACCGAACCTACCTATTGATCTTGAGTAAATGGATGATGGAAGAACAGGGTTTAGGAGAGATAACAAAAAGACAAAAATTATTAAGCGGTACAAAGGACAGGAAGTTGTGGAGGTCTTGATCACCAAAGGTATACGACATTTCCAAGAAGAAGAATACTTCTTTTAACCAATCAATTTGCTGGAAAGAAACATCTGTAGTGTCCAAGTATCCGTTAATAGCCAACACCTTTTTTAATGCAAAAAGAGCTTACTTCTGTGGATGTTGTTCTACCCTTTGGTGTTGGCACTAGTTTTTCATTTTCTACTGACATGTAAAATCCATCTAAGAAATCTTTTTGTTAAATGTACTACGATGATTGTAAATATATCCATTAAAATTAAAATGGAAGAAATACTTGTCCAAAATTATCGATGGTTGACAGTGCTTTCCCTAAGAAAATTTAGAAATAATAGTAATTCGTAATTCATATTTCGACTAATATGACACATTATCAAATAAAACAGCACTTAAAAAGCAGAAAAAAAGAAGGAATACGGTTCGACTTGATTTTTTGCAATTATAGATCATCCTATGAAGTACTTGTCATGGCAAAAGTGGCATCCTTACGAAAACAGTTTATCAGTCGGAATCTGCCAATGACACAAAAATCACTGAGGCATTAGATTATAAATTCAACATGGGAAAAATTGCCTTGGATTAAAAAAAAATCGTTATCACCCCAAGCAAGGAAGTAAAGCCACTAAGACGCCATGGGGTACAGGGTGTGGATGAATTAGGAACAGAAAGGTTAATTCCGACTACACCTATCCAGCTCAACTGTAAATTGCTGAGATCTCGCTGCCACTCTAGTATTTCGCCTAAATTCATAAAAGTCTAGGTACCATAGCAAAGAGGTCATCGGGAAAATTACCATGAAAAATTTTATAAAAAAGGCACAGATAGGCAAACTTATGGCGGTGAGCAAGTGACTGATGCCGAGCCACCAGATCATGACGAATAATATTGCTGATTCTTCTTTTGATCTTATCAAGTAACTCAAGGTAAATAGCAAAGACATCGGACCATACATGTCAGCTATATTCTAAGCACGGACGAGTGATAGGCATAGATATATAAGATAGATTCCGTAGAGAAACATTTTCTTAACCCGACAGTGAACAGAGTTTCTCATCAACTGACCTAGCAATGGATTCAGTATAGTGTCCTTCCACTTCATGTCAGCTGAGAATGTTAGCCTGAGGAGGCTCAACGAGACACTTTCCTGGAGGTTAGCATCAGCCATGCTGATGGAAGGCAAAGAGGGGTCCCTCAGATTATTAATGGAGAGAAGTTTAATTTTGGAGACGTTAAAATTGACATGCCATGGTTTGCTCCAGTTAACCACGGTCTTGAAATCACTTTGTACATCAGCTGCTATTTTGAACTTGTCGGACAGGTCAGCCTTACTATCGTGACCGGAGTAAATGGTAGTATCGTCAGCGTAGATGCCAAGTTATCCAATGTCTATGGAAAGGCCTCGAGAGCTGCTACATAAACTCTCCAGCCATGGAATCTTTGGAAAAGCTCTCTTATTTATCAAGTCCTTTTTTAACAAATAGGTCTCTGAAAATCTTTAACATCCAGTTATTGGAAGCCCTTAATATCAATGCCGGTATTCCACTGAGATTTCTCGTCGGTGATATTTTTATTTTACGGTATATTGATGATCCTCCTAAGAGTATACTCCGATTATTAATAAGTATCTATCCAGATGATACAACAGTTGATAGATGCACCTCTAAAAACGTGGAAGACCAGAACCTTGCAGCTCCTTTCTACTCTGATGTAGTCCAGGTGGCTCAATGGTGTAAAGGAGTGGCTAGTAAAAATCAGTAAGGTCAAAACCACAACTAGTAACGTTCCATCACCACCCATTAGACCCCGACCTTTCACCTACCTGATGTATGAGTGGTCTGTCAAAGAGGCTTGTCTTGAATGTTTCTTGCGACACAAGCTCCCCGCAGGTCTCAAGTAGAGCTAATATGCCCGATCTTTTGGCAAAGATGCTGGAAAAATGGTTGGTTCTTTGTACCGCTTCAGTAAGTATCTGAAACCTACTGCTAGGCTCTATTTTTACAAGAACCGCAGATCAAACTAAAAAAGGGGGAGAATTGCTGCCATATATGGATTGCAGCAGCCCAGTCCTCACTTGCCTGTCTTGATAGAGCTCAAAAGCGTCTCGGCGGGTTTGTGGGCGATGAATTATTTTCCAGCCTACAGCTCCTTTTCTACAAGTGAAAAGTTGCCAACCTGTGGCTGATTTATCGCTACATCCCTGGCATTTTTCCTTAGACCCACCCGCCGTGACCTTTAAATCTGTAAACCCGTCATGTCGCGTACACAAGAGTGAATCGTCCCCATTCCCTTCGTATTCCTCTAGCAAGAATTATTGGCAGTTTATTTTTTCCCAAGAACTGCCTCTTTGTAGAATACATTGCCGGTAAGATGCTTTCACAATCACTATAATATTGACCTCTTTACATCTCGAGTTAACCCTTATCTTTCCAGCATAGTCTCATGAACTTCCCTTCTTGTCCTTTCTTACACTCATACAACACCACATAGTAACCATCTACCTTGAGTAGCTCGTGAGACTTGTATCGGGTGAACATTAGTATAAATGTTTCTTTTCCTGTTGTTTTTTAATGGCCGTACAGTAATCTTGTACAAATAATGTCTGCATGTGACCTGCGAGAATACCCAGTGTGGCGACCGAGGATTTTTTAAATAACCAATTTGTTGTAGATCCTATGAATAAATTCGGCAACTAATTGAGTGCGAAAAATTCAGTTTTGTGGAAGCCTGAATTTATTCAACCAATATTTCACTATCTTTCTATCCAATTCATCCTTTCAGCACTCTGTAAAAAAAAAAGGAAAATATTCTTTTTCATCTAGCCTCTCCTATGTTTTTATATGTAATTTACTGTAAACATCTAATCTTGCAACCTGAAACTGCGATCAATGTGACCATTTACATTTTTAATTTTGTCGGTCTGCTGTACAGTAATGACCTGAAGAGTTCGAATAAAATCAACTGAAATTACGGTAAAAAGTACCCGTGAGCATATAATAAATTCACACCGCTTTCTATAACTCAAAGATCAACAAATTTTAAAATAGTTAATCGCAAAAGCCTGGTGCTAAAACAGTCATACCAAAAATCCCCTTCACCGTTGAAACTGTTAGATGTAGACGTCTCTTCTACTCCAATAGCTTCATGTCTCGCACATCTCGCCTGTGGAACTCCCTTCCTTATTCCTGTTTCCCTGACAAATACAATCTCCAACTATTTAAGTGTAACGTCAATCGACATCTCCAGTTGCCTTGATCTATCCACTTCCCTTCTCCACATCGTTTCACCTTTCATTCCTATCGGCTCTCGCTCCAAATCTTCTGTAACCCCCTTGCCTTGATCGATCCACTATCTTTCTCCACATCCTCTCCTTTACCACTCCTATCTGGTCTTCCTCCAAACCTTCTGTAACCCCTTGCGTGCTAGTGGCTTCCAGCCTTGCTTGGGGTGATAAGCTTAAAAAAGAATGTTAACTTAAAGATTTAAGAGTATTCTGCCGGTCTATGTTTCTGAGATAAAATATTGTAATTATTTACACTATTTAGATTGTTCGGACGAGGGTCCTCATATTTATTGTTATATTCACGACGTTTCGGTTGTTGTACGTTCAAGCCTTCTTCAGGTGATAGGAATTTCTTTTATTTCGTCCATCGGGGTAGATTGTTCTAGTTTCATGCTTCTTCCACATGTCTCAGTTATACCCCTTTAACTCAACTCTCCAAATTTTTATTTAGCACTGCAGTAGCATTGAACTCAAAACTCTTTGGGTCAAGTCACTAGATCCGTGACTATTCTACTGTGTCTTATGTCCTTGAGTACAACAATGTATGCATTTTGGGGACTTATAAACTTAAAGTCTCAGTCTAATTTTTTTACTAGAGCTCATATTGCAATTTTTGCTGTTATTATTAATTTTTTTTACTAGAGCTCATATTGCAATTTTTGCTGTTTTTATATATTTTTTTACTAGAGCTTATATTGCAATTTTTGCTGTTAATTATTTTTTTACTAAAGCTCATATTGCAATTTTTGCTGTT
The DNA here is from genome assembly GCA_964036315.1 of Acanthosepion esculentum. Lineage (NCBI taxonomy): Eukaryota > Metazoa > Mollusca > Cephalopoda > Sepiida > Sepiidae > Acanthosepion > Acanthosepion esculentum. The sequence goes on from OZ038491.1 coordinate 26,348,917, forward strand.
ATTATATATATTTTTTTTACTAGAGCTCATATTGCAATTTTTGCTGTTATTATATATTTTTTTTACTGGAGCTCATATTTCAATTTTTGCTATAATTATAAATTGTTTTTAATAGAGCTCATATTGCAATTTTTGCTGTTATTATATATTTTTTTACTAGAGCTTATATTGCAATTTTTGCTGTTATTATAAATTTTTTTACTAGAGCTCATATTGCAATTTTTGCTGTTATTATATATTTTTTTTACTAGAGCTCATATTGCAATTTTTGCTGTTATTATATATTTTTTTACTAGAGCTCATATTGCAATTGTTGGTGTTATTATAATTTTTTTTACTAGAGCTCATATTGCAATTTTTGCTGTTATTATTGCTTTTCTCTAGCATTCTTTATTACTGGTACACATATTCTATGCATTTCTATGCTTGGTCGGCTCAGGGGACTTTTGTAACCGAGCATATGTGCTGATTCCTTAAGTTTTCGTATTTTCTAGTGATGTTCTCTGTTATTTCAGCCATATCCGTCAGGGAGATTTGATTTCCCTTTTCCCTCCATATGTGGTCAGCTATGTTTGATTTTTGTATTTCCCCTCGTGTTACGACTTTATGTTTTTGCAGTCTTACCTTAAGGGGGTAGCCTGTTTCTCCTTTTCATTTATTTACCACAGCAGGAGATGACGGAAACATAGTTCTTAGTCACCTGAAGAAAGCCGGAGCGTACAACGTCCGAAAAGTCGTGAATATCACAACAAGGATGATAACAACAGTCCGAACAATGTAAATAGTGTAAATAAGAATAGTCTGCTTTTAAGTTAGATTTTAAGGAAATTTCCACGAATATGTAAAGCATGAAGATTTTTTGGTAAAAGGTTACAATTTGCAGGTTTTGCAAAAAATAATTTTCTCTACTCAAGGGGAAAAAGGGTGCGTAAGTTCAATTTTTATTTTTAAAAATTCTATTTTCCTTCTTTTAAAACTTTTCTCGGCAGCTTCCGCACAGATAATTTGACATTGTCATTTCCTACGGGCGACCATGAAGGTAAAGATCAACACTGAGACGCAACTTATGCGATCAAGTCGTTTATCTACTTATTTAAGACGGCGGCAAATGTCTGCATGCGACTTCCGCAGGTAAACAAATTTGATGACCTCAAAAACAGTCTGTGTCAAGTCAGAGTGTTTGTCAAAGAAGCACTTGACGTAACCAAGTTTCAGGTTGCAACTGAGTTTGGTGAAGCTCTAAAAAAGACGAAGTATAAATTTATTTCGTTTCTCTTTCCTCAGGGATCTGATAATTTGCAAAAATCTATAACTATAGGAGTTATTTTTATTGAAATTGATACTAACATATAAGATATCGGTATTTACATTTCTGGATAAAAACCTATCATTTAATTTTGTATTTTTAATGTCAACTATATCGCGCTGTCATGAAATACATATGTCCAGTCACAATATATCATCGTCCGGTTGCTGGTGAATATATATATATATATATATATATATATATATATATATATATATATATATATATATATATATATATATATATATATATATATATATATATATATATATATATATATAATCTTATAAATATGAGTAATTATACTCGTCTGGACAAACCTTAGGTGTTTGGCTTGTAAATGAAGAAACCAATACCCAAGGAAAAATAAGGAATAAAAAAAAGAAAGAACTAAGAACATATAATTGAGGCGAAAAGAATCGTCCAGAATCCAAGCTCAGAGTCCAAAGAAAAATAACCCTCCAACACGAGTAAAGTAAAAATAACAAAGCAAAGTGCTCAAGTAGAGCAAATCTAACTATAAACCTAAAGAGCCAGGCTCTTTAGGTACATAGTTATGTATATATATATATATATATATATATATATATATATATATATATAATTGTTTATTTAAAAATTATAACATAAATATTTATGTTATAATTTTTAAATAAACAATTATATCTGATCTACTCTGTATTGAGCACTCTTTTAAGAATAGTAATTGTTGGTTATTGGAATTTATTCCGTATACACCAATCCTAGACTTGTATATATATATATATAGATATATATACCTCAACATAGGAATAGACTATTTCAAACCGTCCCTGCGTATCAGTTTTAATAATTAATATTACTAGGATCCACCCGGATTATATACCAACGGAACGGTTGCCTGTACTATATATATATATATATATATATATATATATATATATATATATATATATATATATATATATATATATATATCCTAAGATTAAGGTTAATTGAGTTAATTCCCTGTTTATGTTGGGGCATTCACCGACTTTTACTGAGGCCCGATTCGGCACTTGGTGTGTTAGAAAAAACCTTCTCGATCAATCTTGATGGCGCCTAGATCTGATGTGTCACCGACTGCAAAGCTTACATTTGTATTGTTGAGGGTAATCTCATTAAATATAAAAGTTACTTCATAGATCAAAGGTTCATGCTGAAGAGTAAATTCAATACAAACATCAGGCTTTGCTAATCAGCAAATTTTTGTTAATCAGCATTCGAAATACTTCTTATTTTATATATATATACATATATATATATGTATATATATTAAGACATTTTTATGTTTATACATTCTTTTTATAGATACAAATATTTAAGTAAATGCTCTGTTTATAATAAACAGTATTAAACAACATTTACCGACCTGAATGTCCGAGAAATTTTCATAGAAAATATTCGTCCTCCGACAGGATTCGAACCTGTATCCTATACGGAACCGTCATATAGCCTGACGTCCCTCTAACTGATTTTGGCCACAGAGGAGCGTTCGGTTAGCAAGGTCGATTTTACTGTCTTTAAACTACAATCTGTCATGATTTTATCACGTACATTCATATCTGCTCATGGCGTATCCAAATGTAAATAAATGACGTCGCACATTATCAAAAGTCCGACAATTATTTTAAGACATTTTTATGTTTATTATAAACAGAGCATTTACTTAAATGTTTGTATCCATAAAAAGAATGTATAAACAAAAAAATATCTTAAAATAATTATCGGACTTCGTCCATTCAATAATAATAATAATGATAATATATATATATATATATATATATATATATATATATATATATATATATATATATATATATATATATGTAGAGAGAGAGAAAGAGAGAGAGAGATTAGAGTGTGCAACTTAAATATTTTTCTTGCTTTTTCCTTTTATTTATTAAAGAGTCATATTATTTACTTACTATTAAATAATTTTTGTTAAATTACGTTGCTTCCTCAGTGAAAGTGTATCCATTCGTCGTCAATATTGTAGCAAAAATTCTGTTTCAAATATTGCATATGTATCCGTTGCAATTTTTAATTTGTGTTTCATGACATCTCACTTACAAAGACTTAACAAAGACCATTTTGATTGGTTGAACCGATTATCACCATAACATGTCTAGCTACTTTACATTTGTATATTTTTCGTATATTTTATTATTTTTTTCCTCTCTTATGCCTTTTCTCTGTACAAGAGACTATACCTTGTGTCTTTCTTTCTTTTGTGCTATTCTTTGTATGTAAAAATAAAAAAAACTAGTAATAATCCAGATTTACTACCGCCTGATGAGATTCAATAATATGCATCGAAACATGAGTACATTTATGTAGCGGTTCTTTACATTTGTTCTAATGTAATATCCTATGATAAAGAATATTGGTCTAGTATTGTATTGAGCCCTATATTTAAATTAATGTAATGTACGTTTGACTTTATATTTGATTCGTTTTCATTTCATTTGAATATATATATATATATATATATATATATATATATATATATATATATATATATATATATATATTTGCTCCTGAAAAATTAATTACGGTTGAGCTCTTTGGTTTGAGATGTGGGTTTGAAAACAGTGAATATTTAAGCTAATATTGCACGACTCTTCGGCAGAATTGAGTCACTGTCAGTCACTGTGTGTTTATCTAAATCTAAAAATAAACACGCAAAAATTCACCTTCATCCCTGCCGTGCCCCGACGGCTTAGTGGGAGAAGTTCCGACTGACGCAAATTCAGTCGGGTTTCGATCCTAGCTAGAGGCAACCGGACGTCTAGTCACACTGATGAGCAGTGAAACAGCGAAACAGTCTGTCTGTGGATGACAAATATATATATATATATATATATATATGTTGAACATATGACATTTTGCCCTCAGGGTATTTGATTCAAAATCTGAACATTAACTTAAGAACTGGAATCTTGTTCGTAAATAACCTCGTCATATCGAGATTTTCTTATTGATCTCATGCGTGGTGCCAGACCTGTTCAGAAATATGCAAACTGCTGTGTACAACCACGGCCTCAGATAAATAATTAAAAATGAGTTCGTGCGAATGAATCCTGTAGGTATTAGCGAGAACCAAACTACCCTTCTTCGAAGCTTGTGGACTGGCGCTATCAGAATCAAAGCAGAAACAAATAACTAATATTCTGTAGCATAAGACTCAGCATACTTCTTGCTGTACCCTACTACTGCGAAAATGGACTGCTCCTACTTAAAAATAAGGCAAGTAGTTACATTAGAGTAGGATTTGAGGAGTAGTTGATTTAATCAAATATTTCCGATCTTTGTATGAGAATAAATCTTTCCTTCCTCTATGTAGTCTTGTATTCCTTCGATACTCTCTCTAACTAGGGCCTTCCTAATTCTCGGCAATTTTGAATAAAGAGAACATTACAACATAATACTTACAGAAACCACATCACTTGAAGACATTTAACAGCAGCAGGAACTAAAATGGATAGCACATGTATATCGGAGATAAATTAATGACGTGGAAAGATGTGGACATTTCCCACTTCTTGAAACAAAATGTTAGAAAAGAATCCCTTCCCATCAACAATGGAGAGGACAATGAAAGGTACAGGAATTAAGAAACTTATTTCCCTGAAAAAATGTTTTAAAAGACAGATTTTATAAAAATTATTTTAAGCAAGGAACATTTTTAAAATTAAAATATCTAAAGATATGAAATGACAGATTATTTAACGCCGATTATTGTAAGGATTCTCTTTCTTTTCAATTTCTTTGGTAATGAGTACAGAATGTACATTCAAATTGACATATCTTCTAGTTAAATCTTTTCAAAAACGTTTTTAAAAAATCAATTTTTCAAATTTAATTTGTCACAACTAATATTCTCCTACCGAAAAAAAAATAATATTTAAGTTTCTCATGAAAAGCAACATAGAAAAAGCACCCAATTTGTTAAAATACCTCAAAAATCATTTTTGTCAAGAAGTATGTGACGCCTTACTATTCATGATCTCGTAAAATTACAGAATGTGTGGTTTTCGGCAAGAAAACAGCCCAAAATTCGAGCTATGAACTAGGATGTCAAAGATAGAACTGGGAACTGTTTTAACATATCATGGAAAATGTGACACCGAAATCCGAAGTCGCATTGAAATCGCAAGCGTGTTTTCCTGATATGTAATACCAGTCTTCCTATATGGCAGTGAATGACGGACAATTTCCTGACAGTTTAAGAGAAAACCTGAGGCAACAGACAAACGGATGCTCAGAATACCATAAAATAAACATTTGAATAACGACGATGTTTTAAGGAAAATAAAATGCTAACATTCTTATAATGATTCTTAATCGTCACAAGAGTATAACAGCCTCTGAGGATAACATTCAATATCAATGATTTGAGAGATTTAACTGCTCGTTTGAGATAACAGACAAAGGTGCTAACGAGATGTCGATACTTCAAAGGCTTATTATAGTTTGACACCTGCTGTGTATCAAGGTAAATCAAGGTATGAGTGACTTGCGAAACATACTTACTTGTTTTACTCATATTTCAGGCGATTCATGGAGGTATTTACGACGAATTTCCTGAGTTTGGTCAGTGCCATAGTAGTGATATTAACTAAATATAGAACTCACATGAAATTGGATGTGAAGTCTTCGTATTAAACATAATTTTCAGAGGAGAGCGTGAAGTAAGTTTACTTTAGCATAAAAGCTTCAGCAAGATACACACAGATTATCGAAGTCATTATAATGGCCAATGTTGTAGAAAATATGCATTTCGATATAAAGGTTACTTCTTCTTAACTTCATAATCTTCTTTTCTTCTCGCAAGTATGATGCAGTTGACATCAAGGTTTGTCCAATACACTGCCAACCAAGGCTAACAAACTTTGTCTACGCATGTTCGAAATGGGACTGATGTAGTTAATATACCCACATATGGTCATTAAATTGAAATTAAAAAAAAATTAACTCTTGGTAATTTATTCAGAAAATATTCGCATAAGCACTCAGAATTCTGGCGTTTGTTTTAATATCGAAATGAAGAAATAAGATAGTTTTCTTTGGAACCTAAATAAATGGAAAATTCTAATAATGGCTGACATATTTTCTCTCAAAGTTATTTGGTTAAAGAAATCAGTAGTTTTAGCCACGGGAAATAGTTGAGTTGATATTAGATATTTGCTTTTCCTGAAATCTAAGCCGTATCTTCACTGATGACTCTGGATCGATTCTCTTCCGATGGTGCTGAGATTAAAGCAATTGGTTGTAGGTCACAAGCTCTTTTATCCCAATTTTAATGCAGAGTTCATGAATCACCGATTTTATGACACAAAATTTACTTAAGTCGAAATAACCGCTTTTCAGGTGAAACATGAAGAGGAAATATTACTCCAAGAATCATCTTGTTAATCACAAAAAATCACAATGCATTTTCATACCTGCTGTTTGAAATTCAGAGATAAAAATTTTCATTATTTTACGCTTTATTCAGACTTACGCGTGAATATTTGTTGATATTATTTTAATGAATCGCAGCCATAAAATATAATAGCTATAAAGTTAAGTCTGGAAAAGACTCCGATTAGGGCAGGGGTTATTTTGTGGAGAATGCAATGCAATTCACTATATATATATATATATATATATATATATATATATATATATATATATATATATATATATATATATATATATATATATATATATATATTTATATATATATATATTGGTAGTAATTTTAATAGTATAAGTAACTACACTCGTTTGGGAAAACCTTCGGTTTCTTGATTTGCAAAAAATCAAATCAATATCGAAGGACAAAAAGTATAAAAAAAAGAAAGAGCCGAGAACATGAACGCCTGTCGAAAACAATCATTCAGCATGCAGGTCCAAAGCCCAAAGAAAAAACCCGATACGAGTACGCAACTAACTAAATAAAGTGCTCAATACAATAAGTAGAGCAGA
>OZ038491.1:26358713-26361213 GCA_964036315.1 Acanthosepion esculentum
TCACAGTGTAGTATAATCTCTAATGGTAATGTTAATCGTTCCTTTAGAAGTAAACATTCGACATACATTGACTGAGCAGCCACTGCATCGGGCTGAGTTTAAAGTGTAGTATCTGTTCTCCTCATCTCTAATGCTAATATTACCCATCACTTCAGAAGGAAATATTCTGTATTCGTTGACTGAGAAGCCAGTGTATTGGGATGGGATCAGAGTGTTCTACTCATCTCTAGTGTTAATGATAATATTAGCTGTTACAAGGAAACATTCTGCATTCATGAATGTGTAGTATCTGTTCTCCTAATCTCTAATGATAATGATAACTGACCGAATAATCAATTATAATTTGAGGTTGAAGTTAGTAAAATCTTTGTATTGAAAGAATTTTTAGGAACGATTCCAGTAACTGATATTTCTCTTTCCGCTTGGCGTTTGCCATTAAATTTAACAGGCAACTAAAGAAGGTCGGAGGTTGCTTAGCCTGGATGTTTCCATCTGAAAGGAAACGATTAACCCTTTAAGACCTGACCATCGCTTTACCAGTGGTAGTGAAAAATGACTTAATGCTCAGTCACCGGTTGAACGGTGGTCGAGTAAAAATGACGTAATGCCCAGCTACCGGTTGAACGGTGGCTAAACACTCGTAACTATTTTTATATCTACCTGAAACATTACATACCAATTATTTGTGAATTTTGACTCAGGAGCTCAAGCAGAAGGGTTAAAATTGTTCCGGAACACAGAGCCCAAAGGTTAAGATTCTAATGCGAATAATCTTTGGAATCAGCATTAATCTTTATTTCAATAACTGATAATTATCTAGGCGACAATCTGCAAATTGTTGAGCCAATGAACCTAAAAAAATCTTTATAACAAAAGCCAAAATACTAGACTAAGTTCTATGAATTTAAAATGTTTTTGAAGTACTACTGAATAGAACAGACAGAGAAATAGTATCGTTGAAGAAGTTGTAGAAATACATTTTTACCCTCGGGCGAATCTGTCTGAGATCAATATACGTTAATAAAATTCATCAACACAATACCCCGTCCTGGGTAAGACGATAGATTACGTCCGCGTCCTGGGTAAGACGATAAACTGCATCCGGCAGCAATGTATCTGATTGGGTGGTTTTGAGGAGCGCGAAAACACCTCTTAATTGCTGATGTTCCCAGGTCCACCCTGATCCGGAGTGGTAGCACCTGTTAGGGTCCCAGCTATGGGCAAATAGTTAACCACCAAAGTGGTTCAATACACTATGATAGCGCAGAAATAGGTATTAATACCAGCAATAGTTTTTTGTAAAAAATTATTGCCAGTAATGAATTTTTGAAGAAAAAATATTACCAGCAATACATTTTTGAAGAAAGAAATACTACTGGCAAAAACATCGTGCTGGCATTACATAACCCATTGAGGTTGATATACTGTAAAACAAACTAAAAACCAACACAATGCCTCGTTTTTTTTATCAATAATTATTTATTTAGTTTATTACAAGAATAATAATAATAATAATAATGATAATAATAATAAGTACATCACGGTAAACCGGCTGAAGCTGCAAAATACTTAAAAAAAGAAAGCAAAAACAGATGCAACCGACCAGATACAGAAACAATGGCAAGATAAACCGCTTCATGCCCAGTATTCTGCCCGTACCAAACAAGCTGACGTAGACAAAAACCGTACCCATCAGTGGCTACGTAGTGCAGGGTTGAAAGTTGAAACTGAAGGTTTTATCCTTGCTGTACAGGACCAATGCTTGTTAACTAGGAATTAACAAGCACATATACTAAAATGCTGTGTTAGCCCCAAATGCAGATTATGTGATAAATATCCAGAAACCAATGATCATCTTGTATAAGGTTGCACATTATTGGCACCCACTGAATATAAAAACTGGCATGACAGAGTGGGCCAATATCTGGAAAATTTGCAACTTCTACGGGAAGGAAACTGAAAGAAACTGGGACGACCACCCCCCAGACCCGATTACGGAGGGAGGACCTGTTACAATTCTATGGGACTACAAAATACACACTGACAGAACAATCAAAGCCAACCGCCCAGACATTGTTATTAAAGACCAAAAACAAAAAAATGCCTCCTTATTGATATGGCAGTCCCTGCAGACTGCAATGTATCTTTGAAGATATTCAAAAAGCTGTCAAAATACAAGGACCTTGAAATAGAAATGTAAAAAATATGGCACATGGGAACATCAACAATCCCTGTTGTAGTTGGAGCCTTAGGTTTGGTTGAAAAAGATTCCAGTAGACTGATTGAAGGGATCACTGGAAGTCCATGCCTCAAAGAGATACAAAAAATTATTCTGACAAGTACAGCCCACACTTTACGAAGGGTTTTATCTATGTAATTTTTTTTTCTCAGTGGAAAGTGTCATGATACCATTTCTAACCTTAGGTCCCTGGGCGGGACCCGGAAAGAAATGTGTAAACGCCAGATATCAAAGGAAATAATAATAATAATAATAATAATA
>OZ038491.1:26366213-26473412 GCA_964036315.1 Acanthosepion esculentum
GCTAAAACAGTGTTGACTGCAGACAGAGGGAAAATACTGCCTTTTGTTCCTCCTTGAGACACACTGGTGGCGGAGCGGCCATGTTTACACTGTAACGGCAGCAAGGAAACTGGCGCGATCAAATTCAAACTTCGATCCTGTGACCACAATTATATCAATTATAAGCACGCATGAATAGACGACAGTGCGACAAAATTAAAGATATGTTATGGTAAAAGTTCGGATAATTTTTGACTACTTTCGTATATATACAAAATGTTTATATATAATTTTTTTATGCCATTCGCAGACAGTACTGTTTCACTGTATCACAGCTCCTCAGTGCGACTACACATCCGAATACTTCAAGCCCGGATCGAAATCCAACCGATCAGTCAGAGTTTACGAATGTAAATAAATGCCAATCAGCCAGAGTGCTCTATTCATTTTACTGAAGAGCTTTGCATTAACGCAGGTGGCTGTTGTTTATAGAATTAGCTTATCACTCAACAGTGCTCAATTGAAATATATTTTAAAAAGCTAAATATATAAGTTTTGTATAAATTTTGTGAATTATGGCGCTTTACATTCTTCTAAAAACAGAACCACCTCTTAATTATACCAAGAAGTTTATGTAAGTTGTAAAGGATTTTCTTTATTATTCTAGCGTATTTCATATGAATTTAGAATATGCCATTTAGTGACACGTTCTAGTAGCGTAGCTGTTATCGGCACGGAAATTGCATTGGCGTGTCGAGCTCAAATTTCAACCGATACCGTTGCGCTTGTTCCAGTAAAACTACCTTTAGAAAGGTAAGGGTTAATAGAAGAGAACAACATGACTGGTTTGGTTTTTTAGGGTTTGTCAACTTTTTGCAGGTTATTTAAAACGAGAAAATATTTTTAGATTGTAAGATTTTTGTTGGGTAATAATGAATTACCAATACAAGTCCTACTAATTAACCCGTAGCTGGGAGGGAAGTAAAAGGTGGATTCATACGAACACGACCAGAATTGGAACTCGACTCTGCAGTTTCCAATTCCGAGCTGTTAAACATTACATCACCCACACATCCAAGTTTACTACATCTGGTATTACCAAAGCGGTGATCCCTTTAAGTACTGAGCAGGCTAGTCGTTACTTAACTTTGAACCAGAATAACAGCTTTGAATTCAAATACGTTAAGGCCTTGGCCTAGCAACTCTGTAAATTATACTTGCTAATGGAGCTAAACTAGTAAATTACACCCCACATATTTCTAAACAAGTGAGTAATATATATATATATATATATATATATATATATATATATATATATATATATATACACTAAAATTTTAGTAAATGTATTTGCATTGATAAATCCAGGGAAAACTACGAAATGATCATCTGTGTGAGGTAATTCGTTTGGATTTCATTAATTGTAATTCACATATACTCAATAATAAAAATTGAGCTCTCTTTTGTGGATCAGTTTTAATATTGATATTAATAGGATCTACTTGGATTAGTTACCCACGGATTTTTTTAATCTGTCCTATGCACACACACACACACACACACACACACACACACATATATATATATATATATATATATATATAGTTGTTGTGGTAGGATCCACCTAATTTGCATAGTGGAGTACCGACCATATAAATATGGTTGGTACCGGAAAGAGAGGGGAACGAATCAGGAGATTGGGGAACGAATCAAGAGATTGGTCGGTGCTGACCGCTCACGCCGCGGTCGGTACCTACCGGTCTCTTCTCGGCTTCAAGGCTAAGATCACGGTGTAGTATCTGTTCTCAGATTACTCGCTGGACGATCGCCTTTTGGCTGGGATTCGTTCTCTGATACAGGCCGGTCGCAGGGATTCGACTATGGGGTTTCCCTGCGCTGGTAGTATCGCGGCTACATCTGACCAGCTCTGACCAGCTTGGACAAGCTATGACCAGCTAAGACCAGCCATGACCAGCTATGACCAGCTCTGACCAGCTTGGACAAGCTAAGACCAGCTAAAGCCAAAGCACTGCGGCCCGTGTGAAAACTCGGGTCCATTCCCCCTCCCTTCCCATATTAAACTCCGACCTTGTGTCACAACCTGGCCCTGTGGGAGGTCAAGTAAATCCAACGAATCAGGAGATTCAACCAGAGATATTGTAGTGGCAAGTGATTTGATATTGTAGTAGTAAGTGACGCCAGTTCATACGGGATAGGAGCGTGTATTCAACACATAATGCCAGATGGTTCTAGAAAACCAATTGCACATGCTTCGAGAACTTTACTCCCAGGAGAAAGAAGTTATTCACAGATAGAAAAATAGGCTCTGAGTATCATTTTTGCCATAACAAAATTTCATAGATACATCTACGGCAGACATTTTATGTTAGAAACTGATCACTATTTTTGGTTCAAAGAAAGGGTTACCCGTTTATACGGCAAATCGACTGTTGAGATGGGGAACCATTCTTCTTAATTATGATTTTCACATAAAGCACCTATCATTCAAAAATATAATTCATAATTAATTCGGATAATTTATCAAGACTCGTACCGAGTCAAGAAGAAAGATTCGAAGAATCAATTATTGCAAATATCAGAGCAGATTATGAGGTGAAAAGCATGGTAAACAACATTTTAAGAGAGCTACCGGTTACACCAAAGGAAATCAAAAAAGAAGCTGAGAGCGATGATTTCATTTTAGAAATAAAAAGCAAAATGGTAGCAAATGCCCAAAAAGAGCAGGAGATTTATTCAATATGTGACGGATTTTTATTATATGGTGAGAGAGTAGTAGTACCAAAAAAGTTGCAGAAAAGAATACTACGGGATTTTCATATGGGTCACCCGGGGGTTAATAGAACAAAAAGCTTAATGCGAAGCTTTGTATATTGGGAAGGAATGGATGTGGATATCGCAAACATGGTTCATCGATGTAAAGGGTGTGCGTTAGCAGCTAAGGCACCACCTATAGTACACAAACCATGGCCCAAGACGGGTCATCCGTGGACAAGATTACACATTGATTTCGCTGGTCCAGTAGAAGATTATTACTACTTAATAGTGGTAGATAGTTTTACAAAATGGCCGGAAGTACTACGCTGCAAAAATCCTACGTCCAATACCACAACAGCTTTCTTGCGTGAACTATTTGCACGGTTCGGTGTGCCAGAGTGTATTGTGAGTGACAATGGTACACAATTCACTTCTGAAGAATTTAAGGAATTTTGTGAGTTATATCAAATTAACCATATAACGACGCCGCCGTATCATCCGAGGTCCAATGGACTCGCAGAAAGATTTGTCGATACTTTAAAGCGCGCTCTGAAGAAAGCCTCAGGAGTTCCAACGGAAAAGGCGCTTCAGAAATTCCTACAAGTATACAGAATCACGCCAAACCAGAGAACACACTCAAACATGGCACCAGCTGAACTAATGTTCGCTAGGAAAATTAAGTCAGTGTTTGACAAGCTTTTGCCAGGAAAAAATAGAGTAAAGAATACTATGTATACAGCTAGAAAAAGATACACCTCCGGAGAGAAGGTGTTTTTCAATTGCTACAAAAACTTGGAGCGAGGCATAGTGGACAAGAGTATCGGTGACCTGATTTACATAATTAAAGGGCCGAAGAATACTCATAAAAGGCACCAGAACCAACTTAAAAAATGTTACGTTCTAGAGCATGAAGAGAGTATACCGGATGAGGAGGAAGATCCCATTGCTGTAATGTATGATATTTTTCAAGTAGAACCTCCGCAGAATACTCCTGAACCGAGAAGATCCGGTAGGAAACGAAAGTTCACGGACCCATTGGACATGAATCCAAAACGGAAAAGATATTAAAATTAAGCGGATGGACATATGCATATGAAGTATTCAAATGGGATCTACAAAAAAATAGCCATAATCATCATCCCATATAGCAAGCCAGTTTGAAATCCAAAAGGGATTCCAAGGCTTGGGAGGGGGGTGTTGTGGTAGGATCCACCTAATTTGCATAGTGGAGTACCGACCATATAAATATGGTTGGTACCGGGAAGAGAGGGGAACGAATCAGGAGATTCAACCAGCGACTCTGCCAGACTGCGACCCAGTCAACACATTCTCCAGGAACGGTCTTCCCAGGAATATAAAAAAAGATTATATGTAAATATTGTGTACACTTTCTTGTTTCAATACATTTTGTTCTACGTACATTTTGTGTTGCATTATTATTCCATGCATTAGTCAAGTTTCAACAATGGTATTACGCAGTAAAATGCAAAATTACCTCATATCAGAAATAGGCGTATTTTCAAGTGACGAAACGTTCTTTAGTCAATTATACATTCGACCTTTGAAGAGTTTTGTCTGACTGAAAACATTGAAATGAATAAATTCTGTATTAATTTTTCGACAACTGTCACAGTTACATTTCTAATTCCGACAGAAACTCAGTGAATATACCGGCGTTGAATAAAACTGACGAAGTTTTCGTCGTTTGAATTAAGTCTATTTCCTATATGAGGAATTTGGGATTTTATTCTGTAATACCATTTATTGGCTCTCTTATAATAAATACATTGAGCTCTTTATATATATATATATATATATATATATATATATATATATATATATATATATGTTTTTTTAACTTAAAAAATCAGGAGCTCAATTGAATTCGCTACCTTAGCTTCAACCTTACGGTATCCTCTCTTAATGGGAATATGAGGCTGGATAAAAGAAGTCATTTAATCCTACCACCGATGCATTTACAATACACTGGCTTTTTCCCCTTCCCACTTCTTCCTTTCGCCCTTCTTTCTTCACATCCTCCTCCTCTTCACTTTCTATTACACCCAACATCGTGCTTTGGTTCATTTATTTTTTTAAATAATAATGAATCATTCTTTAGTTGTTTTTTAAAAGAAATAAAAAATAAAAAATCGTTTGGTGGTCATTTGATAAAAAATCGCCCAAGAATACCGTATGGTTGAAACCAACTTAGCGGATTCAACTGATCTCCTGATTTTTAAAGCATATATATATATATATATATATATATATATATATATATATATATATATATATATATATATGTGTGTGTGTGTGTGTGTGTGTGTGTGTGTGTGTGTGTGTGTGTGTGTGTGTATAAAATACATAAAAGGTTAATGGTCAGAGTTGAATCAGACCAGGAAACAACAGTATTAGAAAGTGACCAATACACGTGTGAAAAAAGAGGTTCGTTCTTCTTCTTCTTCTTCTTCTTCTTCTTCTTCTTCTTCTTCTTCTTCTTCTTCTTCTTCTTCTTCTTCTTCTTCTTCTTCTTCTTCTTCACTTCCTCCTCCTCCTCTTGTTACACCCAACGCCGTGAGTTTAATGTAGCGTTTTAATATTTTTAAATAAAAAAGCGTCAGGTGTTCATTTGATAAAACATCGCCTGAGGAGACCGTAAGGTTGAAACCCAAGGTAGCGGATTCCACAGATCGCCTGATTTTTAAAGCTCTACATGATATTTTTACTCTTGTTTTTTCACACGTGTATTGAGCACTTTTTACTTCCACTGTTTCCTGCTCAGATAGATAGATAGATAGATAGATAGATAGATAGATAGATAGATAGATAGATAGATAGATAGATAGATATGACCTGTGATAGATAGATAGATAGATAGATAGATAGATAGATAGATAGATAGATATGAACTGTGATAGATAGATAGATATGAACTGTGATAGATAGATATGAACAGTGACATATAGATAGATAGATAGATAGATATGAACTGTGACAGATAGATAGATAGATATGAACTGTGATAGATAGACAGATAGATAGATATGAACTGTGATAGTTAGATAGATAGATAGATAGATAGATATGAACTGTGATAGATAGATAGATAGATAGATAGATATGAACTGTGATAGATAGATAGATAGATATGAACTGTGATAGATAGATATGAACTGTGATAGATATATAGATAGATAGATATGAACTGTGATAGATAGATATGATCTGTGATAGATAGATAGATAGATAGATAGATAGATAGATAGATATGAACTGTGATAGACTGATAGATAAATATGAACTGTGATAGATAGATAGATATGAACTGTTATAGATAAATAGATATGAAATGTGACTGATAGATAGATAGATATGAACTGTGATAGATAGATAGATAGATATGAAATGTGATAGATATGAACTGTGATAGATAGATAGATATGAACTGTTATAGATAGATAGATAGATAAATAATTAACAAACTGTGATAGATAGATAGATATGAACTGTGATAGATAGATAGATAGATAGATAGATAGATAGATAGATAGATAGATAGGAAGTGTGTTAAATAGATGGATATATGTGTACTTAGATAATCGTATTAAGTAATTAGATGCATGTAAATAAACATGTGAATTTTACAAACAAATAAATGAATTGAAATTTGATGCATCTTTGAGACAAACTAAGCTGTTAGTTTGTCACAAGCTTGCACACATAGAGCACACTGTGAGGATCAAAATCTCTAGTGCTATAGCTCAAGCCATTAGAGACACAATACGGGCCGGGGCACACAAACACGATTGTATCACCTCCATACTCTACGTTTTCCTTTGGTACAAAAATCCCTTCCCGAGAACCGCTACTCTGTGAAAGTGGCTCCCGCCTGAATGCTACTTAATAAACTAAAATATTATCCTCTTCAAGACTATGGTCACTAGTTACATATCTCCCATATAGTCGTAATCTTCACTTTCTCCTGTGACTTTTATAATACACAGCTCATTCACTAAGACTCTAACTTGATTATTTCTTTAGTTTTATATTAAGCGAAATCTAGTAAACAATCTTAGTAAACTCTGAATAATAATAATAACTAGTATTCTTGAATAAATCTAGCTCGTTATCCATTGCCCTATGTCACAGTACCCGTGGATGAAACTGAATGCAAACGAAATATGCTTGAATCGATTTTTGGGTTTTTTTGTTTGTTTGTTTTAAACTAAATATAAACATTTTAACCAATATGTAACATACTAAAAAGAAGAAACGTTTTGTTAAATCAACATTGGAATTTAAAGTGAGAACATTTGTACCAAAAAAAAAATCATCTCTACGATGTCTAGACTCAGACAGAATTTTCTCTTACTATAATCTATATATAGATGATTTGAACTCACGCAAGTCAATGAGGAAGAAAAAAAAAAAACAAAAAAAATACGATTCTTTCTCGACTGATAGGTTTCTCTCTCTCTTTTTTTTTTGTCTGCCGAATCCTACGGCGATGATGCATATTAAGGAGGTCACTTCCAAACACTGGGAGTGAAAATCAGAGAAATATCTGATATAGAGATAGGAAATATTTCGCCGTTCTCTCGGTATTTCATGACATTCTTGTCTAGACATTATTTTTTCCCCAGTATTAACTCACTTTCTTCTTTGCAATATAGTTCGATCTCTTACAGTCTACAAAAGAATTATGATTTTTGATTTCTTCCCATTTACCCTTTAATAATTTAAGTCGATTTTTCCAACGCTTACACAGGATTTATTAAATTCTGACCAAAGACTCAATAGTAATGTGTCATCGGTGCCAAAATCAAGTGCCTCCCTAATGTCAATTTTGGCAAACTTAGCTTTCTCTTGTTGTTGTTGTTGTCAGAGTATAAATCGAAAGAATTTTATTTCTTTAAAGGAAATAAAAGTCTTAGTCCTGGTTTGATTGTCAATGATTTCTTTGAATCGTGATTTCTGAAAAGTAAACTAGAGTAAAACAGTAACAGAAATAGTACTGAACATTCAATACAAATGCTGTTAAATAGCATTAAATACGATAGGTGACTCTAGGAGGGTCGGTGGAAAACGTAATCAGCTGAACTTAAATGGTTGATGCTAGAGCCGTGAAATGTTGCATGCATTAATTTAAACTCTTCTTATAAATACCAGCATTGTTTTTCCTAGGTAAACTAACATCTAACTGTTTAAAGGTTACTAGCGTCTTCCCTTGAAAATGGATAAACTTTGGCATCGTGTTGTTCTCTGCAAAATGTGTTTAACTCCCAATGACATACATCGTGACATGGTTGTCAGGTTATGGGCTGACTCCCCAGTTTTGTCAACGGTACAAAAGCGGCCGGTTAGATGTAGGAGGGGAAAGGAGAGTCCTGAAGTTGATCCAATGTCTGAAAGCCGCGCAGCGTGTATCATCCAGGAAAACATTGATCAACACATTGTGATGGATGGCAGGCGATTAACTATAAATCAAATATCCAATACTATTAGCATATCCCATGAACGAATTGAGAGTATTCTTCATAAGGAATTTAGCATGAAAGTAGTTTTATTTGGTAGGTGTCACGTCTACTGAGACCTGATGGAAAGAGCAACAGACTAGCACATCAGGGGAAAATCTGACATTGTTCCGGACAGGTCTAGCTGTTTTCCCAGAGACAATATATGCAATGGACGCACTACTCCACACCTGCTCCAAGATTGTTTCATTTGCAGGGAAGGTAATGGCCTCAGTTTTTTGGGGATGCAAAAGGCATTGTATTTCTTGACTATAATCAAAAGGGTCACAACAATCAATGGAGAATATCACGACAATTTGATAAGGCATTTACGAAAGGATAATAAAACTAAACGCTTAGGAAAATGGGCGGATAAGATTTTGTTTCATCAAGACAATGCGAACTCACACGCTTTGGGTCCTGTCACTGGATCTAACCAACGCCTTTATCCACTGTGCCAGGTGTCCTTGAGGATACATGACACAGTGGATAAATGGTTCAGTTCGACAATCCAACCAACTGAAGAAGGCCGGAGCGTACAATTGCCGAAACATTGTAAGAAATATGGCGATAAAGATGAGGATAATAGCCCGAATAATGTAAATAATTTAATTTAAATAACCCGTGGATAACCAACACATTTACAGACGAAAAAGAAAATAAAGAAAAACACTTGTTGGGGAGGTCTACTAATATTCATACTTGAATCTGTGTGTTCATTCGATTGTTTGTAAAATATATCATTATCATTTTATTTTATTTTTAGCATCCCTGGTCACAATCGGAATATAGTGACACCTAGGCACTTCGCAGAGATGAAAGTAGATATTTATAAACATTTACCACGCTTAACTTTGTCTGAGACAACGCCTAATGGTTCTTCATGTATGCTATTGCTAATCAAGTCATTAAATTAGTTTTATGTTACACATAATAATAGCTCATACTCTATTGCAGCGACAATGTTAACTAATCCAGCTGACTGGCTATTTGGCCCTTGTAACTTGTTTGATCCGTTCTGGATACATCGACGCTAGAATTGTACCACATTGTAGTCATCTAATGTAGAGTAAGCTCGCAGACGTTCGGTAGCACAATGACCTAACTAGTCCTTATCTAAGTACTAATCAGGCTCGAATCTCTTTCAGTTCGAGAATCAGGCAGGAATCAAAGCTTTTAGCTTCATTTAACGCTAAGTCTAATTAGTTAATAGGCTGAGATCCGTCTAGCGCCTGCTCACAAATATAGTTCCAGACTACAAAGCTGTGTTTGACTAACACGCCAACTATTATTTAGTGGTGGTGGGGGAATTACTCTGGTTGTACTAATACAGTACTTTCATTTCTTTGTGATTTCATCGCTAGCGTGGCTTTGTATTATAATAATAATAATATAATTACATTATAATATCTGGTTTCGAAGATAGAATATTCGAGGGATATTCAGAAATCTTTCGTACTTTCGCCATAATATATCTTTAGCTTTGTCACACTGTCTTCTGTTCTTCAATGCTTACTGTTATTACTATTGACTTCTCGTGATCAATGTTTGAGCTTGATCGCGCTAGTTTTCTTGCTGCTGTTACAGTGCAAAACATAGTCGCTCCGCTGGCAGTGTGCCTCAACGAGCAGTTTTTATATTGTAAGTATATATAATGCATATTAGCGCAGAAAGGGAATACGCCACACCAAGTTTAATTCACGCTCGATTGCATTCATGTAATGCTCATGACCTTTTAAAAGGCGTGAATGCATCTGTCTCCAGATATGGGTTAAATAGCAAGGCAAACTGTGCTCTCTTGTTTTGAGGTGGCAAAAATCTCAAAGACCAGCCTGAAGTGGGATGTGCTCCGTCAGGCTCTCTTGTCCTAGGCATACTATGAGGGTAAATGGGGTGCCTCTACTACCCTAATGGGTTACGAGACACACCACCGATTTTGACCCCATAACAAATCAAAGGGACTTGCTCGTTTTTATTCGAGCTCTCCACTTGTTTTAAAACAAAATTTTAGAACATATACAAACAGTCAGAGTTACGTTCCCTTTTTCCAATTACAGCGTCGTTCTGTATGAAAACCTTTTGATCCCAATAAACAAACAGTATTAATGAGGACCAATATATATATATATATATATATATATATATATATATATATATATATATATATATATATATATATATATATTCAGTGTTACAAAAACGCAGCCAGGTCTCTGATCGGGAGCTTGGAGTTTTTGAGGAGCAGGAAACCACCTCTTATTTGCTGTTGTCCCCAGGTCCACCCTGACCCGGGAATAATAGCACTTGTTAGGGTCCCAGCTATAGACAAATGCTTAACACCCAAACTGGGTTCAAAATAATATGAAAGTATAAAAAGACATTTTTTTAGGAGTGACAGCAATACATTTTTATGGTAAAAGAATTACAATACGCTTTTGTAAAAAATAAAAATAAAAATAAAATATTGCCAGCAATATATTTTTGTAAGGAAAACTATATTACCAGCAATACATTGATTCAAAAAATAGTACCCGAAATACATTTTTATAAAAGAAAAATTGCCACCAATACATTTTTGTAAAAGAAGTTAATAATGCTGCCAAAAAAATAAAATTTCGGCATGAAATGACCGATAAGGTGTTGATATGCCGTTAAACAAACATGTTAAAAAAATCTGCTGTGTTAAATGCTTTGAATTAACCAATAGAATTAATTTTAAATCAATCACAATTATCTTGTTATTGCGCATGTCTAATTTAAATAAAGCCTTGATAAATCGTCGAATATTATTTATCTTTATCGAAACGATTTCTGAAAAAAAGAGTTTATAATCTGTTATTTAAATGCTTTCGTTTTTCCACATAATTCTTCCACAGTTACGAAAATCAAGTTCAGTTTACCATTCATATTTGAAGATCGTATCGTTAAGAAAAGAACGTTGGATTCAATGGTCAAGAGATATTTCTTCTGTACGTTAGCCAGAGGTAATAAAAATCTTACCTAAGTTATATACAGTGCTGTTCGATAAAAGTGACTCGCCTGATTTTTGTTACTTAAAAATTTTTTCGCCTATTGTTTTTCGGGTCAAACTAATTTTTAATCTTCCCGAAGAATACCAGGATGCAGACAAAGGATTTTATAAGTAAGAGAAAGACACAACAGCAGTTATTGATAATGACTGCTAAGGTCGAAATCAATTGAACAAAAATAACAAAATATAAACTTCGGACAATTTATCCAAAACTTCGAGCACAATAGTCAACAACTTATCCTAAAATTGGAAAAGTATAATAAAAGATTGAATTGACGTGACTTATCTCTTCTTTTTATTCGAACTTGTTTGTGTGTATATATATATGTATACAGTGCTGTTCGATAAAAGTGACTCACCTGATTTTTTTTTACTTAAAATTATTTCGCTTATTGTTTTTGGGGTCAAACTAATTTTTAATCTTACTAATATAAAGACCCCTTCCCGACCACATAGTAAAAACGTTTACTCACCCTAAGGTATTCTATTGATAATTATAATTTTGGATATAAATGAGATTTAGGGAAAAACTCTGTGCAAAAAAAGTGACTCACTCATTTCCTGCAACTAGTAATCAATAGAAACATAACCGAACAGCTTTAAATAAAGAATAATAGAGGTATAATTTATTTATAATAGGTAATATAGTTCGAAATATTTAATAATCTATGGGTACTCCTTTATTCTGAATAAGCTTTTCAACCCTTTTTGGCATTGACTTGATTAGGTTCTGGCAAATCTCATCTCCAAGCATTGAATTCCATTCGGATATGAAATTCACAATCAAATCCTCTTTGTTGCTCAACTGCTTTCTCAAGAGCCTCTACTTTATAACGCTGCATAAGTTTTCTATGGGGTTGAGGTCAGGAGATTGGGGTGGCCATGTCATAACACTCACCTGCTTCTCATCAAAGTATTCCTTCATCAATTTTGATTTTTGACAGGGAGCATTATTCTGCATAAAAATGAGCTTGGTGTGGTCGATTTGCACCCTTTCATCAGAAGGGAGCAGACAAGACTTTAAAATTCTCTTGTACTTCTCGCTCCTGAGGGTCTTTTCAATAGGTTTTAAGAAACCAGTTCCATGAAAAGAAAAGCATCCCCAGAACATTATACTGAACGGATGCTTGACAGTACTTACTGCTAAATTCATAGAGCTTTCAAAACTTTTTTTTTTGATTTTAGATCGCTTATCCTTTGAATTTAGCTCAACTTTCGTTTCATCGGAGAAGAGAACATTTAGTAAAAAAAATCAGGTGAGTCACTTTTATCGAACAGCAGTGTATATGTTACATTTGTCGTACGATCTTCGTATACATGCAAACGAAATAAACAAAAACTGTTACAAATGCACGAATATATTTGAAGTGTTTTATAATATAAATATACAAATACATTTGTTTTTCTATAAAATATTTTTTCACCTAGCGTAATTGTAATCTCGCAAACTTTGATAAATTGAAATATTCTCTTTGCAATTATCTTGAAGTTATTGAGACAAACGATTATGCATACTTTCAGACAATTCCTTTAAAACCTCAGCTCATTTTAAACGCATATTCTGTCTCTGTCTTTAAAAATAAAAGGCCAGGCTTAGTGAGGAAGTTCTACGAATTATAATAGAAATTGATAGCATCGATAGGCTTGTTTATAGGCATTCAACCAATTTATGGAGATTCCATTCTGATTCGCATATTATTATACGCTAGGGTGGTCGCAGCTAACTTGAAAACCGTCAAAATGTAAGAGAGTCAGTGCTCCCTTTACGATTACAGCAGTCGAGTGGAAAGACATCTATCTCTCTTCGTATCCGCCCTCGTTTCTGTGCCCAAATAAGCGTGACGATTCCGTTGAAGCAATTACGATGAAAACAATTGCCATGGATCTGAAGAACTTGAAAGTTTCTATATTCATGTGCAAACCTGTTAGACGCTTCGAATACAAGCGTCAAGTAATGTTTTTGTTTTGCTGGATTGTGGAAAAATCTTTAATTGAAAAACAGGCTCATCTCTTAGTCATGTCAGTATTATAGCTACACACTATCTTTTTAAATGTCGTGTCCTTTCAAGACGTAGGCGATCATGGCCCTCAGCAGTTTTTTCCTTTATTATCTACTAGTTGTCATAGCTTCTTGTGATAGATAGGGGATTGGTTACCTGTTACGCCGCGGTTTTGAATTTAACGTAGTCATTCTTTTAGAGTAGTTGCCAACCAAGGTTAGAAGGAAAATTTACTTTACTGTTTAATCCATAGATACCGGGAGTAGAAGAGATGGATTCGTATCTTTCCCAAGGGTATTAGCTCGTAAGTGAAGAAAAGTAAGCAAAGCTAGGTTTTGAACTCGGTCCCCAAAATCACTTTCAGTACTGTTAACCGTTACAGTAACCCCAAATCCCATAAATACAATTCATTACTAAAGATATATTATTTTATTGTCACTTTACTAAAATATCACTGGACAAGACCCAAGAGCCACTTGTGGTAGAGCACTAACAAATAAGCTTGTTGCACGGATGGAGGAAGAAGGGGTTGTTAAGTGCAAACTATAATGATACGTGTATTAGGGAAATAGACCTGAAGACTTTATGATTGTAATGTTCAGGGAAGCGTCCATCAAGAAACGGCTCTTTGGCAGTCGTTGTTCGAATAGAAATTCATTTTTATCAACAGAATACGAAGGGAATGAGGATCGTTTACTTCTGTGGCATCGCGGGTTGAACGAGACAATATAGCTCGTTAGGATCTGGTAATACTATATAATAGTTTCAACCTATCCGCAATCTTGCGACTAGCGTGCGTCATATTCTGAAAGATCAAAAAAAAAATTAATACTAAATTAATCTTAACCAATAACATTGCAGATACTTCTTTGGATTTTATTAAGATGTAATCAAGATGTTAACTTTCCACACTACCAAAAACAAATCCTCCTGAAAGGAACCCTCAGCGATATTAGAAAGAGCTATAACATTTAATAAAATTGAAATATTTAGATATTTCAGTACAAGTTTGGTATCATGCATGACATCCACATGATAATCTACATTTTATATGTCTTTATAAGATTGGGGATATTTAAGAATGGAAGCAGATGAAGACAGCACCTCAGCCAAGTATGGCATGAGGTTATTTACAGAATAATGTGTCGTCCGAAGCCGTACAGTAATTTTGACAAGTCGAACACACAGATTTACGAGCTGAGGTAAAAAAATGCTTTTGCTGATTTAGTAGGCAACCGGCTTCTCTCCACTTTTATAATTCATGTAGCAATCTTTTCATCCTGTTTAAACTTGTATCAGACAAAGTCTCTAAAAAAATTAAATTAAATTATGACTAAAACTATTAGAAGACTGTCTCAAAGTAAAGATGAAAGAATTTAATTAGAAATAAAATTTAATCATTGACTGAAGTTTTCAAATGAAGCACTTTCAATATTTCATGAATTATTCAGGATAGTATTTTCATCTTAATTGAGAACGCGTGTATTAATCGGAATAATTTGTGGAATAATGAAATCAAATAAATTTGAAGAAAATCAAAATATGGGAACTATATATTGAAAATCAATAAAAAAATATATCGACATTTCACGGATTTTATAAGTACAAGACACATTAACTAGAAAAAATTAATCCTATTATAATTAAATAAAATACATAATAAAAATTTTGTTGGAAAAAATGTTTCTCATAGCGTCCTAGGTATGACGATAAACTATATCCGCGTTCTGGGTATGACGATAAACTACATCCCACAGCAAGGCCTCTGATCAGTACGTTCTGAGGAGCGTGGAACGACCACTGCTTGCTGGTACCCGGGGTGGTAGCAGCTGCTAGGGTCCCAGCTATGGGCAAATAGTTAACCCCCAAACTGGGGTCAAAACGTGTGCAAAAAATAGGTTTTATTATCAAGAATACATTATTGCCAACCATTTTTTTGGACAAATATAACTAGAAATACGTTTTTGAAAAGGAAATGTTAATAGCAATATATTTTTTGAAAAATATTACCAGAATTACTTTTTGAAAAAAATATTACCAGCAACAAAATTCTTGTCGATATTAAATAACCCATTGAGGTGTTGATATCCCGTAAAACATATCAAACCAAACCATTTTTGTATGTGTACAAGCTTGATATATTTATCTTATATCTTCTTTTTTCTTCAAGACGTAGGCGATCAAGGCCATCCGCAAATTCCTCTACCTTGTAGCTCTTAATAAGTTGCCTTGTTGCTATTTCTCCCAGAACCTGTTCCACCAGCCATTTATGTTATGCGATGATTTCCTCTGTCTTTTTCCCTCAATCTGTCCTGTGAGTATCAGATTTTCCAAGCCCCCCTTCCTGATTACATGCCCCAGAAATTTCCGCTGCCACTTTCTTTTGCAATTCCAATACGTCATTGGGTGCACCTTTGGCAAATCCAACACGTCTTTGGATGCATCTTTGGCAGTTCCAATACGTCATTGGATGCATCTTTGGCATTTCCAATACGTCTTTGGATGCATCTTTAGCAATTCCAACACGTCTTTGGGTGCATCTTTGGCAATGCTAATAGGTCTTTGGATGCACCTTTAGCAATTCCAATACGTCTTTGGATGCATCTTTGGCAATACGATGACGTCTTTGGATGCATCTTTGGCAATTCCACTACGTCTTTGGATACGTCTTTGGCAATACGAAGACGTCATTGGATGCATCTTTGGCAATTCTAATACGTCTTTGGATGCATCTTCAGCAATTCCAATGCGTCTTTGGGTGCATCTTTGGCAATTCCAATACGTCTTTGATGCATCTTTGGAAATTCCAATACGACTTTGGATGCATCTTTGGAAATTCCAATACGTCTTTGTATGCATCTTTGGAAATTCTAATA
This sequence comes from Acanthosepion esculentum, assembly GCA_964036315.1. Taxonomy (NCBI): domain Eukaryota; kingdom Metazoa; phylum Mollusca; class Cephalopoda; order Sepiida; family Sepiidae; genus Acanthosepion; species Acanthosepion esculentum. The sequence continues at coordinate 26,382,388 of OZ038491.1, forward strand.
CGACTTTGGATGCATTTTTGGCAGTTCCAATACGTTTTTGGATGCATCTTTGGTTATTCCAATACATCTTTGGATCCACCTTTGGCAAATTCTATACATCTCTGCATGCACTTTGGTAGTTCCAATACGTCTTTGGATGCACCTTTTGCAATTCCAATACTTCTTTTGATGCATCTTTGGCAATTTCAGTACGTATTTGGATCTTAGTATCGCACATTACGTCCTCTGTTAGGACATTTCCTACATATTTGTATTTGTTTGATTTTAGCATCCCTGTTTGTAATTTGCGTTTTGGACTCATCCTTTTGCTGCGTCTGTCTTCTTGTAGTTTATACGTAGTCCTTTCTTCTTTGTTTCTTTCGCTACCTTCAATATAAGCATTTTTATTTTCCTTTCCGTGTCTGCTATCAACACTGTGTCATCTGTATTTCTTATATTGTTAATATTGTATCCGCCAATAATGAATCCCGGTAGGACATCTAAGTCAGTTGAATAAATCCGGAAGTTATACTCGGTATAAACCACTTGCATACGGATAAGAAAGAAATTTAGTAAGTAAACAAAAACAGACAGAGATGACAGGCAAGGAAGTCTAATCACGTTGGATTTATTCAGATTTTAGAGCGAGGCCATCCTGGGAGACCTGTAAGTTCTAACAGTGTTTATTATTAATAGGCACTGTCTTAACAGCATACACCCATGTTCCAATTAATTGAAACATCCTCTTTAGGCACACTGGAGTGACAGGGTGTAATCGATTTCTATTTTTTCCTCAAATTAGGTCATTTGCTTTGGTGTGCAGTAATATGAAACTATTTTCGGGGTTTATGATGAAATTTGACGTTAAACATATTGCGTCATCCGTGATTGCATCAGATTTGCCTCACGCCCAGACACTAGTGTCCCAACTGTCGATTAGTTGACCTACGGCCATTGTCTGCGGTGGAAGCGTACGAAAATTGTAACGCTGCGCGAACACACTGGCAACCCTTATCAGTGAACAAGCTGGAGTTGGGTGTAAACCTGATATTCTTCTCTTCGCCAAAACTTAACAACCCTAATTCATTCATTAAATTCGACCAATAAACGATATGTTAAAATTCTTGAGCATTACCATCAAAATTGTCTCAGTATCAAACACAATATCAAATGGGACACATTCATAGGAGACACCAGTGTATTGGAGGTATTTGGGTCAACTAACATAGAATCTATCGTAATGAATAATCAATTACGTTGAACTGGGCATGTGATGCGAATAGATAATAATAGACACAGTAGACTATGAAAGAAAATCATCTATCGAGAGCTGGTCTCTGTTAAACGCCAACCAAATAAGCCGATATAATGACTGTATATGGCATAAAATGAAGTTATTAGATCTAATGTCTTCAGATTGATCTTATTTAGTTCTAAATGCGATGACATCTACACCCTTGTGCAAATCAATTGACTCAACCTCTTTAGTTTTCTTTCTTTCATCATACAGTCAGTTTTAGACCCACTGGAGTGACAGTGTGTAATCGATTTCTATTTTTTCCTCAGATTAGGTCATTTGCAGTGGTGTGCAGTAATATGAATTTATTTTCGGGTTGTATGATGAAATTTGTTTGGCCTTGAAAAATATTACGTCATTCGTGATTGCATCAGATTTTCATCACGCCTAGACACTATTATCTCGACTGTCTATTAGTTGTCCTACAGCCATTGACTAAGATGGACATTACTCCAAGGAAGCGTACGAAAATTGTAACGCTACACGAACACTTTGGCAAGCCTTACCAGTGAGCAAATCAATGTACTATAGACTAGCTTGGAAATTCTCCCGATTTAAATCCAATCGAGACGCTGTGGTCAATTTTCAACGAACGGAATGGACATACGAAGTACTAACATGTGCAGTGGGTCATGCTTCTTGGAAAAATAGGACAAAAGTAAATTATAACGGAATTATTCGTTTTGCTTCAATTAATTGGCACAAGGGTGCACAAGGGTGTAACATATAGCGTTGAATCAGTAAGGAAACTGCAGTAACTCTGAGATAAGTTAGTAAGTGGACATGAGAAGAAAGCACAAAAAATCAATTGGAAGAAGGCAGAATATTTGTTTGTCAGTAAGAGTAGCAGCTCAAGATGCGAATTACGGCAATTTAAACATCGGGTAAGTGTTTTGAGGATAGAATTATCATACCGATATGAGATTTTCGTTAGAAACGAAGAAAATAGTATTGACCTGTTATGTACAGTCAGTCCTCGCATATCGCATTGAATGCTGGACAATCTCATCACAGACGAAGAAAAGACTTCAGTGAACACAAATAAAATTTTAAGGATAACACAAACAGGACACAAACAGTCATGGTTGAAATTTCTAGGGATAAATATGAGGAGAGACGGCTTGGAGAATTTGAGACTCAAAAATATACTAAAAGCCATAGAGACAGATAAATGGAGCGAGTAACTTACCAAATTCGACTGGAATTCGAACTCAGCTCTACAATTCGTCAACCCGAATCGCTATCAAGTATGTGGTGCAGTTCAATTTACATTACAATGAATCATTCATACAGAAAACAGATATAGAAGTTAATGATAAAATGGCGAGATTACATCTTCGCAAACAATTTACTAAGAGACATTAACCCCGAACCTGTAAATGAATGTTATGATCCCTGTTTATAAATTTCAGTTGCATAAGGTCTTTTTTTATACATTAACGAGCTTTCATCTGTTCCTACAGATATCATCAGGTAAGAAAATATTTGTTGTTTTATAATTCCAGGTAATAACAGGACATCGAAAGAGTAGTTTATAGTCCGAAATTTGTTCTTAGAAATGTGATATTGTTATTGGTAAGAGATTTCTTTGAGCGTGCGTCCGCAACGCCGAGGTCGAATTATTTTAAATTTTAAAATTGTGCGTTTTGTACTTATATGGCAATGGAGAATTCTTTTGTACTGGTAGGTTTTTCAGTCAATATGGCATGAACTAAGCTGTTCAATATATACAGGAATGTCACAGTTATTATCCGAAAATGCACGTCGGATCAGTTATTTTTAATATCAACTATGTGGTGCAGTTCAATTTACATTACAATGAATCATTCATACAGAAAACAGTTTGCGAAGATGTATTCTCGCCATTTTATCATTAACTTCTATATCTGTTTTCTGTATGAATGATTCATTGTAATATATATATATATGTATGCATAATTATTTTTTTTGTAGATAATTTAATATTTGATTTCTTCTTCCTTGTCATTTATTTAATCTTTCTTCCTACTAAACCAAAATGGATGACACAGCAGTTATTCGGAGTTGATAGTGAAAAGACTAATCTTACTATGAGCTACAGAGGATAGGGCGTTATAGAGATCCCTCACCGCCTACATCTCGAAGGGACTCGAGACGTAGACGAAGAAGGTTTTAGTTTAAAATATGATGAGGTTTGGAACCTTTGCACGCACGTAGCATTTTTATGGATTTGAGTTTTCTTGATCAAGTCTAATTGTGGCGAATGTCTGTTACTCTATAACAAAATCAATGCTCGCTCAAGATATTAAAGTGTGCACAAAAAAACAACATATTTTCCATGCTTCAGCACACTTTCATTTGAAAGGTTGATGACTTGTGTAAAGCGATGTTTAGAAAACAAATCCCGAAGACCAACTTGCAAGTTTTCTTAGTTTCATCTTTTCTAGGTGATATTATTTCTATATCAAAGCAGAAATAAATTGAAAGCAAAAAATAACGTTTTAGATATGAATTAAAACGAACGAAACCTAAGAAATATTTCTAAATTATTTTCTAAATTATATGAAAGGAAAAATGATGAAAAGCAAGAAAAAACATAAAAAGAAAAAAATACTTGCATTATTTACATTATTCAGACTGTTATTCTCATGTTAATTGCCATATTGCCAACGTTTCGGCCGTTGTACGCTCCGACGTTCTTCAGGTGATTAGAATTTCGAATCGAACTCTTTATTTCGTCAACCGGGGTAAAGTGTTCTAGTAATAAGGGGTGCTAGAGAAAAGCAATGAATATCAACAAAAATTGCAATATAAGCTCTGGTAAAAAATGAGTTAATAATAACAGAAAAAATTGCAATATGAGCATTAGTAAAGATCGGTTGCTGAGACATTAGGTTTATAAATCCCCAAAATTCAAACACAGATGTTCTCAATGACACAGCCCAGTTGGTTAGATCCAGACCCAAAGAGTTGTGTAACAGTCTGAATAATGTAAATAATGGAAGTATTCATAATACCTCATCTCAGAGATATAGACAGATATTGAAAAAATGTAGCAAACATTTTCTTATACCGTTTCCCTTCAGGATGGATCAATAATGGTTCTCCACAACGTCCTACATCTTTTATTAGATTAGATACAGTTAAAGAGTGTGATTATGATATTTGACATGTCGGAAGTATTATCCTTAATAAATTTGTCACGCTTATGTCTTTATGGTACGTCAAAGTAGACTTACTAAATATACACGCCCTCCTAGTGTGGCAATTGTTAACGATATAGTTTCGTAAACTATAAGTGCACTAACCTTTTCGGTGCTCACTATTTAATAGCTTTATGCCAGACTAAGCTAAGTTAATAGCTATTTGGTTAGCAAATTAGCTCAGCAGAATATTCATACTGTGTTGGAAGTTGGTTGAAACATGCTAGTGGCCTTGTGCCAGATGAAAGTAAGTTTCATCAATATTTACAGATGTTTATTCGGAAGAAAGAGTAAGCAAAAGAGTAGAAATAGGAAATCAAATAAAAAGTTTTCTTATCTATAAAAATAAGAACTACTTATGCGCGCACCCGCATATATATATATATATATATATATATATATATATATATTGTTGAAACTTGACTAATGCATGGAATAATAATGCAAACACAAAATGTAGTTAGAATAAAATGTATTGGAAGAAGAAAGTGTACACAATATTTACATATAGTCTTTTGTATATTTCTGGGAAGACCGTTCCTGGAGAATGTGTTGACTAAGTCGCAGTCGGGTAGAGTCTCTAGTTGGATCTCTGTATTCGACCCCATGTCTTCCGGTACAAACCATATTTATATCGTCGGTGATCCACTATGCAAATTAGGTGGATCCTACCACAACATATATATATATATATATATATATATATATATATATATATATATATATATATATATATATATATATGAAACAGAGGGAACAAGATGGTGTTAATCGATATCTATTCGAATTGAGGAATCGGAGTTCGAATTTCAGTGGACTTCTTTACCCTATTTATATGTTTGCAATCAATCTCTCTCTTCAGCTATGCTTATATATATATATATATATATATATATATATATATATATATATATATATATGTGTGTGTGTGTGTGTGTGTGTGTATAGGATTGGTGTATGCGGAATAAATTCAAATGACCACCAAAAACTATTCTGAAATGAGTGCTCAATACAGAGTAGAGCAAATATAATTATTTATTCGAAAATATGTTATAAAATCACTAAAAAAATAACCATTTTGTTTCAACACTTCTGGTCTCTTATCAAGTGATGGTGTCGAATGTCGAATAAAAGGTTTTAAAAGGTTTTAAGGATTTGACCCTTTTAAAACTCTTTATTCTACAGTCAACACCATCACTTGATAAGACATCAGAACTTTTGAAAGACAATGGTTATTTTTGTAGTGATTTCATAACATATTTATGTTATAATTTTCGGATAAATAATTATATATATATATATATATATATATATATATATATATATATATATATATATGTATATATATATATATATATATATATATATATATATATCACTAAGTGATAAAAGTTTACTTGTGACGCGTTTCATCCTTCAGGACTTCATCGGACTAAATTTCTTATAGTAGGACGAAACGCGTCACAAATAACATTTTTACACTTTGTCATACATTTTCCCCAATATTGTTCTTATATTAAATTGACATGTCGTTATTTAATATATATATATATATATATATATATATATATATATATATATATATATATATATATATATATATATGTATATATATATATATATATATATATATATATATATAATTCAATAGCTATCGTCAGTATCTAATAATTCAATACCTAACTATCGTTATATATTGTATACTTAAATTCATAAAATTTCGGTACAAGCACATCCGAACAAGTTACCAGGAAAGTATTTCTAGAAAAGGCGCAGGGAAGCTACGTTACGGCGATGAGAATGTGAGTGAAATCGAGATGCCAGGTCAGGACCAATAACATTGTAGATTCTTCTTTGTATTTTATCAAGAATCTCTAACTAACATTCTATAAACTAAGTCTAGTAAAACTAGAAAAATCTACATCAGCATATATACGAAAGAAATGAAAGAAATGAAAGTAATAAAGATGTCAATAAAATTTAATATCAATGTCTATAAATTCGACCTAAACAAATGGACCTTGAAGGGTTAGTTTTCTTCTTCACTTACTTCCGATAATCCCACATGGTCTGAAGATCGCTTGAGGCATGAAACTTACAGTCAACATGCAATGTTGATACCCACAGATCCTCTTTTGGCGGACTTCACCACATTAATTTAACTTTAGATTAGGAAAAAGTATAAGGAAACATCATTACACATAAAATATGTATTTAACAAGATGTAAAACGATGTGAAAGAAAGCATGCATTTAAGTAAGAAAAGGTTGAATAAAACAAGAGTTGTCTCTTTTTAACTATTATTTGTATTTCAAAGTTCACTGAAAGAAAGTTTGTGACAGTTTCTTATAATAATTGTTCTCAGCAGATTTGCTGTGTAAGAAAAAATTATGTGAGTGTAAGGAATGTTCAGCATGTGATTGCTGGTGTGAGTGAGAAGGTTGGCGCATGGTTTCAACTGTCGAGGATTCGTTTGGCAGCTGAATTCTCACTAATTATCATTCTTAGATAAATTAGTGAGAATTCAGCTGCCAAACGAATCCTCGATTTCTTGCTTATATAGGTGACCATAGGCTCAAAAACGCTGTGCGGGAAGAGGTATTCTTCACGTGCAGACGATCTGATTGGTTGGCATTGACCAATCAGCGAGCGAGTTTTGGGGAGACATAAGAAAGCTTCTGGTATCCGTTTCACCCGAAAGTGCACAAAATTGACTACATGAAAATAGAGCGATTAAAAAATTGTTGCATCGCTGCGATTTGTAAATTGTCTATAATAAGGTAGTGGTGATTTATTAACCGATGAATGCTTGTCGTTGTATATGATTTGTATTTGTGTATGTATGTGTGTGTGTCAGATACAGATCGGCACACACCCTTTCTCCTTTTCATACTGCCCGTAGGTTTGTCTGTCTTTCCCTGTGTGTGCCTGTATATATATATATATATATATATATATATATATATATGATATGTTTAACGTTCTTTTTATATATCATAAATGTCTTTAAATAAATTGTCGGACATTCTCCAATTCAAATATATATATATATATATATATATATATATATATATATATATATATATATATAGTTAAGTTACGAAACATTTGGTAATCCGTATAGGTAGTCCCAAGGAGTATGAAGTCCTGAGAGCTCAATGTAAATTCAGAGCTAATAATTTAAAGAAAAACAATCCACTTTAAGGCTCTATGTAATAATTTATTTCACCATACCCCTTTTAAAGGACGTAGGAACCTCAGACTTCACTTCCAAAAGGTGAAACGAAAAATGAAATGAACATTTACACTTTTGACGGGTAGTATTAAATTTATGTAATTTAACAGAGAGGGTAGTGAGGAGTGGTGTGAGAGACATGATCGAGTTTAGAGAGGGTTTATTTTAATATTTCTATCTATCATACTTAGTATTAGGGGAGGAGGGACCAGACATTGACCTATTTAATCGGTTAACTTAACGGAAGTGATATATTGAAAGTGATATATAGGGCTGAAGAAGGTTGTGCCGCTTTGAAATAGACTATACCCATATGAGGTAATTCTGGATTTGTTTTACTGTATAATATATATGCTCTGTTATAATAAATTCATCGAGCTCTCTCTGTGGATCAGTTTTAATATTTTATATTATTAGTATCCACTTGGATTATATAGCAAAGGACCTGTACGATATATATATATATATATATATATATATATATATATATATATATATATATATATATATATTCAGTTGAATGAATATTAGTATATTGGGTGCGTATATATATATATATATGCTCGAACGCATGGATGTGTATTTGCGCGTAACCACGGGTTGTTTATATGGGTGTGTTTGTGTGAAGTAAAATGCGTACACCTGTCGTATGTGTGTCTATATGTGTGAGAGTGTCATCCCAAACAAACACAGGAGAAAATTCTTCCTCCCATCACCAAACATAATCAAAGAAGTATACATAGATCCATTTTTAAAAAATAAACTAGTTTGTCAAATGATCGCAAAATCGTGAAACCCAGACAGACTAATATCCATACAACTGAATATGTTAGCTCTATCATTGATATTGAGTTCTTTCCACTAAGCACAGAGCATATATATATATATATATATATATATATATATATATATATATATATATATATATATATATATATATATATTAAAATGGTAATCTGTATGGAATTTCCAAGAGGATAAAGACCCAAGGATAGTTAAATGTCAGAGACAGAGCAAAATTATTAATTAATGGATAACAAACACTTAAAATACCATCGGTCTGTAAATAAAATACTTAAAATACCGTAGCTTTGTAACATTGAAGCCTATTAATATATATATATGTATGGCCAGGGTGTCCATAAAGTTCGTGTGCAATTTTAAAAAATGTATAACTTTATTTGTCTTTGCGATAGAAGTAATTTGTAAAAAAGGAAATAAATCTATATTTTTTAAGGTTTTATTGAAATTTTATTTAAGTTTCCACATGTTCTCCATCATTAGCAATACAAAGGGTAATACGATTTTGCAGTTCACGGAAAAACTTTTGCCAATTGATTTACAGTAATGCCTGAAATCACATTAGTTATTTTAGCTATATTTAAAACTAGGTACATTAAACTTTATAAGATTTTTTACAGATCATTTCTATCACAAATATAAATAAATTTATACATTTTTAAAGTGCACACTAACTTTATGGACACCCTGCATATTATTATCTAAGCTATTAGGTATTATGGCAAGATGTCTGTAGTTCACAGCAACATTGTTGTACACACACACACACACACACACACACACACACACATATATATATATATATATATATATATATATATATATATACTGGTATGTTAGTATATAATGAAAAAGATGACAATAAGAAAAAGAGTGAATAAAGAGGAAATATGAGAGAGAAAGTAATGTTGAGCCATAATGAAATGTTCTTTGATACCCAGGCATGTTGTTGCCATGGTGATCTGATCATTCTAGAATAAGAAAAGCACGGACAAATGTGAGGAGGATGTGATATGCCAGTTCAAGTAGACTACTGTTCGTTACTTACTTAAGGAGCAAAGTCTGTCGGCAGCTAATCAACGAAAAACCCGACGTTCGTATAATTAGAAGTGGTTGACAGATCAGCTTCTTATTCGTCGGTAAAGTGGCCAGTCAGCCAAAGACGTGCCACTTGCAGCAGGTCTATTGGCCGGATGTCCAGCATCTACGGTCGGACGAATATGTCAGGATTGACTTGTTATTTGTCATCACGTTATCTGACTTGTCTTGAGACATCAACTAACCGGCAAAATGCGTGGGTTGCTACTTGCTTAGGACATGTGAAGCAGAGTGACCAGGAGGCGAGGTCGCCAGAAGCTCAAGTTTCGGCTCTGCCAGTTTCTATTCTAACTCAGATTGTATTTTATGGATTACAATGTCCGCCAAAAGCATAATAACACGTATATAATACTGGCATATTATGTCCGAGGCCAATGGCAGTTAAATAAACAATACCCGGGAATTTTTCACGGTTTTGCTATATTTATATTATGATGAATCATAATTCTTAACTTGTTGATTGAATAATCTAATCTTCGGATTCAGGAATCAGAGAGCCGAGTTCGAATTCCATTCGAATCCATTACATTCACTTTCGTGCTAATACCCTTTGGAAACGTATGAATCCTCATATTACCCCCTAACTATGGGTAAATAGCAGGCCAGACCAGGTTCTATAGCCTTGGATGGCAACTGGTCTACCGCTGAAAGAAACGGCAACCTACTGCGGGAAAAATTCTGCCTTGTCAGTTAGGTATCGAAAGATACATGATCGCCTAAGCGTGTATCGCGCATGGCACATAACTGAATCGGAGAGCCGAGTTCGAATTCCAGTCGAATCCATTACATTCCCTTACGTGCTAATGACCTTGGGAAAGGTATGAATCCTCTTCTTCTCTCCCCCCAGCTATGGGTAAATAGCAGGACAGACTGGGTTCTATAGACTTGGATGTCAACTGATCTACCGTAGAAAGAAATGGCAACCTACTGCGGAAAAAATCTGCCTCGTCAGTTATATATGGAAAGTTACATGATCGCTTAGGTGTATCATGCATGCCACAGCTGACTGAACTGAGTGACTACTGTAAAATACACGTGGAATTTCCCTTATTTCACCGGTAAAAAATGAGCTTAACTACTTTAAAAATATTATAAAAGCCCTAATTTTGAATGCAGATCTAAAGAGAAAAATTAGGAGGGGACGAACAAAAAGATTAAAAATTGACAAGTTTTCCATTTCGTGTGAACTAGAGAAGTGTTATTCAGGAAAATAGGCATCTATTTAGATTCCATGCTTACTGACATTTTAAGTGACCAAACAGTGGATGTGAACTCAGTCAATGTACAATGTGTTGCAGTAATGGTGACAGTGTGATGTCTCAAAAAACACGATCAGAGAAGCGCTCTGCAGATGTCAAACAACGTCCTGAAGGTCGTATAGACGATGCTGGTGACGGTGCGTAAGAAAAGTCTCTTGTGGCTGAAAACCTTGCTTTACTTAATTGTGAATGCTCCGTCTTAGTGAAGCTGACTCCAGACCTCAAATGAAACTCATATATAGGATCCATCGGTAAAGAGGCTGGAAGAATGGCACCGCTCCAGAATACCTACTCTTATGGTCTATATTTTTAAGAGTCAGATTAAACTAAGTATTAAGTATTAATGGCACATCGAGGCTGGAGCTGTGCAATCCTCACTTTCCAGTCGTGACAGAGTTCAAAATTATTTCCACAACCTCGAGGATGGTAAATTGTTATCTATCCTTGAGTAACTATTGTGTTTCAAACTGAACATAGACCTCGAGTTGAACTATAGTACGTACGTGATCCATCGCTAAAGATGCAGCAAAAATGGTCGGTTTCCTGTACATCTCCAATGAGTACCTGACTCTTCTGGCTATCCTCTAGCTTTACAAAAGCCAGATCCGACCTATGATGGAATACAAGTGTCATGTTTGGGAAAAAGCGGCCTATTTCTAACTTTCCAGTCTCGATTGAATTCAAAAGCGTTTCCAGCCTGCAACTCTCTCTCGCAAAGACGGGATGTTGCAAGCCTCTGGTTTGCTATATAGCTACTTCCAGGTAAAGTGTTCAGACGAACTACATTCCTTAGTTCCACCAGTCCTAACTTTCACGGTAAGGACCTGTCATTACACGTGCATCGTAGCGAATCGCCTTCATTCATTTCGTATTTCATTGGTGAGATGTAAGTGCCACTCGTTCAGATTCATCGCGCGAAACTTTTACTCTGTGGAACCGACTCCCAAGACGATGCTTCCCAGATCGCTACAATCTTGGCTTCAAGTCTAGGGTTCACCGTCATCTTCCCTGCCAATACGTAACACTGTAACACCCATGCCTTGTACATGTTGAACCTTATCGTAAAAAAAAAATTTACAAAATTTTTCCATTGAAAACATTGTTAGCCTCTCGTACTTATATCAAAATTTTCATGTTTCGGACACGCAATGCTCGTACTCATCCCCTTCATATTCCATTAGTAAAGATGAAGTACTATTCAGACAGCTTCTTCCACAGAAGTGTTGCCTTGTAGAAGAGACACCCGGGTGTATGCTTTCTCGATCACTACAATCTTAACATAATCAGGTCTACAGTCCACCGTTACCTATTCTACATATCATCACAGTAACCTAGCCCCCTCTTTATAATGCCATTACCACAAAATCATTTCGTAAGCGATATTTTTCTCAAAAACGCATTCCTCTGTCTGTATCGGAACACGAGTTCCGTGTTTTATTCAACATTTTCCCATCACCTATCACCAAATTTATTGCTACATTTTCTGATGTATAAATTGGACCTTGCAACTCTACAGTTATTTTGCATATTCAGAATTCAAAATATTCAATATATATATATATATATATATATATATATATATATATATATATATATATGTGTGTGTGTGTGTGTGTGTGTGTGTGTGTGTGTGTGCGCGCGCGTGCGTGATGTGATTAAAAAACAATCAAATCCCAAATTACTTCGTCTTGGATTTATCCTATTTCGGCTTAACAACCCCCGGTGTGGACTGTGTTCGTATCTATACAGTTAATTAAATAGAATTTGACTGTCAAAGCTAAAACAACCAACCTGTCGAAAAATTAATACAGAATTTATCCATTTCAATGTTTCAGTCAGACGAAAAGCATGATTCAGGGGTCAGGTGATGGTGGAAGAAGTTTTATAAAATCAAACCCGAATATTAATCTTAATATATATATATATATATATATATATATATATATATATATATATATATATATATGTGTGTGTGTGTGTGTGTGTGTGTGTGTATACGCTGGTTTTGATGTGGGAGTCAGTCTTCAAATCGATTCTGTTACCTTCACTATTTTATAATGTTCTTGACAAAATTCCCTCTTCACCCTTCTGTATTTGAAATAGACTGGGTTTTTTTTGTGTTAAGCGGCAAGCAGTTAAGGGAAAATAACACACTGAATTCAAACAGAAACTAGGGGGACTTTAACTGATTTCGTGTAGCACTTTTCACGATTTCTCAGTTATCACTTCTCAAAACTCTCGCTTGGCCAACGCAAGATTTCTACTCTGATCAATTTGAGTGATTATTCTACCACGCCTGTTCAAAACTGAGAGGATTGGCCCTACACAGATCAAAATACAACAACTAGTGTATATATATGGCTAAGATACAAAGACAAACTGAAGAGCAACTTGTCAGCTGTCAATATATCACATAACACACTTGAGCGCTTAGCCTTGGCGCGGGTAGAATGGAAATAATCGTGTTTTAGTGGGCTCAGCAGTTTTTAATCTGCTTGTCTGAATCATCTTCAAGAAGAGAGAGAAAGACCTAAAAGGTCAGCCAATCTAACAGTGATCTCATCCCACAATCCTCACTCTTGCTCCATATGTGGCCTCCTTTGTAAATCACTAGCGGGTCATAAGTGCCACTTAAGATTATCGCACAAAATTTCATAACTGAATCAATTATGCTGTCAGATCCTCATACGTCGAAACCGAGAGTAGAGACCATTATATATATATATATATATTATTAAAATAAGAAATAACCACAACATACTACACATGCGCACAAACATAGACGTACACATCGACACGTGTATGTATGTGCACACAGACACGCAAAGAAGAAAATAAAGCTAACACTAATAAAAAGGGCATAAATTATCTTTTTAATCTAATATAAAAAAGACCAAAATGAGAAAACGGATGACAAAAGCTGAGACCTCCTGACGAGTGGACTAAGCGATTGCATAAACGTTTGTCTACGAAGTTCTGGATTTGTGGTCATGAAAACAACGTCAATCAGGTAAGTAACAACGTTTGTATTTGAATATATATACATACATATATATATATATATATATATATATATATATATATATATATATATATATATATATATATATTATTATTATTATTAGGGTGTGGTTTATTAATGGTTGAAAGTGCAGTATCAGAGATAGAGCTTATGTAAATATAAATGTGGACTCTATGAAAACGTGATGGCCTAAAGATTGCGTTTTATCATGAAACAAACTATAATATATAAAATATATATATATATATATATATATATATATAGTCAAACCTAATGAGCCAGACAAACCTACCAAGGTTTCACTTAGGCAGATCGTCGACTTTCATGACTTACATGTTCCTGGCTCTTTCTTTTTTAAAAATCTTTTTTCCCTTTGAAATTGATTTGGCTATTGTTAAATCAAGAATTCGAAGGTTTTTCGACACGAGTATAGTTACCTATATATATATATATATATATATATATATATATATATATGTAGAGATATTTAACATGGGTTTGTTTTAATCTCCTATAAGTGATAACACACGCAGACACGTATATATATATATATATATATATATATATATATATATATATATGTGTGTGTGTGTGTATAGAGAGAGAGAGAGAGAGAGAGGGGGGAGATGGCGAGAGAGAAAGTTCATGAGAAAGACAGGAAGCAAAACAAGTCAGCTATAAATTTATAAAGAGATAAGCGTTAAACGTAAAATCGGAATTGTACAGTTTCCCAGCGAGATGTCGATTTCTGATTGCTTTGCTAGTTAGTGTGGTCAATCAAGTTAAGCAATTCTTCCTATCCAAAGGCGGCATCCAATTTTCTTTTACTTTTATTTATTTTTATTAATTTTCTTCTGGCAAGTGAGAAAGAATAAAAGGATCATGTGGAGACTTGAGGTTCACATCTTTGCGAGTGAGATGTGTGCGTCGTGTCGATCCTATTAGAGTCATTCAATCAAAAACACAATCCAATAAGCTCAGCACTCGAAGGCAGTAACAAATTGTTCTTGTTGCATTGACAAGTTTCGACTAATGGCTGTGGCTCTTGGTAATATCACACACGCCTGGACCAACGATTAATCAGGTTAGCAGTGTAGAACAAAACTCGGGCCTTATTTTGCTCAGTGCTTCACAACGGCATTAGCACATTGATCGTGCGGCCAAACCACTTTCAATTCGTCATGCAACACTATATATATATATATATATATATATATATATATATATATATATATATATATATATATATATATAATGGAAACGATTTTCAGTATTCCTCTTTCTCGCTTTATCTATCTATATCTATCTATCTATCTATCCATCTATCTATCTATCTATCTATCTATCTATATATATATATATTTATATATCTATACATACATATATATATATATATATATATATATATATATATATATATATATATATATATATATATATATATGTATGTATGTATGTATAGATATATAAATATATATATAGATATGTATACTAGCAGAGATACCCGGCATTGCCTGGATGTACATGGCTGTAATTGTATAACGGTACTCTCCTGTCTAGAAATGTCTGCCTTCGTCCCCGTTTGCATACATCATCCATTTGTATACTAAGCTACTACGTCTCCTCTCATCTTTTTTTGCGGTATGTCCTTCGCAAGTGTTCTTAATATAAGAATTCGATTAAACCTTCTTGTATGGTCGTTGCTCGGGGTTGAATTGTTTCAATGTTTTCCATATTCAATAAATTTCCTACAGCCGTAATCACTTTCAAATACTATGCCATTGTTTACAAATCGAAATAAAAAACAGGGATGAAGCTTCAGAGCTTGATTCAACTGCAAGTGCAAACACATGACCCCGCCTCCTTCTTCGCACTTTTATTGTGAAGCTGACGTTAATACGAGGTCCTTCGAAAAATGTTATCCCTTTTAATGCGTTAAGGTTTTTCAAATGGCAATTTAGGATGGAATCATATGAAGAATCAATTGGTTAAATGGAAAAAGCCGATTTGAGACCTCGTTTGTCGCAAATATCGTCCACTTAAATGATATAATCTAAACCAAACATTCACGCAGGACAATTTGTGTGTCATATGTAATCTACATGGCAAATTTGGAAAGCATCAAATGAAAAGCAGCGATTGTGTAACGATTTTAACTTGTTTTTCCTTTAGTATCTTATAATACAATTATAGTAATATATTGCTCTACTTTGTATTGAGCACTTTTTTAAAAGTAATTTCTATGAACAGTGGAATTTTACTTCATCTGTTCTTTCATTTGGACACACACACATACTTGTATAAATATAAATATAAAAGTGAACATTGAAGTCAACACTCAGAGGCGACAGGCTGTTTCATGCTGGATGCAATCGTCAGGCCGTCTGATTGCATCCAGCATGAAACAGCCTGTCGCCTCTGAGTGTTGACTTCAATGTTCACTTTTATATTTATATTTACATACGCTCTATCTCTGATATTGAACACTTTATCTCGTAAATATAGCATACCTTAAGACTATATTTGTTCATATATACAGGGTGAGTTGGCACCTCGAGGTGGTGTAATGGTTAGCAAGCTTGTCTCGCTAGGACAATTACGGTTGAGTAGTGAGTTCGATCCTCACTGGGCGCCCCTTAATTTCGGCCTTGTGCCACATCTAAGCTACGCTTGGAAAATCACTATTGGGCACCTTGAGGCGGTGTAATGGTTAGCAAGCTTGTCTCACTAGGACAATTACGGTTGAGTTGTGAGTTCGATACTCATTGGGCGCCCCATAAATTCGGCCTTGTGCCACATGTAAGCTACGCTTGGAAAATCACTACTGGGCACCTTGAGGAGGTGTTATGTTTAGCAAGCTTGTCTCGCTAGAACAATTACGACTGAGTAGTGAGTTCGATCCTCACTGGGTGCCACCTACTATCGGCTGTGTGCCACATCTAAGCTACGCTTTGAAAATCACTATATACAGGGTGAGGAAGCAAAATTTACAAATTTCTTTAAATTCCTATCTCAAAATATCGTAACTTTTGCTTCCCCACTCTGTGTATATATATATATATATATATATATATATATATATATATATATATATATATATATATATATATATATATATATATATATATATATAAAAATAATTCCAAGTGGATATGATCCAGGTAGAACTCAATGTCCAGGACAGAGTAAGGATATAATAAAAAGACTTCTTTTTATTATATATATATATATATATATATATATATATATATATATATATATATATATATATATATATATATATATATATATATATGCCGTAAAATGTAAAATTGGTCGTATTGAAAGTAACGTTAATCACTTTTTATTTCATATCACACATTTCGAAATACATCCTAAATCCTAGGTGTTGTTATATTTTTGGTGTGAAAAAGAACTTGACATTTCAAAGCATCAGATCTATTTCATATTTCCCCTCTCATGTTCCACCTCTCAGTTGTCTAGCAATTTTAATTGAACCTGTTATGCAGCAAATTAAACCACATGATGTTGGCCTGAACGTCTTATAAAACCTAACGCCTGCATATTTAAAAAAAAATATTGGACACAGATTTGCAAGTCACGTTTATATGATTTCCATTTTCGATTACATGAAGAAGAAATTTATTGCCAGAGAAATCTATATTTCGCAATTAAACCTCAGCATTTAAATTCAAGTTCTGAAGAAAGAAAATATTCTAAACTATAACGCCGAGTTTTAAATGTATTTGAAGATATTAAATGTGACCTGTTTAAATTACCCCGGCTATTGAACATGGGAAGAAGCACGGTTGAAAAACTGTAGATCCCAAATATTTAGAGAACTAAATCCCGTTGATCTTTTATGCGTAAAGAAAGTCTAAAAACTAAAAATAAAATCCTTGTCTGTCGTTCATTTCATACGAGGTTCTTATGCTTACATTTATACTAAAAAGTCGCCATTGTGATTAAGATTTTATCAGCGTCGTTTTATTAATGTCTCTTATGCACCAGACATAACAGAAATTAATAAAAGATATATATATATATATATATATATATATATATATAAAATTTTCAAGAACGATATATTTTATGATTTTGAAATTGTATATATATATATATATATATATATATATATATATATATACAATTTCAAAATCATAAAATATATCGTTCTTATAAATATATATATATATATATATATATATATATATATATATATATATACGCACAATTTCAAAACCATAAAATATATCGTTCTTGCTGCTGTAATGATTGGAATGATTGGAATCGCTTGAGCATAGACGTACATAATTTTTTTTATTACTTTATAGGCAAAGGAGAATCACTAAAAGCTATGATTAACAGATCTTGGTTTTGGTCTTTAATAAACTCGCTTCAATGAAATTCTATTGCCAAAATATGGAGAGAGATTAAGAGAGAGAGAGAAAGAGAGAGAAAAAAGCAAGAGAGAGTGAGAGAGAGATGGAAAATATGCGATCAAACGCAAAATGAAACCAAAATGGAACTATCTCCATAATTCTTTAAGCGAAGCAGGGTTGATAGAATCTAATTGGACTTCACAGCTTTTTCTGCAATTACTACCGTAATGTTGGGAATATTTTTTAATTGATTTTTTTTAGAAAACATGACCAACTGGGAAGTCGACAAGGCAAAGAAATTTTCATTTTCCAACCCCTGGAAAAAGAAAAGAGGTTGTGTAACAGGAAACAAGAGGAAGATATATAAAAAAGATATATATAAAAAGGAAAATGAATGAAATGGAAAACAGATGAAAAATCAGAAACTGAAACCAGGACCATAGGAAGAAACTCTCCTCGAAATTGCTGCAACAAGTGCACCGGTGATTAATGCATGCAGCAGATGCAATGCAGCAAACGGTGAAATCATAGTGCAAAAGAAACTGGGTTGCCTGGTGATCTGACCAAATTGACGTCTACCGATCAAAAACGGGTCATTTTTTTTTTTTTATAGAAAAACAAAAACATTTTCTTCTTTTTCTTTTTCTTCCTCTATCTTTTTTCCATATTTTTACATCAGATATTTATCCGTCTTGACACAATTTGTCGTAAGAGTCACTAAAAAAAACCCTTTGAGTTATTCAGCTAGAAAGAGAAAAGGTTAAAATCATTTCGTGTCAGCCCCACTGTCTTCTCTATGGTGAGTACAAAAATATCATTCAGGCCTTCAGTAATTGTACCAACATTCATATTCTGGCTTCCATCTTCAAAGTACATTAATGAACTATCAAAAGAACGGTGTATAAGTTTAAGAAACAGGGGACAGTAGAGATAAAAAAGGGTCAGCAAGTTACAACAGCAAGAGGGGCCAACATTTCACCTTAGAGCTTATTGTTCAAATCAGAGGGCAATAGTGTTATAAAAACCTCGAAGAATTCCAGTAAGATAACTTTAATCATTTTTATTATACTTTAATTATTTTTATTATTACGGTTGAAAGCTTAATCTAACAATTGGACTGTTACACGATTTGGACAATTTTATTACACCCGAATTTATATATATATATATTTGTCATACACATACAGACTGTTACGCTGTTTCACAGCTCATCAGACGTCCGGTTGCCTCTAGCTAGGATCGAAACCCGACTGAATTGGCGTCAGTCGGAACTTCTACCACTAAACAGTCGGCGCACAGCAGGGATGAAGGTGAATTTTAGCGTGTTTATTTTTAGACTTAGATAAACACACAGTGACTCAATTCTAATATATATATATATATATATATATATATATATATATATATATATATATATATATATATATATATATATATATATATATATATATATATATATATATATATATATATATATATATATATATATATATATATATATATATATATATATATATATATATATATATTATACAGACCTATATATATATATATATTTATTATACAGACCAAATAAATAGTGGTAAAACATAAAATTCAAAATTACCACATATAGGGTATATATAGTAGGGGTAATAAAAATAGATAGTAAAGTTAATTCTATACTATATATATATATATATATATATATACGAGAAATTGCTGAGAATTTCTCACGTCAAACATCTTTCCATATTTAATGAAAATGACAAAACATCAGCATTTATTTTGGGTGGATCCGAGAGACTTCCAGCGGCAGATTTTTGATTTTTACGAATGTCCACCCTATCCAAGGGCTAAGCGCCACTGACGGTAGAGGATTACTGAAAACAGTTTTTCTGTGAGGATAAAAATAAGCAGCGCTATTTAAGCGGATATGTGGGAAAGATAACAGTTACCCTAGATTTACAGAGATTAAGCTTGTAGTGGTCGGGAAGTCATAATACGGGGTTTCTAATCCATAAAACAACAGAAGCAAACCGAGTGGGATTTCTAAAAATTCTGGAATCTGGTTCCTCCTAAAATATTTTCCCTAAACAATCAGCGCATTTCCCATATCTTGATGACGTCTATTAAATATATCCCTGCAAAACTACTCCATCTGAGGTTGTAAATAAACTATAAAAAGTCGAATTTAGATAAAATTCAATTCTGAAAGAGAAACAGACAATACTATGTATGACATTACACCGTAATGACAATAGCTTAAAATTAAGTGTCTATTCAAATAATAAAGATGATCTCATAAATTTTTAATCTCCCCATAACAACAAAATAGAACCCGGAATAGTCATCGTATTCTATTAAGAGCACTCAGAATTTTCAGCCCTCAGTATTTACATGAAGAGGACAAATACATTGTCAATACATTTAAGCACCTCCAATACCTTGATTATTTCATATTCAACGCGAATCGAAAGACACGTAAAATGTTTCAAAATAGAAGACTGGACAATTGTGACATACCCAACAAATCAAAATATACTGTTCTACCCAATAAGTTTATCACAACTACAATTGAAAAGAAGACTTAACATAAACTATTTTACAACTAATTCTAAAACAATAACATACTTAATTTAGACAAAACAATACAATAGATTAAAAGTTGAATGAATTACAATAATTATAAGAGAAACCTCAATGGATTTAGATAAAAGTGATCTAGTTGCGCGCCAAGTTGAGTATGGCCATGGTTCTAATTTAAAAAATGCGTCTCTAATTAAAAGCGAAAACAATTTATTAAGACACAGTAGTATAGAAAGAGATTTAATCGCTAGAGCATCGTCAGTAAATTTTCGAACGATGAGCCTCAAGCTCAACTGATCAAGGAAGGCCATACAATTTTGTCACAGACATCTAAAACCTAATATAAATTCACTTTTCCAACGCCGTAAAATATCTGCCCTGTATCTTTTCTATAAATATTTTCATCGTATGTTTCATAGTATAGCCGTTATGATGAGCTCTCCTCATTGGTACTTCGACTTTATGAAGTTAAGCACAGTACTAGGTTGGATGATTTGCCTTATCATTTTAGCGTTGAAGTGCATAGATGTAACCGGAAGTTCTATGTTAACAGTTACTTCTCTCACACTTCCCGTTTGTGGAAGTCTGTTTCTTTAATCTTCAAAGATCTGAATGAAATGTGTATCGTTTTCTTTAGTCTTCTTAATTCCTCTTCTTTTATTGCTCCCTCCTTGATAAGGTTTTTCTTTTTCTCATATTTTTTCGCACACAGTAATTCCTTGTGGTTTAGTGGCTTTAATGCCTTATGTGGAGTGAAATAATTTAATGGAATGCACCAAACATAATGATTAAATATTATGAAACAATAATAAAGGCCTTTTCATAGATTGTGCTGAGCCCTCAGGTGAATAAAATAACTTTAAATGATAAATTATGGAAATATAAAGATCTAAAAAATCGAAATTGTAAATATTTGGCCCTTAAAACAAATGTTATAATTATGATAATTGCTATGTCAGATCAAGAAAATTACAAATACACAAATTAAAAGATCACTTTTAGCATCTGTCTATATTACATTGTTACCTTATTCGGACTATTGTCTCCATCTTTGTCGCCATATTTATTACAACGTTTCGGCCTTTCAGTATCTGTCTATATCTCTGAGATGAGGTATTATGTACACTATTTACATTATTCGGAATATTTCCTCATCTTTGTCGGCATATTTATTACAACGTTTCGGCCTTTCAGTATCTGTCTATCTTTCTGAGATGAGGTATAATGTACACTATTTACATTATTCGGATTATTGTCCTCATCTTTATCGCCATATTTATTACGACTTTTCGGCCTTTCAGTATCTGTCTATATTTCTGAGATGAGGTATTAAATACACTATTTACATTATTCGGACTATTGTCCTCATCTTTGTCGCCATATTTATTACGACTTTTCGGCCTTTCGGTATCTGTCTATATCTCTTAGATGAGGTATTATGTACACTATTTACATTATTCGGACTATTGTCCTCATCTCTGTCGGCATATTTATTACAATGTTTCAGCCCTTCAGTATCTGTCTATATTTCTGAGATGAGGTATTATGTACACTATTTACATTATTCGGACTATTGCCCTCATCTTTGTGTCCATGTTTATTACAGCGTTTCGGCCTTCTTCAGGTGGTTGGAATGTCGAACTGAACCCTTTCTTTCGCTAACTGGGGTAGACTGTTCTAGATCCATGTGCCAGGCCTAATGGATGTCAGTAATATCCTGTTAATACCATTGTGCCATGTGTCCTTGAGGATCACCGGAAGAAGGCCGGAGCGTACATCGGCCGAAACGTTGTAATAAATATGACGACAAAGATGAGGACAATAGTCCGAATAATGTAAATTGTGTATATAATACCTCATCTCAGAAATATAAACAGATACTAATTGCAACTTTATCCACTGTGCCATGTGTCCTTGAAGACACATGGCACAGTGGATAAATGCGTTTGTTAGATCCAGTGACAGGACCCAAGGAGTGTGAGTTCTGGTTAAGGCAGTGGAGAACTTGAAGAGGGGAATTAACTGGAAATAAATGACATCCATTAAACTTGGCATGTGGAACTAGATCATTCTACCGCAGTGAACAAACTAAAGCGTTCAGTTCGACATTCCAACCACCTGAAGAAGGTCGGAGCGTACAACGGCCGAAACTCTGTGATAAACATGGCGACAAAAATGAGGACACTTGTCCGAATAAGGTAAATAGTGATCTCTTTTAGCATCTGTTTACACGAGATACAAACAGATTGCACTGTGTGAAATTGCTCCTTTACCCCGTAGAGTGTCATCCTAGGAAAGGTAATATAAATCATGTACATGTTATGTGTCACTTAACATAAGAATACTTTACGAACAGAATTTACAGTCAACGACGGAATTATTCATACAACCATCAATTTTGAATATATTTTCCCATTTCTCAGTATCTAATACCCGTGTGATGCCAGGTTTTTTTATATGTTAATAAGCTCAAAGACAGGAATGTGACTCTCCATTTTCAGAACAATAGGTTAAATGCCATAAGTTTTACAGCCGAATTATGCAAAATAGGAAAGACAAAATTATTCGTACAGTCGAAAATATAATTTAAATTGACTGATTCGTGTAAGTGTAAGTAATTTACATAATTATTTAACTGGTGAAGTTTTCTAGACCGTTTATTATATAGAATATTTGTGATAATTCAACGAAAGAACATCACGTGATGCATAGTGTGTCACCATTGTTATTCTTACGTTAAAAACACGATGGGGAAGAAAATGAGCTTAGCGTTGACTTGAGACAGAGAACCATTAACTTCCATTAGTCGGGAAATTTTTACAGCTCTATTTCACACCGGTTAGCTATCCCAAGATCTACGGGACAGTCCGTAAAAAAAAGTTTAAACAATTTGGAACGATAGATAATTTGACTGGGCGTGGAAGAAAACCCAAATTGTCGCCGTGAACTGCACGAAAACTCTTTTGGGAGGTTAATATAAACCCAAGAGTTGTTTTGTAAAACATCGCCAAAAGTTTGGATTCGATGGTTATCAGCGTAAGTACTCGCCCAATACAACGTTGTTTAAATAGAAATGGCTTGTATGGAAACCGACCATGAAGAAAGCATCTTTACAAAATATGTCACATTTTTGTTCGGTTTAATATTGCCAAAACGTTCTTGGATAAAGAAAATTGCATTTGGAAACAAGTACTATGGATTTGATGAAACAAAATTGAGCTTTTTGGATATAATGATATAGAAAAGTTTTCGCGCAAGAAAGGTGATGTTTTCCTCCCAAAGAACACAATGGCAAGATTAAAACATGGAGGGTGATCGATGATGTTTTCGGGTTGTTTTAGGTCGAGGGGACTAAGCAATTAATTGCAATAAGAGGATAAGTTTCTGGATGAAAATCTAGAACTATCAGCGCAAAATCTTCATCTTGGCCGGCGATTTACTTTTCAGCAAGATAATGATCCGAAACATACATCTAAATCAGTGACTGCGTGGCTTCAGAAAAAGAATTATGTCATGGCCTTCAATGAGTCCTGCCTTGAATCCGATTGAAAATCAATGGCAAGAATTGAAAGTTCGAATAAATCCTCGTTCACCACAAACCTTCAGGAATTAGAACTTGTAACTTTTGAAGAATCGAAGAAAATCCAAGAATAGATTTGTTCAAATCTCATCAAAAACTTTAGAAAACGATTGCAGCAAGTTATAAAGATGAGAGGACATGATATTGACTATTAATATTGTGAAAATTGTTAATTTCTTTCTATTTTTCAATTTGTACGAATAATTTTGTCTTTTCCTATTTTGCATAATTCGCCTGTCAATTTGTATTTAACCTATTCTGAAAATTGAGTTTTATATTCTTTTTTTATGATTATTACCATATGAAAAGCCTGGCATCATACGGCCATTAGAAATAGATAAAAAAAAATGAAAAATTGATGGGTGTACGAATAATTTCGTCGTTGACTGTAGCTATTTATTACATTAAGTTACCCTAGATCTAGAGAAAGGACCCTTATTAGATTGTATCAATCAGAGAGCACAAGGTGATAATAATAATAATAATAATAATAATAATAATAATAATAATAATAATAATAATAATAAAGAAATCTAAAAAATGTGGCACATGGAACATCAACAATTCCTGTTGTAGTTGGAGCCCTTGGACTGGTTGGAAAAGATTCCAGTAGGCTGATTGAAGGGATCACTGGAAGTCCATGCCGCAAAGAGATACAAAAAATTGTTCTGACAAGTACAGCCCACACTTTACGAAGGGCTTTATCTATGTAATTATTTATTTATTTATTTTTTTTTTTATTTATTTATTATTTTTTTGCAGTGGAAAGTGTCATGATGCCATTTCTAAGCTTAGGTCCCTGGGCGGGACCCGGAAAGAAATGTGTAAACGCCAGATATCAAAGGAAATAAAAATAATAATAATAATATACCGAGTGCAGTGGGAAAGAATAAAAAAAATGGAACAAAACAAAATGAAATGTATCAAATGCAGAAACGATGGTAAGTTTCTTCATGGTCAATATTATGTCTGCATCCGAAAAGCTGATGTAGACCAACCCCATACCCATCAGTTGATACGTAGTGCAGGGTTAAAAGCTGAACAGGACCAATATTTGCTAACTAGAAATTACCATGCACACACACTTAAAAACTGTGTCATCCAAAAATGCAGATACTGTAATTTATATTCAGCAGTAATTCATCTTCTTATGTCAAGTTACACTATATTGACACCCACTGAATATAAAACACGGCAAGAGTGGGTCAATATCTGCACTGAAAAATCAGCGACTTTTGAAGAAAGAAAACTACAAGAAATTGGTATAAACACCACCAAGACCTGGTTTCAGACGTGAGAATCTTATCACCCCGACATCGTAATCAGAGACAAAAAAACAAATGTGCTTTCTTATTGATATGGAAGTCCCTGCAGACTGTAATGTATCTTTGAAGATTTTCAAAAGTCTATCAAATGACAAGAATCTTGAAGTGGAAATCTAAAAATTATGGCATATGCGGATATCAATATTTTCCGTTGTAGCTGGAGCTCTCGGATTGACTGGAAAAATTCCAGTAGACACACCGAAGGGATTCTTGGTAGCCCAAGTCTTAAAGAAATACAAAATATTGTACTCACAAATACAGCTGACATCTTATGTAAAATGTGTGTGATAATGGTTATTTCGCTATTGTAATGAATCTAAATATCTGGCAAGACTTTTGGTATAAAAATATACACACAAACAAAATATATTTTATTAACTTATTTACGGCGTACAAAGAAGACAGTTAAAAGTCAATTAAAAATTAAAATTAAGCGACAATTAAAAGTCAATTAAAATTAAACGTCAACTAAAAGTCTGTTAAAATCAAAATTAAAAGTCAGTTAAAAATCTGGCAAAGGATTGTCTATAAAAATAAACGCACAAAGAAATATATTTTGTTAACTTATGGCGTAAAAAATAATAGTCCGTTTCATTGGCCTGTGATATGCATTTATAATTTTTGATAAGTATTTTTCAATTTGGATAAATTCTTATCCAATCTGAGAAACATTTTTCCATTATTGAAACAGTTTTATTTAATAACAGCATTTCTCATATAGAATTGGGCTTCAAGACCGACAGAAAAAGTAATGCCTTGATCTTTTATCAGACACCAAGACCAGCATACATCTCGTCACAGTGCTTGTGAAGGACAGGAAGTAAAAGTAAGTGTTTATGTACCTCATAAATCATGGGTCATTTGTAAAAAATATTCTATGACGTGAACAGATTTTCGCGCCTAAAAAAAGGACCAAACTCATCTATTGATGTTATGGAAACTTCGAGACCACAAATCACGTCCTGACCATTTGTCTTGGCTTAAAGTTGCGTTGTGTAAAAAGTGTAACTGAAAATAATGGATGCCACATAGAATAAATAATTTGATAATTCATTTTGATATTATCTGTGGGTTTGATTCATTTCTACTCTTTCTACGTGCCGTTCCCCTTCAGAATATAGGCGATCATGGCTCTCCATAGCAGCCTGTCCCTTGTCTCCTGTTCAGTCAATGAATAGCACAAATTATTCACTGCCTTCCTCTATCTTTCTTGGATTCAATATATTCTGCAGTTGTCAAATGTTCCTCTGTCTCACGTACCTTCAGTATATTCTGTGAGTGTTAAATTCCCCAAGCCATATTTCCTCATTATGTTGTCTAGAAATTTCAACTGTCTCTTTCTGATTAAATTTGAACACTTCTTTGTGTCCTATTTTATCAAAAGCGACATTCGAAGATTGAATAATTTTTTTTTCCCCCAACCTTGAAAAAGTGACTTTTGTATCCATGATTACTGGATAGATAACCATTGCAAAACGGTTTGAGAAATTGGCAACCTGAGAAAAAAATAAAATTTTGTTGACAACATTTTTGGAATCTAGAATGCTGAAGATTAGTACAGTCACTAAACCCATTAAATATTATTGGTATGATTGTTTACATAACATTTTCTTTTATTCTATATTTTTCTTTTATTTTTTCTTTTATTTTTTTATTCTTTATTTTACATTTTTTCTATTTTTTTCCTTATCTTCATTTTCTACAGGACATACCAGCAAACACATTGCCGCATTGAAACTGGTGCTAGACAAACCGTTTCTGGAGATCATTCATCACCGTCATAATTAAATTTCGTATTTTTATGGAGACTACGATATTAGAGATAGATGCCATTGGATTTTTTATTGTAGTCATCAAAGAATCTGTTTGGTCTGTACGATTTCGTTTTACTATTTACCATTTTTCTTCCAAATTAGGTTTTATTCTTCTGCAAACGATTACCAGGTCAACGCCTGCCAATACAAAACGCTTATAAATCCGCGTATGTCATATAATGAGTATGCTCTATAAAATACTGTACAATATAAATATTCATGTATTATCCTGACTTGACTGGTATATACATATATACAAACGCATATATATATATATATATATATATATATATAATATATATATATATATATATATATATATATATATCTTGTTTGTGTATATTAAGCCAGCAATTTTTCATTAATGCATGTTTCATTAAATAATAAAGACAAGTTTTGTCTATTTATTTTAAGTAAGTTCCTTTCCTATTGTCTGATAAGCTTAATCACATTATCGTTATACTTAACATGAAAACAATAAGCAAAAATTTTAAATTCTTGAAGCTATATACATAAAACAGTTGAAACCTAACCTGAACAAAATAAACTATAAAATCTCCACAAATATTCTTAAATGCATATAATTTATAACAGAAGCCATTAGTTTATACCAACGGCTTCCCATACTTAATACTTCGTGTTTTCATTCTCGCATTGTCATGTGTGACGTCACGAGCTGCGACGCGATTGTTGCTTCCGCGTCTCGTATACACGAGTTTGTCGTTACTTTGAAAATTTTCATGCAGCAAGGGCTGACTATCATTGTTGTTTCGTCCGTGTGTTGTTTGATATATTGAAATTGTCATCTTTGACAATGGCTTATGTAAGCCGAAAGCTTAGAATGGATTTAAACATGTATCAATATGGTGTTTTCCTTTCGTCTTTCAACTATAATGTGATTAAGCTTATCAGACAATACGAAAAAAACTTACTTAAAATAAATAGACAAAACGTGTCTATATTATTTAATGAAACATGCATTAATATATATATATATATATATATATATATATATATATATATATATAACAGAATCGAACCCTCTGATACATCTATGGGCCTAATAGTCATCTACCTCTTTTTACAAAATACTAGAGATTCAAATCAACTCTGGATTAGTTAAGCATCTCACCTCGCAGAGTTTTCTTTTGGATAAGCAATATCGCTTTCGCTTCTCTCGGTCAACTGCTGGTGTATTAACGGTTATTAGGTGAAAGAGTCTATCAAACTTTGGTTAAGAATGGTGGAGCTCGGACTGTTGCTACAGATATCTCGAAGGCATTTGATAGGGTTTAGCTCGTTGGTCTTCATAAGTTGAATGGTTATGATATTTCTGAAAGAATATTTGATGAGATTGAATTTTTCTTATCAAATCGGGTAATGAAAATGTAACTGAACGGTCACTCTTCTTGACCCTTTTACTTTAATTCAGGTGTCTCCAAGGGCTCTATCATTGGGCCTATGTTTTCATCATAAATGACCTTCCTGATGTCATCCGTTCTCCACTCCGTGTCTATGTTGATGACGCATCTATTTACTCCAGTAAGTCTGATCGATTCAGTATGGTCAAACTGTCAGCTAAGCTAAAAATAAAAGTACCTACAATATGTTGTTAACTGGAACAAAGAAACGAATTGTCAACTAGCCCCGCCCCACTAAAAACATAAAACTGCTCTCTTGCAATTGTTCGCAAGAAGCTTCTCTGTCTTCCATCAGTGTGCTTGATCCTAACCACCACGAAAATGGCTCTCTGCGGTTTCCGCGGAAATGAATTGGAAACATTATATTGAATTAATCGATAGATCTGATGCTTGGAAAGTTATTTCACTGTATAGTGTTAGATAATTCTTTGATCGAAGGGAGCGGTCGGGAGCTACTCGTATTGTGATGTTAGAGGTTAAATTCTTGGACCGTCGTAAGACGAACTGCAGCGATGGTGTGTGGCAAGCACGTTTTCCTTGATCAAGAACGAAAGTCGGAGGTTCGAAGACGATGAGATACCGTCGTAGTTCCGACCGTAAACGATGCCGACCGGCGATCTTTTCGTCAGGTTCTATCTTTGATATTTATAATTCATCCATCCGTTCATGTATTGATTGTTGCTGTCACATTTGATTTTGTGCTTCTATGTATTTAGTGATTCTTGATAAAATACAAAGAATATGCAATATTATTGGTCATGACCTGGCATCTAAGATTCAGTTACTTCCCCATTTCCGTAACGTGGGTTCCCTGTGCCTTTTCTATTAATGTTTTCATGATAATTGTTCTGATGAGCTTTCCTAATTTGTACCTAGATTTTATCAATTTAAGCTAGATTGGCAGTAAGAAACTATCATATTACAGTTGAAATGACTACATTTGTAGTGTAAGTATCGTTTTCATTTCCTCTTTTTTTTCTCTCTAAAACTGTGTCGATAAACATTCCTTGATATTCTCAGCATCATAGAGCTACACTTCAAGTTACTTTTCTTTTAAGATGTTTCGTCATCTGTCCAGGAGATTGATCAACATTCCCGTACAGGAGAACTTATATTACGTAACAGTTCAGTACTATTTTCATTGGTTTCTAAATTTTTGTGTTACTTAATACTTTGCTTAGCTTATGGAAAGCATCTTTCGCTATATCAATCTTCGTATAAAATACCGAAGAGTCACAAATTACATATTAGGATGCAATAGAAACAAAATCCGTCTTACTTAATCAGGATATATATATATATATATCCAATGCGTATTTCCTTCTTCGGTGTGGGTCGGGGCAGATAAGTAAAGAGTTTGAAAATTACACACTTTCCGGCAAAGTTTTGATTTGTTTGAAATTCCAAATCCTTGCGTTAACGTCTGAACACTGTGATTAAGATTACACATTGGCTGCCATTATTCAAGGTACTTATCAACAACCTATTGCAAAGTGAAAGCAAGACATGTAGCCGCGGGCCCAGATCTCATCACACAGACATCTTTATATATCATTGGCTTGGAACCAGGCATTCAACTGAACACCTACGTTATTATCCTATTACCGGCCTGTAAGTAGGGGTATCACCTGTGGGTCGGCATGGCGAGTAGCCAGTTTTAGTTCATATATCAGTACGATGGATGTTCTGGCTGGCTGTTATCCAGAGGCTTGGTTCAGTCCATTCTTGAGAGGTTTGGTTAAGACCAGCCACGCGTGTGCGTTCAAATATCTCCGGTGGAATAAGGCGACAAACAACTGAAGAATTTGAGAAAATCAGAGACGTCTGGCTTTTATGGTTGGCAACGCTTCATACAGCTTTATTACTATCTAGTCGGGATAAATGGGCGTGCATACCCACTGGGGTATGGCCTGAAGCCAGTGGTCAAATTTAATGAATATACATTTTGCACGTGTTCCTTCTTTTCCTTTTTTATGTTTGTTTCTAAAAAAAAAAGAAGTGAAAATGCATATATATATATTTATATATATATATATATAAGCAAATATGTGGATGTAGATCCGACGGTATGATGAAAAATATGGAAAAGACAAAACAAAATCCGAATATGCAAGGTTACTGTTTTAATGTTGTTTTCCTGTCGACGTCAGACGTTTCGGTCTAGTAGACCATCTTCAGGACATGGTTATTAGAAATATACTTAGGATTAGACGATATTTAAGTCAACATGAAGAGACGATAGACACACAAGACTAGTCGGAAACAGAACAACTTTTTGGGATTCGGACACGTTGGCTTCACGTTGGTGTCACGCGGGTGTTGCTGCGAAAACGCGCTCCCAAGAAAGAGACTTTATCTTAAGTGAAAAAGAGGAATTCTATTTGAATCTAGAGCTTATCAATACGTTTGTCAAGCATTAATCTTGCCATGAAAGGGGACATGTTAAAGAAGCTGGGTCTAGTATTTACCGTACGTGAAATGGATATTATGCCAGCCTCATAAATCTGTTTCTGACTAGTCTTGTGTGTCTATCATCTCTTCATGTTGACTTAAATATCGTCTAATCTTAAGTATATTTCTAATAACCATGTCCTGAAGATGGTCTACTAGACCGAAACGTCTGACGTCGACATGAAAATAACATTAAAACAGTAAACTTGCATATTCGGATTTTGTTTTGTCTTTTCCATATTTTTCATCATACCGTCGGATCTACATCCACATATTTGCTTACACACACACACACACATATATATATATATATATATATATATATATATATATATATATATATATATATATATTCACACGCCAATCTATTTACACATATATAAATGCGCATTAGAAATGATCAATTACTCTTTATATAAAAAAATTGCATAGATTATTTTAAGCTCTATAAGGCGCATCAAATTTGGGGGTGATACAAGGGAATAACAACGAACCCATTACACTGGCATAATCATCATCATCATCATCATCATCATCATCATCATCATCATCATCCATCCTTCAACCTCTCTATGATTGGTCGTAACACCATTGTCAATACCTTACCACACTGTTCGGTCTTGCATTACTGCCCCCAGATCCCAATGTCCAACACTGAGTCCCGAGATATGGTGTCTGGAAAAGTCAATTTTCGTGAGAAGACACTTCCTGAAGGGTGCCATAGGAGTAAGAAGAAAACGATTTCTCACTCCGCTGGGAGGCAGTGTCTGGCAAACTGTAATCGTTTTTGTTTGAGCTTAAGAGAGATTTGGTCTCAGTTCTCCGTAAATTCTGTTGTGTGTTTCATGGGATCTCCAACTGATGTTCTGGATTTTTCTTAATAGACTTGTATATATTCCATCCAGTCGTTTTCAAGTCGAGCAGATAATGTCCAATCTTCACTTTCCATTCGCGATCGAGCCCAAAAGCGTATCCGCTTTCTTGCGTGTGATAAATTATTTTCCATCTTAGAACCTCTTTCTCAGACGAACACATCGCATGTCTTTCGCTATTCTATCCCTATTTTTATGGAAAGTGTTCAAACGAACTACATACATTCGTTCCACCAGTACTAACTCTCAATCCCACTATAATCTAAACCTGTTAAAATTAAGGATTAACAGGTATTTCCACATATATCTTCATAAACACAGCCTCTTACTCTCTGACTCTCTACCTCGTGTGATTCTTGGGGCTTGCTCCGCGTAAACATCAGAAAATATGCATAAATCTTTTAATATAAAGATCATGCAAATAAAACTACACTATTTAAATATATATGCGATTTGGAGATTAAGGGCAACTCCTTCACAGAAAGACTGTATTATTACCGAAATATTATTGTGTGAAAAAGTATATTTGTGTTACTTGCATCCAAATTGATTATTGCTTCGGAGAGAAATCGGTGAGTTGATGTGGAATTCGAGCTGGGTTACGCGCAAATAACTTTGAAAAAATATATGAATATATTTCTTCTCCCGCTAGGTATGGGTTAACTAGTAGGTCTTTTATTCATACAATCCAAATCTGTCTCGGCCTTAAATAATATACAAAAAGTTGATAAGCCGTAAAAACGGTCAATCTATTACATCAGAATACTTTATTGATTTTTGGAAATAGATGAGAAATATTTGACTGAAATGTAAGATTAGGGAATCGGTAGTTGGTGCCTATAATACCAGATTTGTGTGAAACATTTTGTAGAGGTAATATTAAGTATTTTGTCAGTCGTGTATTTCATTAAAGACGCCAGTTAAGGTATTGGGATTAAGATTTTTATTTAATTTTTCTTGTGTTCAAACAAATGTTTTCGTTTCTGGACACATAGTGTGTAGAAACTGTCCAAATGTTCGGCTATTCTTTTAGGCATTAACAAGAACGATTTTATTTTTACTTTTTAATTGGATATATGGGTTGTAAGTAGGTGTCAAGAGTTATATAGGGATTTTTTATTTTCAGAACACAGTCAGCATATTGTGGCCATGTTCATAGTTAATGTTATTGACTGTTGGATTTCTCTTATTATTAAGTCTTCTATTATTTTAAATCTGTTTTTACATGTGGATGAGGTTATTATGTTTATATTTTCTACAATTATGTTTCGAATGGAGTCTGGTAAGTTTGTGTATGTGTTTAAATGAGTTCTAA
This sequence comes from Acanthosepion esculentum, assembly GCA_964036315.1. Classification (NCBI taxonomy): domain Eukaryota; kingdom Metazoa; phylum Mollusca; class Cephalopoda; order Sepiida; family Sepiidae; genus Acanthosepion; species Acanthosepion esculentum. Next base: position 26,415,989 of record OZ038491.1, read on the forward strand.
TATAGTTGTGTTCGGATATATGTAACGTAACTTCTCTGGCTAGGCATGTTGTAATGTGACCGATATATATATATATATATATATATATATATATATATATATATATATATATATTAAAGAAAAACAGACCACTTTAAGGCTCCATGTAATAATTTATTTCACCATAGCCCTTTTAAAAGACGCTGGATCATCAGACATCACTTCCAAAAGGTGAAACGAAAAATGAAATGAACATTTACACTTTTGACGGGTAGTTTATGTAATTTAGCAGAGAGGGTAGTTAAATTAGATAAACTTAATACTACCCGTCAAAAGTGTAAATTTTCATTTCAATTTTCGTTTCACCTTTTGGAAGTGATGTCTGATGATCCATCGTTTTTTAAAAGGGCTATGGTGAAATAAATTATTACATGGAGCCTTAAAGTTTTCTGTTTTTCTTTAAATTATTAATCCATACGGATTACCAAGTTTTTCGTAACTTACCTATATATATATATATATATATATATATATATATATATATATATATATATATATATATATATATATATATATATATGCGTAGTAATCCGTTGGTATAATGCAGGCGAGTTCTATTAACGTAACATAGAATTTGAAATATGTTAAAACTGACTCAGAATGCTCAATGTTATTTTCATTAAACAGAGCAAATATTCTTTACAATTGGAATTAAGATACCTTTAGTAAATGACAATTTTCACCTACGAAGAAGCGCTCAATACATGGTTCAAAAAGATAAAATGTAGAGGAATCTAAGACATAAACATTAAAAAAAAATAAACTTCCTTCTACGGCGTTTTATAACAATTAGGTATTGTCTGGCAGTAAAATTAGACTTTCTGTGCCAAGCCACTCTTATATACATAATCATGCTGGTGGCAAAAGAGAGAAAGGGAGGAGGAAAGAGGGGGAAAATTAGTATATTTTATTTTAATTCAAATTAAAAAAAAACACGAAAAAAATAATGAGGTCAAAATGATAAGAATTTGGTTATAGAGAGAACGAATGCAGGAGATAAAGCAGCCGAGAAAAACAAAGCAATTGCCAGGATGCAGGAAACTGTAACTGCCTAGAGGAGAGACTTGTTTACAGGGCTATAGTAGAGCCTATGAAGGATCAGGTAAAAGAGTGTTTTGATTCAACAGAAGAACGATGAATGCCAGATATTATGATCACAAATCTTTCTTTCAAATAGCAAGATATAAAACAGTACAAAACTTGCTAGTTATGTATGGGAAATGAAGGAAGAAAATAATAAACGACCCATTGTGAAAAGTGATGAGTTGAAAAGAGTTCGTTCATTTCATATCGGGAATAAAATCTGTAAATTATGCCATTGGTGATGATGTTATAACCTTAACCAAATAACCTGCTTGACGAAAATGCCAGCATGCAAGCATACTAGAAAATGAATCCTGGCAAACTGGGAATCCGGGTAGCATTATGTATAGGCAACATATGTCAATTCCGCCTCTCTTTATTATTTTCTTTCTCCCGTTTGCTAGCGGCATGATTACGTATTTTAGAGTGTCCAAGGTATATAAGAATATGTCATTTTACTGTATGGCGATACCTAATTGGTAGAATTTATATATATATATATATATATATATATATATATATATAAATATAAAAGTGGACATGGAAGTCAGCACTTAGAGGCGACAGTCTGTTTCATGCTAGTGCAATCGTCAGGCGACTAGTGCTGTTATTTTTCTCGGCTATTTATATAAGGGTCAGTGGTGCATTATGGGTAGTCTATTTTGGCGGTTACCGCCTGACGATTGCACTAGCATGAAACAGACTGTCGCCTCTAAGTGCTGACTTCCATGTCCACTTTTATATTTACACACGCTCTATCTCTGATATTGAGCACTTTACCCCATAAATATAGCACACTTTAAGACTATATTTCTGCATATATATATATATATATATATATATATATATATATATATAAGCTAGAAAGACTTAGAAATTCTACCAGTCTAGTAAGCCATGTGTGGAAATTAAAATAAAAAAAATAACAATTCCTTTTGTAAACTGGGAAATATTTAAAAAAACAAACAACAACACATCAATCACAGTGATATGTGTAATCTTTGCCTGGAAGAAAAGTTAATAATAACATTTACAGATCAGAAAAACCTTCTGGATGAGAGATCAGAAATAATGACTTGGCGCATACACACAAAATTTTCCTTTTGAGTTCATACGAACCAGGATGAAAGCATTTACATTTAATATACCCATCTCAGATACAATTTCACTACTCTAGCTTTTCTCCACCCCGTTTCTATTACGCTTCGCGTTGTGCGTTTATTTAATTTTAAATTAAAAAAAAAGCATAAAGAAATTATTTTGCCCGGACCGGCTGAAAATAACGAAAGGTTGAAACCAAGGTAGCGTGATCGGATGATCTTCTAATGTTTTGAATATATATATATATATATATATATATATATATATATATATATATATATATATAGGCCAATTGAGGAACACATTTGGGTCACTAACACACATAAAAGAGAATGTCTCATATCGAGAATATTTAACATAAAAAAACATAAGAAAAAAAGTATTTTTCATATGTGGAAATCTCCACGCTTTACTTGATGAAGGTCGCGAGACCGGAAACACGGGTACCAAATTTACGGAAAATAAAGCCTAATATAATTTAAAAAAGAAATCCACATTACAACCAAAAACGTTTGCTGTTCCTCTCTTCTTTCTATTATACACACTTTTCTCCTGTTGGAACAACTATAACCTCTTCCATTTATATATATATATATATATATATATATATATATATATATATTTGTGTATTTAGGCAGCAATCCTTCTTTCAAGCACATTTCATTAAAAACGACTGACAAGGTGCTTTTATTTAGTTATATATATATTTAGTTATATATATATATATATATATATATATATATATATATATATATATATATATATATATATATTAAAAAGAAGAGAGGTACCGCAAACTTTTTTGGTTGTAATGTGGTTTTTTTAAAAAAATATTATTCTTTATTTTTCATAGTTTTACATAGTTGTTCAACACGTGTTTCTGGTCTTACGACCGTCTTCAGGTAAAGGGTGGAGATTTCCACATATTATTAAAAATAATTATTAAAAATAATTAATTTTTTTCCTTTATGTTTTTCAATGTTAAATCTTCTTTATATGATACATTCTCATTTAAAGAAAGACATTGGAATGACCAACACAAAAACAGAGAATGTCGCATTTTATATATATATATATATATATATATATATATATATATATATATATATATATATATATTCTAGACACGTTGGTTTGTCAGCCATTGGAAAGGTATCTTTATAATGTAATATTTGAACAATGAGATTTAATAAAGAAAATCTCATTGTTGTCCCATTCCTGTATTATTTCATGTGTGCTGTGGTATTTATACTCACTTTTTCATTACGCTCCCGTATCCTTTTAGGATAAAAGCGCATATTGTTCAATATGGAGAGAATAACTAAAAGCAATTTACACTCAAAGCAGTTGTAAGTCTGTTGATCCTATCCCGAGAGTTGCGTTACGCTTACCTAACTGGCAGTTGTCCAACCTGTCCGTTCTCTGGCCGATCATCTGACATTCACCCAGATACACCAAGTGGCCAAGCTGTCACATGACCAATCAACCGGTCGAACAGGTGGCCTGCTATATCGAACTGGAACGAGAGAAACCAGATTTTCTCATTATCGCATGCACATTGAGAAGATACTTCAAATATATTTATAGCACTATGGATGCAGCCACAGAACAATAGAAATTTGATTGGCTATTGATTTCGTGATGTTTTGTATGCCATTTATATATATATATATATATATATATATATATATATATATATTGGCTTCTAGATCTCTATTGTTTGAAAATGTCTTTTGTAACATATCTATATCTATATATAGATCTTTAGCTAATATTATTCTGATTCCATTTTTTTGAAAAGTTATCTTTTTGTCAAATTATATTTTAGATGCGGGACAAATAGTCGCTTCATTTAACGGCTCCAGTAAGGATATCTCCCTCTAGCATACTTTAAAATATAATTCCCTTTGATAACTCAACTCTCCAAGTTTTTTCACCTCTACTGTGGCCTGGTATGGAACGCATTTATCGAATAAGCCATGTATCCTTGAGTTACTAAAGATTATTAACAGATACTGAGATATACAAAAAAGACATGCTACATGGAATTAAAACAATCTACCTCACCCCGTGGACTAAATAAAGGGTTCGGCTCGAAATTCCAGCGTATAGCATCTGAAGAAGGTCGGAACATACAGCGACCGAAGCGTCGTGAATATGTCTATAAAGATGAGTATATCAGTCCAAACGATGTAAATAGTGTAAACAGTTACAATACCTCATCTCAGAAATACAGACAGTCTTGAAGATGGCTGGAGCCTAGAACGGCTGAAACGCCGTGAATATGGTAATGTAGATGAGGACAACAGTCCAAACGATGTAAATAGTGTAAATAGTTCCAATACCTCATCTCAGAAATATAGACAGTCTTGAAGATGGCTGGAGCGTAGAACGGCTGAAACGTCGTGAACATGGCAATAAAAATGAGGACAACAGTCCAAACGATGTAAGTAGTGTAAATCGTTACAATATCTCATCTGAGTCGTACAGACAGAGGGGGGATAAAACAATAGAACATCAACCTTTCTGCTACTATGGTTTCTAGGCGGTAAATAGATTTACTGCCTGATGTTTCCTGATTGGTAGAAACCAATGGCAGCAGAAGGGTTAATCCTACAATGATTTTACATCTTAAATTGCTCTACCTTTCCGTTTTTGTTTTTTGACAATTATATTGAGCTCTTTTTTTTAATTAATTTAAGCCGTACTTTGGCAAATAATACTTCTTGCCAAAAGATGGAGTTTTAAAATTATATATACAGCGTGTATCAAAATTAATTTTAAAGAAAGTTTATGGTAAATGGCGCTGTGTTGCCAATGTAGTTCATACTGGATGATGCATCAGCAAATTTTAGTCACATTGTCAGCGATACAATGGCAGAGATGAATAAGTAAGGGAAGACCAGTTCCATGGCCTGCATGTTCACACGACCTCTAACCTGTGAATTTTGATCTGTGGGGCCGCCTAAACAATTGACTGATGCAACATACATTAATAATGCAGACACGCATCATCAACGTGTCATGGAGGTCTGCGAAACTATTTGACACCATGTGAGAGTATTCCAAAGGGTCCGCCAGGTAATTATCCGACGGGTGCATGCGTGTGTAGAAGCAAGCGGTGGTCATTTTCAACATTTGTTATGTGTTGCCGTATTGATGTACAACGATGGGCTTTTGGACATAAGTTTATATGGAAGTTTTACCTTGTTTTGGTGCCACGAGCCCGTAAAAAGTAAAATTGTTATGCCCTGTATATCCATATATATATATATATATATATATATATATATATATATATATATATATATATATATATGTGGTGTGTGTGTGTGTTATTAATATAAACGTTATTTTTAGTGGGTTAGGTATTAGAGCTATTATACGTGAAATTATCACCGGGCCAGATTAAGTAGTTCTGGAAAAAAGTGCCTCCAATACAAATCGAACCTGCAACTTTTTTCCACCAAGGAAAGTGCTTGTATAGCCGAAACATGCACTTGCAAATTTTGCATCCTAGACCGCCTTTCTGGGACGAAATTTGAATTATCTATGTAAGGAAAACACATTTCATTTCTTGTTGGGACTTCTAGGAATCTATTTTTTTCCCTCTCTCTCTCTCTCTCACTCTTTCTCTCTCTCTCTCACTCTTTCTCTCTCTCTCTCTCTCTCTCTCTCTCTCTCTCTCTCTCTCTCTCTATATATATATATATATATATATATATATATATATATATATAAAATGGCAGATAAAATATCGTCCAAATATGCCTAGTTGTGTGTCAATAAATAAGCGTGTTTATCCCATGATGGACTAAATGACATTGGATGAATATTGACTTGAAATTTTTACGACAAAATATCGACCTGATATTTTGTTAAATAAGAGTTAACTTCAGTGCATTTAAGAGAAAATAGAGTAAATCTTAAATAAAATATTTGCTTTTTAAATATGACATGTTATCGTCATTTGGCTTCCATTTAAGTGATTTATCTAATCACACATACATACACGCATGCATATATATAAATATAGGTATATACATCCTTATGAATTTATATATGTGTAATATCGCATATATATATATATATATATATATATATATATATATATATATATATATATATATATATATATCATTATTTATTTAAAAATTATAACATAAATATGTTATAAAATCACTACAAAAACAGCCATTTTGTTTCAATACCTCCGGTTTCTTATCAAGTGATGATGTTGAATGTAGAATAAAGGGTTTTAAAAGTTTCAAATTAATTAACGATCCTTCCTAAGGGGAAACGCTGTTACATAAGAAGGAATGACCAATCAAAATACAAGTATACGAGAATTCCAAAAACTTGACAACGAAGTAAGGTTATAATAGCTATTAAATGTGTTTTTTTAAAGTTGGGGTTATACTAAAATAGAATTTATTCTAACTAATAAGTATTAAATTATAAAATAAAATTTGAAATTAGAATTAAAAATTTAAAAAAATTACCAATTTTAAAATCTAAATTTAATCTCTATTAAGTTTAAAATTATAAAATTACCAAGGAGAAAAGAAAAATACATATGTTATTCAATTTATTTTGTTTTCATTGAAATTACGTTAGCATAGACGTTAAGATCAACTTGTTTTAACTTCATGACAACATGGATACATTTGAATTCCAAGTGTAGGAGTGGGGTGCTGACATCTTGCGTAAGACAATACATACACACTCAGATTATAATATATAAGCACTCAGACATATTTAGATATATACACACACAAAAAGGTGACGAGACAGGAAACATCTCCACGGCCCTTTACAAGAAGAAAAAAAGAACACACATATACATACACAATTAAATGTGCATGCAGTTTCTATACACATAGACACCGATAAATACATGTACACACATCCACATACATTGACCTAGACAGTCTGATACAACAACCAAGAAATATTCAAGACTGAAAGTGTTATTAAACCAATTCTAACCACTTATAAAAATATAACTTATACGGAAAATATGCATAGATAAAAATGGTCCAATAGAAGAGAGAAACAGAGAATAGGGAAGGAAAGGACATTAAAACAGATATATATGTATAAAAATAACATTATCTAATATATGAAAAACGATAATTCCAAACACACAAATATATAAAAAAAAAAATTTTTTTCATATAAGTCAATATACGCCTTATTATAGATTAGGTGGAAGAAAATAAGAACTACCTACAGATATATGTGTACAGTGTACACACATTCTTCACTACAGACAGAAGCACAGAAAGTCCTACCTATCGATAAATATATACACACACACATATATATATATATATATATATATATATATATATATATATATACACATACACACATACATATATATATATATACATATACACACATATATATATACACGCATACGCATATGCATATATACACATACAGAAGTAAGCATAAATATATCAACCCACACAGCAACGTAAAAAAGTAAACAAACCAAATATAAATATATATACATACATACACATACATACAAATACACACACACACACACACACACACACACACACACACACACACACACACATATATATATATATATATAATTTTATTACTATATATATATATATATATATATATATATATATATAATTTTATTTCAATAACGTCAGGCTATATCACGGTTCCGTATAGGATACAGGTTCGAATCCTGTCGGAGGACAAATATTTTCTATGAAAATTTCTCGGACATTTAGGCCGGTAAATGTTGTTTAATACTGTTTATTATAAACGGAACATTTACTTAAATATTTGTATCTATAAAATAAAATAATGTTAAACATAAAAATGTCTTAAAATAATTGTCGGACTTTGTCCATTTCATATTATATACATACATATATATATATATATATATATATATATATATATATATATATATATATATATATATATATATATATATATATATATATATATATATATATATATATAGAATCATTCATACAAAAACATTCATCGAGTGGTTTGTAGGTTAATGCACCTTTAAAATTTTGCTTGCGAAGAGTTTTCACCATTTTATATCTTTAACTTTACTAATCTACTTTTTGTATGAATGATTCATTCTAATACAAATTGAACTGCACCACATATTTTATATATATATATATATATATATATATATATATATATATATATATATATATATATATATATATATAGTCAAACCTAATGAGCCAAACAAACCTACCAAGGTTTCACTTAGGCAGATCGTCAGGGTCAGCTATGTTTGCTCTACGTTTGTATCGAGCTCTTTAGTTAGTTGTTTACTCGTATCGTTTTTTTTTCTTTGGGCCTTTCACCTGTATGTGTGCGATTAGTTTCGACAGACTTTCATGTTCCTGGCTCTTTCTTTTTTAAATCCTTTTTTACCCTTCGAGATTCATTTGGCTATTTTTAAATCAAGAATTCGAAGGTTTTTCGACACGAGTATAGTTACCTATATATATATATATATATATATATATATATATATATATATATATATATATATATATATATATATATATATATATATAGACAATATTAGTGGTGAATATACACATACATATGCAATTATATATACACATACATATATGTATAAAAATAATTCCAAGTGGATATGATCCAGGTAGAACTCGATGTCCAGGACAGAGTAAGGATATAATAAAAAGACTTAAACACTAATATTCCATGGTCATAATTTATTCCATTGGAGAATCGCAAAAACGATCCAATTCATCAGACCTACAGATTATACACAGATTAATAACACTTCGATTTGATGAAATGCTATTGACAATTTGGCAATATTTAAAGAAGCTTTGCATTTCTAGTAGTAGGAAATCTAAGTCCATCGTCGGTGGCAGAACTCCGCATGAGTTTTGATAAGCTCTTTCTTCAATTCCTTTAGTAATTCCCAATATCTAAGAATTATTACTTAGAGTAGCACTGTCATAAATTGATTTTATCTATTCATTTGCTTTCTTTTGTAAATTGTATTATGGTAGCGCAAGTGTTACTACCTGAATCTAAATACGAAACATTATTTAGTTTGTCCGTTAATCATATTTTAACATACGTTTTACAGGTGAGATTAAGGCGCTAATTCGTACTATTGTTACCTATATGTGGACGATGAAGAGTTTCGGAGTTGTTATTCACACAGAGAACGGTTAAAAAACAAGGCTCTCATTCTATTTCTTTCATTTTTGAGATGAGATTAGACGTCGACAAAATGTTTCTCAGGAAGGATCTATCAATTAATATTATTGTAAACATTCAACTTTCAACAAACCTGATCGAAAAAATAAAATCAACAAAAAATAATTAAATAAAGACAGTTTTCTGCATTGACGTCTTTACGTGTGATGAAGTTTTTTTCTTGTTAGTTTGTTTAAATCTGTTATTGAAACATTTTAAATATCAACACGGAAAAGATTCCATTTAGCTTCACAGTATTTTTTCAATATAAAATTTTGTCGTTAATAAGAATCTGCTGTTAAATGCATTCAAAATTCCAACAACCCGATTGAAAAGGATCCTATTCAGAATTGGCTACTTTAATATAATTGTTCTTCTGGAGTCAGAATGTGCCAATAATTTGTTAAATACATTCAAAACCACATTACCTTAATTGAACAAGATAACATTTATCTTTGGATTATATATTTTAATGATAAGTACAATCACTGATCAGAATGTATCATTCGTTGTTAAATGCATTAAAACTCACATTAGCCTGATTGAAGAAAGTCATATCCATGCTTGCGTTGTTTATTTTGATCTTAACATTCTTGTTCGTTCAGAATATTTCATTCTGTTGCTTAAAGACGTTCAAAATCCAAGTCCATTGATTGAAGAACATCTTATTTCGTTATGGATTCTTTATTGTAATGGTAATGGCTTTCTCTACAACGTAAGTGTCAATCTCTTGTTAAATACAGCAGGGTGATAGTTGAAGATAACTTTGTTATCTCTAATTTAATTGTGAAGTTACTTATCTCGACTGAATGTGGCAATCTGTTTTTAAATAGATTTAAAATCACAGTGCATAGAAGAAGCTCCGATTCACCAATGACTCCTTTATGTTAATGATGCGACAATGTTCTGGCTATAACGCTTCCATATATTTCTAATAGTTGTCGATTTAGGCAGCAACCTCTCTTTAATACATGTTCCGTTAAACAAAACTAACAATGTACTTCTGTTTAGTTTTTATATTTTGTTTTGAATTTTTGTCTGCGTACAAGTTTTTTTTCTTTCTTGATTGAATGAATGCCAAAATATTCCTAACGTGTCATTCTCCCGATCAATTTTACCAACACTTTTGGTCATTTTCAGATATTTTTTCTTATCCTACTATAATAGGTCGTGTTTAAGTGATCTTTTAGTCGGTATAATAAATTGAGTCCATAACTGATACTAATAAGGGTTGGTATCTTATATTTTTATCTTATATGTATGTATGTACGTATGTACGTTTGTATGTATGTATGTATATATGTATGTATGTATGCATGTACGTATGTATGTATGTATGTATGTATGCATGTATGTATGTATAATGTATGTATGTATGCATGTATGTATGTATGTATGTTTCACCAGTTAATAATTTAACTGAAATAACAGTGAAACTAATTTTAAGCGCCGGATACTTTGAAACATTGACACTCTTTTATTAGAATCGCAAAGGCATACTATTTACACTACAGGTAGGTAGGTAGGTAGGTAGGTAGGGAGGGAGGGAGGGAGGGAGGGAGGGATGTAGGTAGGTAGGTAGGTGAGGGTAGGTGAGGGTAGATTTCGTTGGGCTTGTGGGGAGATTAGAGAGGTAGTTGTATGAAGATCATTTTAGATACGTGATATTATCCAACCATCAATGCTTGTCAACAGGCGTCATTTTCAGTCTCTGCAGCTTTGACAATGTACACACACACACACACACACACACACACACACACACACACACACACATCATTGTTACACGTTTTTTGTATTGAAAGGTACATTTCAAATTGATATTTATGACGGGTATTCTGCGTATTGAGGTTGGTACGATTCAATGCAGGTGTAAATGAGTCCGTATTAAGCTCTGGTCGGAGTGACGCAGCGCCAGTCATCTTGGCAAGAGTTTGGTGCTGTGTTAAAATAATTATTTATGGATTTTCGTCGGGAAAGCTGTGGAGCATGTAAGTTAATAAATAACGATGATCTTATAACTCAAAGAAAGATATATACATTTTTAAAATTATTACAAAGTCCCGTTTACCTGATTGAAGAATATTTTTACTATTGCTTTTTTCTGTTTTTCTTCTGTGACCAGAATTAATCAATCATTTTCGAAAACATCAAGAATCTCCCGACTTTAACTGAATTAGATGGCCCTCAGCTTTGCTTTCTTTATTTTAATAAGATAGATGTGTCAATTTATTAAATACATTCAGAATCATAAAATTATGAGGGACAAAGTGCTTATTCAGCGTTGTTTTCATTTCGCGATGAACGGATGGTCTTTGCGGAAGACCCCATGCCTTTAGCGCCTATTGGAACTTAAGCTCAACCCAGACATTAAACGGAACATAACTATACGATCAACCGCGAAAGATGATGAAAAAATGATCAGTACCGCTCCAGTAAGTACCTGACTCCATCTGCTTTCCTCTATGTTTACGCGACCAGGCTGAAGATGGCATTACTGTTGTCATACGTGATAAGCAGCTGACCAGTCTTCAGTTTCCAATCTTGATATAGTCTAAAACCATCTCCAAATCCTTGTGGTTGACAAATTATTTTCCTCCTTCGACTCCTTTCTCACAGATGAAACGTCGCAAGCCTCTCGCTATTCTATCACTATTTCAATGGAGAGTTTTCATATTTTAGTTCTAACCTTCACGGCTAAGACCCGCCATACTACGCACACTTTAGGTAACCACCATTATTCTCTTTGTATTCCATTGGAGAGATGTGACTTCCACTCAAGCAGCTTTTTCCCACGATCCGTTTTTTTGTGGGCCTGATTTCGAAAAAGGATGCTTCCGCGATCAACAGGCTACAATTTAACCTGTACCAGTCTAGGGTTAACGGTTACTTTCTACACATAGTCCTATAAACTGTGCCTTTTACTCTGTAACCCTCTGCCTCGAGAGGCTTTTGGGCATTACACAAGTTGAAAATTATCGTCAAAAAACGTCCGAGCTCTGGAATCACTGAATGTGTAGATACGATAGAGGAACTGTATCGGTCCACAGAGTTCCTCTATCAGATCTACTCATGTCTATCTTGGATATCAACAGATAAACATTTCAAACTTCATTAGATGTACGACAAGGAGGAAAGAGGTCCGAACTATTTAATCTTTTTCTAGACTATTCAAATATACAACCAGACATATGAAGAAATAGACACTTGACATTTAAGCATTCCATATTACATCCCAATTGATTCTACCAATAGAAAATAGCGTTCTTGTTTCCTCTCCCTAGGACGATGTGCTGTGATTAAGGGCAGAGTTTACTGGTGATATTGGTATCCCTAGTTGGGATAAGAATTATCATGAACTAACAAAAATCAACATCTTCTGCCGAGTGTTCCGAGAAACAGGACGAGAGATAAACCTTTTCAGAACAGAAACTATCATTTGGAATGGAATGAAAAGAGTGATGCCCCCCCACCCTGAATCCAACATAAATATTTGTGATTGGAACTGGCAGATAATTAACACGTCAATAATATCGATGTATGGGTCGCTTATGATAAAATTAGTATTGGAGGTAAGAAATATTAACAAGAAATCAGCTGCGCTTGGTGTAGTTTCGCCCAACATCGCCAATTGCTACAAAGTCAAAACATTAACGGGTTATGATCATGTATAGCATTGTCTGATCGACAAACATGAAAACAATAAACAAAAACTAAAAATTCTTGAAGCTACATATTATGTATGTAGCTTCAAGAATTTTTAGTTTTTGTTTATTATTCCATGTAAACAGAAACAGACTATCATCACTGTCTTGTCCGTGTATTGCTTAATATATTGTAATGTAATTGTCATCTTTGATAATGGCTTATGTAAGCCGAAAGCTTAGATAGAATTAAAAAATATGTATCAATATTGTGATTTTCTTTCTTCGTTTAATGATAATGTTATTAAGCTTATCAGACGAGATGAAAAGAATTTACATAAAATAAATATACAACACTTGTCTATATTATTTAATGAAACATGCATCAATGAAAAAATGCTGCCTAAATACACACTATATATATATATATATACAATTTCATTAATATATATATATATGTGTGTGTGTGTGTGTGTGTGTGTGTGTGTGTGTGTGTGTGTGTGTGTGTGTGCCTGTGTGTGTGTGCCTGTGTGTGTGTATTAAGCATTTTACCCAAAGCAATGCGAGAGTGCCACTAGCACGCAAAGGGGTTATAGAGAGTAAGAGTAAAGAGGGTTTTTAAGGAAAAGCTATAGAGAGGGACGGGGAAGGATATAGAAAAGGACGGGGGGCAGAATCAAGGCATCAGAAGATGTCGACTGACATTACATTTGAATATTTGAAGATTATAGCTATCAGAGAAGCAAGTAAGAGGAAAGGAGTTCCACCGTCGGGAAGTGCGACAGAAGAAGCTGTTGAAGTAGAAGATGCTGTTACATTTAACTGTTTCGACAGTGAAAGGTTGGGACCGAGATGAAAACCTAGTAGCACTCTTAAATTCATGCAGTTGGGGTTCCAGTAAAAGTAGCTCGTCAGAGCAGTTGTCATGAAAATATTTGTAGAAAAGACAGAGGGAAGCCACATCACGTTTGTGAGAGTGTGACTCTTGACGAGATGCCAAGCCAGGATATGTGTATGTGTGTGTGTGTGTGTGTGTGTGTGTGTGTTCGTGCGTACGTGTTTGTGTGTCTGTAATTTCGGGTAATCTTTAAAAAAATATTCCTATAAGCAATATTTGTTGACGTTGGTCCATTACAATTACTATCCATTTCTTATGATTCTTGTAAATTGTACCGTTTATAAGTGGCATCATTTCCACATTTCTTGTTAAACTTTTCTTTCTATAGCGTCTATTCTTGTTCTCAGTTTGCCTTAAGATTGTATCACTTATTTGCCTCCGTAGCTCCTTTCGCTATAAAATCAATTTCGAATGGTGAAGTAGGAGATAAATATAGAGGGGAAAGTATACTTGATATTGAGGGGGGCGGGCGGCTCTGTGCGTATGTGTGAAAGAGAAAGAGAGAGAGAGAAAGAGAGAAAGAAAGAGAGAGAAAGAGAGAGAAAAAAGAGAGAGAGAATAGTGGGAGATAACAAGAAAGATAAATAGAGAAAAATGATAGAGGAAGAAAAAGATAACGATAAAGAGAGGGACAGCAAGGTAGAGAGATATAAGTATGTAAGGGGGAAGTTATGGTGTGTTAGAGAGATTTGCAGACATTTTGATTGTGACATACACGTAAACCATGAATGTTAATATATCAAATATGAAATAAGCTGTTATATTGAAACCTACTAGTTTTTACTTATGTACGTACCGTTGCCTACGTGTTTTCATACCGATAGTAAGTCTGTATTTAGTCCAGATGAATGCAAGGCTATACGTAACTGTCTTGTCGAGGCTTTTCCTCTTACGTCTTTTACGATGGAAAAAGAAGTTTCGAGTTACTTAGTTCTTGAAGATTGAAATTGAATATATATTTGGAAAAAGAACAAGGTGTCTCCATTTCTGGAATGTGATCGTCTGCTTTTATTTCAATCGATAAATATTTACATACAAACAAATCCGCATGTGTATACGTATATAGATAGATGTATGTGATGTTTTTTGTCTTTCAGACTTGGTGAGTCGGTACGTCGTATGTATATTTTCACTGGCTAAAAAGAAGAAAATTAAAAAAAGAAGTATCGCTTTTTATCAAAACATTTGCAGGTAGTATTTACTATACGGGTATTTGATCACTCAGACAACATACTTAGACGCAGGTTCTTACGTACAAATAGACTGATGTACAGAGCGTGGGGTACTAGATTGGAATACTGACTTTTTGATGATTTTCTGTTTAGAATTAATGAATCATTTTTTTCGATTTTGTTTTGATTAATTAATTTATATTTCGATTGTTGTCGCTTTTGTTGAAGGTGGGTAAAAACGAAAAGGAAGATTGCTGTGCAGTTGTCGGGAAAATGGTTCTGTGTTCTACGAAAGGAAATCAAACTAGCAGGAATGAAATGCAGGATAGAAAGTGAAGAAAGAAAATGGCAAACAATGAAGTAGCATGAATTGGTAAAGCAAATAGAAAAGAACAGAAAGAAAAAAGAACAAAGAAAGAAAGAACAAAGAACAAAGAAAGTAAGAAGGAAGAAAAGAAAGAAACCAAAAAAAAGAAAAGAGAAAAAGAAAGAAATAAAGAAAGAAAAAGAGAAAGAAAGAAAAAGAAAGAAGGAAAATGAATGACAGAAAGAAAAGAATAAATCAAGAAAGAAAGGTAGAAAATAGAAAGAAAGAAAAAAGAAAAAAACGAAAAAGAAAGAAAGAAAAAAAACGAAAAAGAAAGAAAGAAAAAAATCGTGTCCTTCGAATGATTTTATTCAGGTACGCTGCCAATGAACAGAACTACGTAAACGAGTAAATGGTTTTCAAAACTCTTAAAACGTCCCTAACGGAGGAGACACGATGCAGTAATAGATAGTGGCTCAAGTTGAGAAATAGGAGAGCCGGGTTCGAATTGTAGCCGAGTTTTATTACATTACTTATGCGCTAATACTCTTGAGAAATGAATGAATCAATCTCTCTCCCACCGACACCTATCGATAACTAGCAGTAAAGTTATATAGCCCTGTATCGTTTGTTGGAGAGTCTAGAAGAGAAACTCTGAATTCAAACCAGCCTGAAGAGGAATGCAATCTGTCAGGCTGTCTTACCCAGGAACCAGCACTGCTACTGCAGTAGATGTATTGCTTTCACGATCACAAGGTGTTATGGTGATCATGAAGGCAGGAGGCTTGATGATGAGTAGATGACGCCGAGGAAGAAGAGAAAATGGAATGTTAATCATAATGTTTATTGAGAAATATAAACATAACCAGGAGGAGGATGATTATGTTGCGACTGTCTTTGAAATGGGGAGAGTCTCTCGATCATTGAAATTAGCAATTTTCATCTGAGCTTATTAAAGTGTCTTCAACACCGCGCCGTGTGAACGATAGGAAACGATGCAACCACGAAAGAGCCAGCAATCTTCTACGGCATCCATAACAGTACCATATCCTGTTCAACTGTCAAACTCTCTGTCTTGAGCAGAGAGGAACCCGGACGAGGCAAAGTTTCGTCCGGGGAGGTAGACAGACCCTAAACCCGTTTATGCGGGTTCTAAGGGAATATTTTTGGCCGAGCCTACGAGCTCGGAGAACCCACGGTAAACTCGACTTTGTGGCACATACATCCCTCGTGGGGGAGGGGGCTGTTAAATATTAACATCCAAAAGTCTAAACGAAACCATGAGAAAATCCGAGGTAAATCTATCAGTCTTCTGTAAGAGAAGCGTCTATGATGAATCAAGATTACGGTAAAAAGTTGTAATTCTACGGAGATAAGAAGATTTTTAGAGGGGTGCGGGTGGGGGCGTATAACATCATTGGAAAAGGTATCGGCGAAACGAATTCAGATTCTAGCTGTGATACAATAGATTAAATTTTTATTAATCTTCTTTTATGTATGATATCTCTTCACTCAAGGACCTTGACGTTCATGAGTCTCCACAACATCCTATCCATCATAGATCTTAATAACGTTTGTCTTTTTGCCATCCCTCTAAAAACCGTTCCGTCATCGATTCACATTCAGACAGATAGACCACTATCTCATTCTGCAGCTTCTGCTTTTCAAAGGCCTTTTGAGTGTCAGATTCTCCAAGCCTTCCTTCCTCATTATATGTGCATGTCTCTTTCTGATTCTAAGAACAAGTGTCCTTTTTTAATTTCCTTTCAGACGTCTTCGCTACTGATGTAATCTTCTATGGTATTCTGAACATAATTCTAAAAGACAACATTTCTCTTATCACCAGTTTTTTCTTCATCTGAAATTGTGCAACATTTATTGTCAAGAATGATTGATATTACACATCAATTCATCACCCTTTTCTTTGATTCTAACGAACTTTACCTGTTTCTCACCTGCTTAAGATTGTGTCCACCGATAATGAATATTGATATGTCCTGAAGCTCCCTTATGCTGGCCTCGCTGTAGAGTTTGAATAAATCCGGTGAGAAGACACATCCTTGCCTTACACCCATTTCTATTTTTGCGCCCACTACTCAATTCATTTTCTATACGAATGCAGCTCGTTTATTCCCAGTAAGTTATTCTGGAGTAAACATTCTGGAAGAGTCTAAATTCATTTTAAAATAGTTTTCTCAAAAGATTGGGCAAAAAAGGTATAAACCAAACATTCGGTAACCCCAAACATTAGGTTCTACCGCTGGTATCAGGTAACCTAGTAAAATCTGTCGCTTGTTCGTAAAATTAAATTAGTTCCGTGCAATGTACCCAGTGAGAATGAATCCCAATACACAGATTAAAGATCTACGTGATTGACTCGTTAACCATTACCTAATGAAGACTTATATTTTAGGTCTTTATTAAGATTCGTGTAGTTTTTCATAAATGTACAGGTTTCGGATAGAAATTGAAAATTGAATTCATTACGAAACCTAATGTTTATGCTAGACTAGTTAGTTAAATATTACTGTTTAGAGAGCTACACCTGAGTTGTTTAATGAAAAGTCGTAAAATAATGAAACTACATAATTAGAGAACTTCAGGAAATACAGGAGTAGGTAGGTTCGCCTATCGTCCTTCTGAAAAAGGAGCAGAGGTTTATCCCTTGTTTCCTGTTTAGGATTCGCTTTGGTCTCATTTGTTTACGGCATATCAACCTCAGTGGGTTATTTAATACCGACAATATTTTTATTACAGGTAATATTTTTTTTCAAAAGAGTATTGCTGGTAATTTTTTTTCAAAAAATATATTTCTGTTTTTTTTTTTACCAAAAATGTGTTACTGGTAATATTTTTTTTAATGGATGTATTACTGGTAATATTTTTTTCTCAAAAATGTATTGCTGGTAATATTTTTTTTCAAAAGAGTATTGCTGGTAATTTCTTTTCAAGACTGTATTGCGGATAATATTTTTTTCTTGAAAATGTATCGCTGGTATTTTTTGTTTTTTAAATATTGCTGGTAATTTTTTTTCCAAAAATGTGTTCCTGGTAATATTTTTTTTAAAGAATGTATAACGGGTAATATTTTTTTTCCAAAAATGTATTGCTGTTATTAAAGACTATTTTTACACTATCACAGTGTTTTGACCCAAGATTGGGGTTAACTATTTGTCCATAGCTGGCACCCTAACAGGTTCTACCAACCCCGGGCCAGGGGGTACTTGGGAACACCAGCAATTAAGACGCTCCTCAAAACCTCCTAATCAGAGGCCTTGCTGATGAATGTAGTTTATCGTCTTAACCAGGAGGTGGGTGTAGTTTATCGTCATACCCAGGACGCGGATGTATTTCATCATCTTACCCAGTACGCGGGTGTAATTGTCTTACCCAGGACGGCTAGGATTCGGTTTCTAGTTCGTTTTAGAATTTCATTCTTTTTCACTTACAGTAACGATTTACATCTCAGTGGTATTATCACCTTGTGAGGTGAGGAAGAAAAAGAAATACTCTTCATTTTCGTCGATAAGGATATTTTGCACAAGTATCATCATTTTTATTGTATTTTCTTTTTATCATGATATTTCTTTTATGTTTTACGGTGAACCTCATGTGTCTGTGGCCTCCGGTATTATGAAATGCTACATCTTACTACTCTCTTATTCTTCTTCATAACATAAACACCTGTGTTGGACAAGATCAAAGAAACAATTGTTAAAGATTCATGCTAGCGGTTGGATTTTTACGTGAAATTGGAAAAAAGAAACTTTGCTTTGACCTCTGATGTGGGAGGTGTTAATAGCCAAAAATAGTTATCTTTAGCACCGGTTTATAATATGGCGTTAAAATATTTAATAGTTTTACTGATATGTTCATACTTTGACAAAAATGTATGAGCTTCTTTTGGTATTTCTATCCTGCTTCCTCGTTATTATTTTCATTCAGTTTGGGCAACCCGAGGTGGTGTAATGGTTAACAAGCTTGTCTCGCTAGAACAATTACGACTGAGTAGTGAGTTCGATCCTCACTGGGTGCCCCATACTTTCGGCCTTGTGCCACATCTAAACAACGCATAGAAAATCATTTAGGGCAACCCGAGGTGGTAAAATGGTTAACAAGCTTGTCTCGCTAGAACAATTACGACTGAGTAGTGAGTTCGATCCTCACTGGGTGCCCCATACTTTCGGCCTTGTGCCACATCTAAGCTACACTTGGAAAATCACTATTATTTACATTCAGTTCCAAACAAAATAGAATTTACTTTAAACACATATACTTTTATATATACTTTCGACGTATGAGAGAGAAACGGTGAGTATATGGAACTGAATAAACATACAAACCAAAACTGTGATGTGATTCGAATGATTCCGTAGAAACAGCCAAAACTTTCCGGAAGAACTGATAACAGAAAAGCGGTACACAGAGTGTAACGAAGTCTACGAAAATCTCTCCTCATGTCTGGTGGCTTTTTCTTCACCTAAGCTAGAGACCAACTATGACTAGATCTGCCTTGGTATTTAACCTAGAGTTGGGTAGGGCGAGAAGTAATATATTGATACCTTTTTTGTGCTAAAATAAACTCCATAACTCCGATGAGAACTGGGTACGCCGTTCCAAAATATTCCATATTTGTTGCATATATATATGTATGAATAAAATACATATATAATTGTGTATTCAGGCAACAATCCTTCTTTCATACACATTTCATTGAATACGACAAACAGTGCTTTTACAGACAAGGTGCTTTCATTTCGTTTTCTCTTTTCACATGAAAAATTATATAAAAACTGTTTGAATGTTCTTTTAATCCGAGCGGTTTCGGCTATACATTTAGCCATTTTCAATGATGAAATATTTTAACTGTTAAATAAGAAATAGTTTGTTGCATATATGTATTTATATAATGTTTTAATTTTTCAAAACACGGTCAAGATATTGAGTCCATTTTCATAGTTGATATTAGTGTTGTTTTTTTGTTTTAATTAAAAAGGCTTCCATTATTTTTAGCCTTTTTTGCATGTAGATGATGCTATTATATTAGTGTTGTCAACAAGTATGTTACGAATAGTGTCCAGTAGGTTTCCCTGAATATTTAAATGAGATCTAATTGAGCTATGGTCAGAAAGGTGTAGAGTGAATCTTCATGTCAAACAGGTTGTAGTATGGCCTATATAATTATTTACGAATTTTGATTGATCAGGAATACAATTCCTTAATGGGCGCACACACACACGCACACACACACACACACACATATATATATATATATATATATATATATATATATATTTGCGTATTTAGGCAGCAATCCTTCTTTCGTGCATATTTCATTAAAAACGACTGACAAGGTGCTTTTATTTAGTTTTTTATACAATTTCTCATGCGATTTAATAATGTTTTTCTTTTCGGATGATAAAATATATAAAAACTGTCGGAATGTTCTTTTTATCCGAGCGCTTTCGGCTAGACATTTAGCCATTTTCAAGGATTATATATTAACTGTTAGAATTAGAAATAGTTTGTTATATGTATGTTTTATAAAATGTTACATTTTTTGTTTCAAAACACGGTCAAGATATTATGTCCATGTTCAAAATTAATATTATTAAGTGTTGGTTTGTTTGTTTTTATTAATAAGTCTTCCATTATTTTTAACCTTTTTTTGCATGTGGATGATGCTATTATATTAGTGTTGTCGACAAGTATGTTCCGAATAGTGTCCGGTAGGTCTCCATGAATATTTAAATGAGATCTAATTGAACTATTGTCAGAAAGGTGTAGAGTTATTCTGCGTGTTAAACAATTTGTAGTGTGGCCTATATAATTATTTACGAAAGTTGATTGTTGAGGAATACAATTCCTTAATGGGCATTTGAATTCGTAAATAATATTTGCTCTATTTAACTTTGTTCTAGGAGGTGAATTGTTATTTTTAACTATGAGGTTAGAGGTTTTAAATTTTTTATAATAAATAATTAATCTATTTTTTTTGCAATTGTCAACTGGTGTTATGCAAACGCTGATTAATAACGGATTTCCTAATCAATTATTGGATTTCCACATTAGGCGTTTCTTGTCCAAGGTAACTAATAGCAACGGCGAGAATAGAAACATAAACAATAACATTAATATTTTTTATAAAAATCAGATGAACGAAAATTACAAACAGGATGAATGCAGAATTAAGAACATTATAAAAAATGCATAACACCAGTTATTATTCGTTCCTCGCACTTACCACCTGTGTAACTCCCTCCCTATTTATTGCTTCCCTGATAACTACAATCTTCAAAAATTTAAGTGCAAGGTCAATCGTCATTCTCTGTTTTCTTGTTACTTTTTTATTCTGTCTTCAATACTCTCCAATTTCAGTCTTCTCATTCTCTTTCAATTTCACTCTTTGTCCTCACTCCTCCCGCTTGCGAGTGACATTGTCGTTTTGCTTGGGTGAAACAATTAAAAAGATCACATACACATTTTTCATATGTATGCATATATATATATATATATATATATATATATATATATATATATATATATATATATATATATATATATATATATATAGAGAGAGAGAGAGAGAGAGAGAGAGAGATATTTAATGCAGATAAATCAAAACCGGATATGTATATATATATATATATATATATATATATATATATATATATATAGCATAAGGAGAAGCCATAATGAGAAGTTAAATAAAGACTTGGGTATTTTAAATCTTTATAAATATTTCAATAGTTAAAGAAAAAGATTTTTTTAGATATAGTTAAAAAATTTTTTAAACAACATCTAAAATATTACTACAGTTAGATTTACGTTAGAAATATTCAAACACAGTTGCATTCCATATCACCTGACGTCCGCGTCTCGCGACGGACGCTACTTAATTTAAACAAACTTCTGAAAACAGTCATTTCTGATGAAAGATCGGGACCGATCTGAAATATCAAATATATATATATATATATATATATATATATATATATATATATATATATAAACATAAATAAATACTTTCACAAAAAAACATTCAATTTTGTTTAATTTGCAACTTTTCAGTTGTTTTTCTATATTATATATATATATATATATATATATATATATATATATATATATATATATAAATTTATGTTCTTAATTTCACCACACCCTATACTAGTGGCTGTACTGTCTTGCTTGAGTTGATACCGATTAAAACTAAGTGTATATATCTGGTGTCTGTCTGTATATATCTGGTTTTATGCCATAGTTTATAAAGGTTTATCCGGGCTAAAGACCCGCACCATTTCAAAGCACAACTTGGTATTACAATATCTAGTCGTCGTCATACTCAACAACGAAGTGCCAGACGTCTTTTACGTATGACCATTGATGTAGATCAGCTTTGCGTTCACCTGCATCTCTTAGCCTGTGTTTATTCTATGTCATATAGAAGAAACATGTTGAAATAAACAGTCAGTAGGCGATGATATCTGTATTCAAATAGATCTGATACGTTGATATTTTATAACGGTTCGACATAAACCTATAAGACATCGTTTTAGTTTGTTTTATATTTTGGCATGTATTGGTCATAATATTTACATTCTTGTAAAATCTGGCGAAAGAGAGAGAGAGAGAGAGAAATCGCTAGGTTTGTCCAGGTTAATAATATTGTCAAGTAATTTAAGGAAGGAGGCCATTGTCGTGTGGAACAACGTTCGAGAAGACCTAACATCGAAAAGGGCGCTGAAGAGGGAAATCATCGTCAGCGCGTTAAAGATGTCGCCAACAGCATGGAATTTTCGCCATATGCGGTGAGAAAGACTCTGAAAGATCTACTCTACGAAAGAAGAGTTGCAAGAAAGAAGCCCTTGATTTCAGAGGTTAACAGGATCAGGTGCATGGACCGTGCGAGAGAATTCGAGAGCAAAGATTATGAATTCTGGCACTCTCTAATTTGGTCATAATATTTACATTCTTGTCAAATCTGGCGAAAATACTCATTTTGATATAGATATCAAAGACAACAGATTTTACACACACACACACACACACACACACACATACACACACACACACACGCACACGCACACACACATATGTGTATATATACATACATATATATATATATATATATATATATATATATATTTAGTTTAGGAAAAACTAGGTAATCCGTATGGGAAGATCCAATATGGAACCTTAATGTAATCTGTTTTTATTTAAAATATATATATATATATATATATATATATATATATATATATATATATATATATATATATATATATACCGAAAACTGGTGGGGTGAAAGTTCATATCTTGACTATGACGGACTGGTGCCACATCTAAGAAATCTTGCATACATTAATTTCAAGTCTTTTAAGAACTTCATAGTTTTTTGACGATCAAGACTGACACTTTCGAATGTAACTAGCCGAGACTTCTCTGAAAATGGATAAAATATGGTATTGTGGCATTACTAATTAGTTACAGAAAAAGGGTTTAGTCCCGACTGCCATTCATGCTGACGTAGTTGTTGTATGAGGAAATGACGCTCCAGCCATTTCAACAGCGCAAACGTGGGCAGCTGAATTTAGGAGGGGGAGTGAGAATCTAGAAGTTCTGCGCGCCATGCAACCTCGGAGGAAAAAACATTGATCGCGTTCACCAGATGGTGATGGAGGAAAAGCGGGTTATTATAAATTAAATAGCCAATCCTATTAGCCTATTCCGCGAGAGAGTTGAGAATATTCTACATAATGAACTTTCTATGACGATGGTTGTTTAATTTGCATCGAAGGGGATAACTCAGATTTTTGGTTGCAAATGAATTGTGTTTATTGACTATTTTCAAAAGGGCCAAACCATCAATGGAGAGTGCTATGCCAACATACTGAGGCAGTTACGAAAGGCTATCAAACCAAACACCCATGAAAACTGACGAAAGGGCTCTTGTCTCATCAGGACAATGAGGTCTCTGATTTCAACGGCGTGCATGACTTAATTTGATCTGTGTGATCACCCTTCTTATTCTCCTTATTTGAATATCATCTGATCCCCACCATGACAAAACACTTGGCTGGAGACGAGTATCCTCGTGATGATGACGTCATATCTGCTATTGATCACTTTTTCTTTGCCAAAACTCTCCTTTGAACAGTTAAATAAACAATGCTCTTTTAAATAAAATTAGTTGAAATTAATGAATGTCAGATTTGGTAGCGCTAGTAATACTTTATAGTCAGCCCGCTTCCTCCGTATTAAGTTATATATCTACTAATATTTATTTTATGTTTAGGTTATATTTCATTTGTTTGCACTAAGATTCAATAATGGGCCAGTTTACCGTAAAAAAAATTGGTAGCTGTAAAACTAATGAAAGAATGTTTTTGATTCTTAGTAATGGAGATGCACTCTCCGAAAGTTCACCAGACTTCATAAACACTATTAATTTCTTACAAAAGAATGCTTTCTATGATACAGAATGCTTTCTGTGATACCGTCTTAATGATAATTATTAGGTTAAATGTTTTAAATCTTTTGTAATAAATAATAATTTTTTCGCATTTATTAGGATTTTTTATGTGATATGGATTATACTTTAATGGCCTTTTCATATTGTTCACAGCTCGAGTGCCTCGGATTATAAGCGAATAAGTTGATGTTGTTTTCATTTTTTTATCTGGTTTATTGCTGGCGATATTTGCTAAAAATTATTTAGAGATACGTTTACTGCATATCGACGACATTTTTATGTTCTTAATGCTTAGTTATATTGTAGAAAATCGCATTCTTTATACCAGCTATATCATCTACAAAAAACATTCACCCTAGTAATTAAAGTGATAGACTATGAGCTATTACCAGAATGGTGTAGATAGATTTGAAAAGGCTGAAATAGATAGAAAGGAAGAAAGAAAGAAAGATGGATGGAAGGAAGAATGAAAGAAAGAAAGAAAGAAAGAAAGAAAGAAAGAAATAATAGATTATGGAATGAAGGAAGAAAGGAAGATGCATTGAAGTAAAGGAAGAAAGGTATAAAGAAAGATGTAATGATGCAAGAAAAGAAGGAAGGAAAAAAGAAAGAAAACAATAAAGAAAGATGGAAGTAAGGAGGGCAGAAAGATAGGTTGAACGAAGGACAAAAGAAAGAAGGATAGAAGGAGATGAAGAAAGAAAAATACATGGAAGAGTGAAAGAAAGAAAGAAAAAAGAAAGAAAGATCGATCAACAGATAGATAGATAGATAGATAGATAGATAGATAGATGAAAGGAAGGAATAAAGAATGATAGATTGAAGAAAGGAAGAAAGAAAGATGGATGGAAGAAAGGGAAAGAAGAAAGGAAGAGAAATGGAAGTGAGGAAGAAGATAGATGAAACGAAGGAAGAAATATAGATAGATGGAAGGAAGGCGGAAAGAGACATGGATTTAAGGGAGGAAGAAAGAAAGATATATGTAAGAAAGAAAAAAGAAAGAAAGAAAGAAAGAAAGAAAGAAAGAAAGAAAGAAGGAAGAAAGAATGATAGTTTAAAGGAAGGACGAAAGAAAGATGGATGGAAGGAAAGAAGAAAGAAAGAAATATTGATGAAAGGAAGAAAGAAAGATTGATCGATGGAAGGAAGGAAAAAAGATAGATAGATTGTAGGAAGGAAGGAAGATCGATAGAAGGAAGGAAGGAAGTAAAATAGATGGAAGGAAGTAAGAAAAAGATAGAATCGAGGAAGGAAGAAAGGAAAATGAAAGTAAGGAAGAAAGAAAGAAAGATGCAAGAAAGAAAGAAAGAAAGAAAGAGAGAAAGAAAGAAAAAAAGACAGGAAGGAAGGAGGTAAGAATGAATTGGAAAAGGTTTTCATCAAGGAACAGAAATAAAACGACAGAAAGAAAAAAAAAAAAGAAAGAATATAAAAAAGGAAAAAAAAAGTAGAAAGATATCAAGGAAATACTAAAGAAAGAAAGGGTTTAAAGAAAACTAAAATCCTGGATAGATAGAAAGTAAACGTTCCTTTGTTATTTTGTTATACGTGTTGGGCAAGTATTCTTGACGAGGGCTTATCACATGATGTACCTCTGTATAGCAAGATAATGGCGTCCAGACCCGTGTGCCGAAACATAAAAGCGTTTTGTAGCTTTGACTCTTGAATTTATTTCCCTTCTGCCATCTTGCACGCACCAGGTCTAATCAAAGTAACCTCCCTTTTCTTTTGGCCGCCTGCCGCTTGGCGATATACACAAGTCGGATTCTCTTGCTTGGAAGTGACACAACTGAACTGATGGCATGCCAAAACATTCTGAGAAAAATGGCGTTCGATATAAATTGGCTTGTCAGATAAATTTGTTCGTTTTTCTCCATTTATTTGAATCCTATTATTCATCAACAATTTTAACAAATCAGTGAATAATATAAAACATTAATAAAAGTTATAGAGGAAGAATAGTACGACATTAAAGCGTAAGTGCCTATAGTACACATATAACAACAACATATATATATATATATATATATATATATATATATATATATATATATATGTATATATATATATGTGTGTGTGTGTGTGTGTGTGTGTGTGTGTGTGCGTGTATTTAGGCAGAAATCCTTATTTCATGCACATTTCATTGAAAATGACAGACAAGGTGCTTTTATTTAGTTTTTTATAAAATTTCTCATGCAATCGAATAATTTTTTGGTGTGGGGGTGATAAATTATATAAAAACCGTCCGAATGTTCTTTTTATCCGAGCGCTTTCGGCTATACATTTACCCATTTTCAAGGATTATATTTTAACTGTTAAAATAAGAAATAGTTTTTTGTATGTATGTTTTTTAAAATGTTTTCATTTTTCAAAATACGTTCAAGATATTGTGTCTATCTTCAAAGTTAATATTTAAGTGTTGTTTTTTTTTGTTTTTATTAATAAGACTTCCATTATTTTTAGCCTTTTTTGCATGTAGATGATGCTATTATATTAGTGTTGTCAACAAGTATGTTAGGAATATTGTTCGGTAGGTCTCCATGAATATTTAAATGAGATCTATAGGTATAAGAACAAATGGAGTACAATTCTACTGCCCGTAGCACTTAATTTTTTTTTAAAAGTCTCAATACAAAGTACAGGCCAATGTTATTTATTATAGGAGATTAAAATAAAAACATGTTAAAAATCGCTACACAATAGTTTTCATGTTTCGGCACAAAGCTGTACCTCTTCAGGTGATAGTAACTGACTGGTGAGTAAATGCTTATTTTTAATTTCAAAAGGAAAATAGACCCTCTTTTTTCGAAAGAGAACAGTAGACGAAGAAACAAGATCAGAATGAAAATAGTATTTCTGATACGTTTTTATTGTATTTTTCCTGTATGAGAAAAAGATCTTTCTTTTGGCTGCAGAGTTTGTCGAAATGTCCATTTTCAAAGATTTTGGTTACCATATTTTAATTATACTATTGTAAACAGTTTTTCTGAAAGGTAGGCATATTCTTAATTCTGGAAATGGCCAGTTATTGTGGCCGTATTCATAGTTGATGATGTTAGTCGTTGTTATTTTATGGTAATTACTTTCATTATTTTGTAAACATTTTGCAGTTGGCGGTACCTATCATACTTGTGTTCTCGACGAGTGTATCGCATATCGAGCTTGATACATTTGCATACCGCTTTTGCGTGTACGGGGCTCTGGTTTGAGAGATATGGGGTCAGCCATCATTGTAAAGAGAGTGGCGACGCATCCGTCTTATTTATGAATTTGTTCCCTATGTGGAATATATATATGGAAATGATATTCAGTAAATCAAGAAAATTTCAAAGGACTGGATTTCTCCATCACTTTAAAAGTCAAAGACTGCAGATGCTTTTATTAAGAGACAAGAAAATTTCGTTAAAAACAAAAGCACTGAGTTGTTATATAATATCGATTATCGTATATGGCAGTGAACTCTGGACAACCTCCTCACAGATGAAGAAGAGATCTAAGGCAACATAAATGTGGTTCTACAGAAAGATGATGAGAATACAATGGACTGAACATGGAAGCAACGATAAAGTTTTAGAGAAAATGATAACAAAAGTACACTTAGAGTTAGAATCAGAAAGAGAAAAATTATATTTCTGGATCGCATAATGAGGAAAGAGGGCTTAGCAATTCGACACAAGGCAAGAGGGAGAGAGAACAACAGCGATTAATCTCCCTAATGAACGTGAGTAGATCGTTGAGGGAATAGGGATTAGAAGAGATAGCAAAATGATAAAGTTTACAAAGAACTACAGAGGATAGAAAATTGTGGAGAGCCATGATCGATCACACCCCGAAAGGACGTGTCCTTTCGGGATGCGATCGATCACGAAGAAGATGTCAGAATTTGGTAAAAAATTTCTAAAACTTTATTTATTACCCCAGACATGTACCTATTTCAGGGCATCGCAATTTATTTGCTGTCAGTAAATACATTTTATGTCCGTCTTTACGATGAAAGAAGATGACCACAATTTATGCTGTGTAACTCTACATTCTCTATGATAAATTAATGACAGATAAACTTTCAGACCAATGGATAATGATGAATAACATGAGTTAAGACTAAAGAATTAGTCGAAGAAGGGATGACAAATTACAGACAGTTACCTAATCAGTAAAGCAGAAGCAACGTTAATATATGTTTCGCGATGAAAAGCGATATAAGGAAAAATCTTGTCAAAATCTTATTTTCCATTGCCGGATTAAGAGATGCGAAAAAAAGCCACTGAAATTAAGATGAAGGAAATAATAGTCAAGCGTTGACAATGACTCAAATAGTATAAGGTACTCAATTCAACAGAAGATTATATATATACATATACATTTTTTTTAAAGCTTTTCACCCCAAGCAAGGCTGGAAGCCACTAGCATGCAAGGGGTTACAGAAGGTTTGGAGGAAGAGCAGATAGGAGTGGTAAAGGAAAGGATGTGGAGAAAGATAGTGGATCGATCAAGGCAAGGGGTTACAGAAGATTTGGAGCGAGAGCAGATAGGAATGAAAGGGGAGAGGATGTGGAGAAGGGAAGTGGATAGATCAAGGCAACTGCAGATGTCGATTGACGTTACACTTAAATAGTTGGATATTATATTTGTCAGGGAAACAGGAATAAGGAAGGGAGTTCCACAGGCGAGAGGTGCGAGACATGAAGCTATTAGAGTAGAAGAGACGTCTACATCTAACAGTTTCAGTATATATATATATATATATATATATATATATATATATATATATATATATATATATATATAGTAATAATACTCGTCTTGAAAACCTTAGGTGTTTTGGCTTGTAAATGAACAAACCAATACCCAAGGAAAATTAAGGAATAAAAAAGAAAGAACTAAGAACATGTAATTGAGGCGAAAACAATCGTCCAGAATCCAAGCTCAGAGTCCAAAGGAAAAAAAACCTTCAAAACGAGTAAAGCAAAAGTAACTAAGTAAAGTGCCCAATACACTAAGTAGAGCGAATCTAACTATGAACCTAAAGAGCCAGGCAAACCTACCTAGGTTTCATCTAAGCGGATCGTCAGGATGCACAGATATATATATATATATATATATATATATATATATATATATATATATATATATATATATATATATATATATATGTGTGTGTGTGTGTGCGTGTGTGTGTATCTATGTGTGTGTGTGTATCTATGTATGTATGTATGTATGTATGTGTGTGTGTGCGTGCGCATCTGTGTGTGCAATTACAGGCGGAGATAGATTGATAGATAGATAGGAGTATACTTTTCTTCTGTTATAATTCTCCCTATACAAGTCTGAATAGTTACTTTTGGCAAATTTACTGAATGATGTGTGTGATATGAATGCAAATGAACGTAGAAAGATGATATAAAGAAACAGATATTTAATATGTAGAGATAATATATAGAAATAATTTATAGAGATAATATATAGCGATTTACCGTCAGTGAGATAGAGATAAGGCATTGATAGGCTTGCAAAGTAGTGTAAAACTCTATAATGGCAGGAAAGTGAAGATTGGGTAGCTCCAGTACAAACCTTTTCTGTTGAATGAAAAGGAACCAGGTAGTTTTCAAGCGGTAGACGTGAGCCGACCATTTTGCCAGCCTTTTTAATGATGAGTTCCACCTGAAGCCATTTAGTAAAATCAGGTCCCAGTCCAAAGAATAAAGTACCCGTATCTAAAAAAAAGGCTTCGAATTTTAAAAAATAAAGACGAAAATCTGGTTTTAGATGTCTTGAAAAAAGTTTAAAAAGTCATAAAAAAAACAGTTGTTTAAGCTACGTTAGCAGAAATATAAGCTGTAAGGTTCTGAATATCTCGATGTTTTTTGAAGAGGTTTAACGATGAGTTCCACCTGAAGCCATTCAGTAAAATCAGGCCCCAATACAAAGAATAGAGCCTCGTTCAGAATTAAAACGTTCACTTTGGGAAGTAGAAATGGACAATGGTTCGTCGCTGACGAGGAAATTATACTAGTTTGGTTTCAGGGGCATTGTTATGGTGAAATACACTATTCTCCCACCTAATATAAGTAGGAGTAGTAAGAGGAACGAGGGTCGGTCGATGTCGGACGACAGTAGTTGATTGTTAGTCGAATACGAAAGTCGTCAACGACCACAAGATTACTCTGCGTAATACCTATTATATCAAGTTCCTAACGTTTGGTACGTCGAACTTATTTAGGACCGATTTTAGTACAAATACAAGCCCCAACTACGAAATATCTGCACAACAAACTTTGGCGACGAGGATTCGCACTCATACCGAGGAAGAAAAAATTCACTCGCCACAATAACTACGGCGACAAAGTCTCTGATTCACACTTAAAAAAAAAAAAACTTGGCAAAGTTTGTCGCAACCCAAAACGTCAACTTAGTGACGAAAAAATCTGTCGAGAAAAGAAATATTTTTCTCGATAATACAGTTTGCTCAAATAGGTCACGAATTGCAAATTCGTAGCCCCCCACCTCTACAGTATTTAGACTTTGTGTAAACTTTTTGCGAAGATGATGGAATGCAAAAGTCTATTCCGGTAATTCTTTAAGTTCCAGTCGGAACAACAGACGAAAATATTAGAGCAACAAACAACATTCCAGATACAGCTACAGGAGGAAACTTTCAATAGACAAATGCAATTCCAACAAAAAAATGGAACAGATGCATAGGGAGTTTCAAAACAAAATTCTGGAAATAACTGAAAAGAGGAAAGAGAAAAATCTACAAAATGATTCTTTCCCATCGAATACAATATGGAATTCAATTGAAATATTCACGTACAGTCCAGATGAAGAGATAACGTTTGCTGTGTATTATAAAAAAATATACGGACGTGTATAACGAGGACTGCTACTCGTGGTCTGAAGGAAATAAGGTTAGGTTTCTTTTAAGCAAATTAGGAACTGCTGAGCATAACAAATTAGTAAACTACATTTTACCGAAAAAAACTAGCGAGGTGACATTTACCAAGGCGGTAAATATATTAAGTGAATTATTTAGTAAAAAGACATCTCTGTTCCACAAGAGGTGGAAATGTTTGAATCTGATGAAAGATGATGAACAAGACTATATAACGTACGCAGCCAATGTGAATAAGCATTGTGAAGAATTCAAGCTGGCAGAGGTAAGCGCAGACAATTTTAAGTGCTTGGTGTTTGTTCAGGTGCTGGTATCGGAAAGAGACGCAGAGTTGACAAAATTAGTACTGGCAAAATTGGAAAGCGATCCAAGCATTACGGTATAGAAATTGGTATAAGACTGCACAAGATACGTTACCGTAAAGAAAGATTAAAAAAAGATAGAAGTCTGGCGTTTCGCATGTAAGTAAAATACGCTACAAAGAAGAAAGTTAGTCTACCAAAAAGAATTCTAAAATTGCGGATTATCAAACAAAAAGTGAAATACCAGAGAAAAATGAACAAAAACTCCCGAAGCCATGATTTGCTTGCGGTGAACTACACTGGTACAGATATTGCGATTTTAGGAATAAAAAAATGTTTCAACTGTAAAAGAGTGGGACATAGAAGCACGCATTGCAGGTCAAAAAATAAAGACAATAAAATAAGAAAATTAAATTCCAACGATGTAAAAGATGGAATAACCAGAAAATTTGTTACCGTCGAAATAAGTAACAAAAATATAAAAATGCAACTTGACACTGGTTCGAATCTATCTATCATAAATTTGCATACGTGGAAGAAGTTGGGGAAACCAACTTTAATGAAGACAAAGAAAATCGCGAGGTCAGTGACGGGAGAAAAAATACAATTTATTGGAGAATTTGTTACAAACGTCACGTTAAATAAAAAAACGCGAAAATCTAAACTATTTGTCAAAGAAAATACCACGAACTTACTGGGTACGATTTGGATAACAGAATTCCAATTATGGGATCTACCGATGAATTCTTTCTGTTACAAGGTAGAAAGTTTAAACACCGAGGCCCAAAAATTAATAAAGAAACTTAAGGAAACATTTCCTACTGTTTTTTCTCCAGGGTTGGGAACGTGTACCAAGATGGAGGCAAAATTTCAGCTAAAAGAAAACGCCTATGGAGGTGAGTTTTGATACGTTTGATTTAACAACTCCAGCAACGATTTCACATGAGGTACGCCGATCCAGGAGAAAAAGAAAAGCAACTGATCATTTAAAAGTGGATCCAAAACGTAGGAGATACGCTAAGATGTTGCTAAAAAAATGAAGTTTTTTTTTGTTTGTTTTTTCTTCATATTTCCTGTAAACAATTTTAAAAAATAAAGAAAACTGTTTCACTCCTACGGAGTAATGTTTTAGGAGTGGGGTGGCGAAACCCACCTATTCTATAGTTATTAGACTCTCCCACCTAATATAAGTAGGAGTAGTAAGAGGAACGAGGATCAGTCGATGTCGGACGACAGTAGTCGACAGTTAGTCGAATACGAAAGTAGTCAGCGACCACAAGATTACTCTGCGTAATACCTATTATATCAAGTTCCTAACGGTTGGTACGTCGAACTTATTTAGGACCGATTTTAGTACAAATACAAGCCTCCACTGCGAAATAACTCCACAACAGGCATTGAAAGTTACAAACTAGTGCTGAAGTACCGGTTCCCATAGCATCAACGAGGTTAAGCAACGTCAACGCTGGTAATTAACTAGATGTGTGATCGTTTGGGAAATAGCAAGTCCTTTAAGTTTGGATGTGCGTTTGCTTTGTAAATGACGGCTTATAATTGGAAATCCCAGTTCCAGTCGGGACCGTTATATTCCATACCGTTTGGAAAGGCATGAATCCACATATGAAAAATGGTTAAAATGAGCAGTAATTCATTATTATCTCAAAAAGGTTTCCAATCTAAAAAAGGAAGGAATTCTGGCTTTAAATGTCTTGAAAAATGTTCAATACGTCAGAGAAAAACTGTTGTTTAAGCTAGATCAGCAGAAATATAAGCTGTAAGGTTCTGAATGTCTCGATGTTTTAAATACTTCTATAAACAGTGGTATCGTCTGCATTGATATTTACTATAATTCCGAGAATCTCCCCCGGTAGAATCACTAATAAAAATCATAAAGGGAGTTGGACCGTAGAGAAGGACCTTAGGAAAACCATTGGATTGATCTTATGGGCTTCAGAAGAATAGCCATATAAAATGACTTTCTTGGACTTACCTGAGAGAAAGGATATGATAAATGCATCGTCTCTTTGTGTAATATCTTTCAATGTCACAACTTGTAAAATGCCTTTGACATATCAAAGGCAATGTCTCTCGTGATGTAACTTCAATGATCTGTGTGTAATGGCAGTTAAAACATTATCAGTAGGGCTAGAGGAGCCAAACCCTTACTGTTGTTTCTGTTAGGGTGAGAAAACAGAAGGATATATATATATATATATATATATATATATATATATATATATTTGAGTCTGTTCGTGTATGTATGTATATATATGTATGTATGTATGTATATATATATATATATATATATATATATATATATATATATATATATTTCGGTCTGTTTATGTGTCTATCTATCTATCTATATATATATATATATATATATATATATATATATATATATATATATATATACAGAGAGAGAGGTGTGGGAGAGATACGAACAGATTGAAATAACCAGCTTGCTAGATAGATAGATAGGTAGATAGTTCGGAGAAAATATAAATGATTCTATCGAAAGATGAGCAGAATGCATCCTTTTAAAGGAAAGGTGCAGTAACATGAAAAAGAAATCAAAGGATAATAAAGTGATAATCATAATCAAGTAGAAAGGTAAGAGAATAAATGAAAATAGACTGCAGCAAAGTGAAAGTGAAAGTAGAAAACCTTGAGTCGATTGCGGAAAGGCCATTAAAGGGAATTGGCAAAGTATACGCGTGACCTCTTGCCAATCGTAATCCACGAATTGCATTGGAAACAAAGTTGAATCCATGAAAAACAAAGGAGGAGGCGAAGACAGATTAATATGATTGTGTGCGTGTTTAGTATGTGCGCGTGTGCATGAGAGTAAGCGCATGCCCATGCCGCACTCTCACGCGCGTGTGCAAGGACACCTTAGATGAAACATACTACACTATTGAATGATTTAGGGGAAAGCTTTCAAACACTTGCAATAGAACAGGCACAACTCGGCTACATGAAAATATATTAGATTGGGGAAAAAAGCCTGTAGTCCGCTTGAACACGTGCTTGAAACTCATGACATATATGAATATTCTGATTAGTCACATTTCAACGCGACTCGTTTATACGACACGTCTGTGGATTATGAAGTTTAAAACTTTTAAAAGTTAAAAATAAAAAAGGAGAATGTAATGTATTTCCGCCATTTAATACTTTTGTATTTTCAAAAAGGGAAAAATGCCCTCAACAAGCATCAAAATAAGTATGCGCCATTTATTGAGATGGTTCCCTAACTGACTGTCGTATTCATAAGTGGTTCGCGAGTTTCAGAAGTGTAAATTTTGATCTGGAATGGTGAAAACATTCCGGTAGATCTTCTGTCGTTGGTAACCACCCAATTGGAAAGAGGATTAAAAAACATCCAAGTGCCACAACGCACGGGACATTGCACAAATAGCCTCATATTTCATATAAGCCTTTGGATATGTGCCTTGTCATTTAACGGAAAATTTAATAGCCCTCATTTTCAACAGCGATTCTTTGCCCAAACGCAACAACAGGACATAGGCGATGAAAAGTGGATTGTTTATAATAATGTAGAGTGTAAGGGTCACTCGGGAAAGCAAATGTGCCATTATTAATCACTCCAAAAGCTGGTTTGCATCCTAAAATGGTACTGTGTTTGGAAGGTGGGATTGGAAGGTCATTACATATTTCGTAGTCCTCCCCAAAATTGACAAGTACTGATTAAAAGCAGAAATTGATGGTCATTTATCGAGCATATATAAATTTTTAGTTTTAGATCCATTTATTTTAATATAAAACTTAAAAACATACAATGAATCCCCGTTTATTTTAAATATAAAGATAAATCCCGCCTATTTTAAATACAAAAATATTTTTAGTATTTAAAATAGATTTTTAAAAACAAAATAATTTTCTTTTATTGTTTTAGGTCCGTTTATTTTTTTTTATACAAAATTTAAAAAATAACAAAACAATAATCACTGTTTATGTTTAATAGAAATATGTATCCCGATATTTTTAAATAATAATTATTTTTGTTATAGTTTTACTCCGTCTATTTTAATATATATATATATATATATATATATATATATATATATATATATATATATATATATATATATATATATATATATACTGTTTAAACATTCAAATTTATATCAAACTTTATAATATTTATGAACTCCGAAAGCAAAACAACAGCATCTATTTCGGGCATTTCATTCCAAAGAAAGTTAATGACACTTTCTCTCATGACTTCTTTCTCTCTTTTTCTCTTTATGCCGTTTTCTCCTCTCCCCCTTCCATATCAATATATAACTTCCGTTAAGTGAACCGATTTAATGTGTCAATGTCTTGACTTCCTCAAACAATTTAAATTTGAGAGAATAGAAATTTTACATCTAACTCAATCATGTCTCTCTCCCCACCCACTTACTCACTTCGTGAATTTACATATACTTAGTACTACCCGTCAAAAATGTGTAAATTTCTTTTCATTTTTCGTTTCAACCTTTGGAAGTAAAGTCTTATGATCCGCGGTCCTTTAAAAGGGCTGTGGTGAAATAATTTATTACATGGAACCTTAAAGTGGTCTGTTTTTATTTTTATTTAAATTATTAGCTCTGATTTATATTGAGGTCTCTGGATTTTATCCTCCTTGGGTCTACCCATGCGGATTACCTAGTTTTTCGTAAACCATATATATATATATATATATATATATATATATATATTAGTTTCCTTTTTTGAAACATGGTAATTCCTGTGTAGCGAACGAACCATATTTTAAATCAGTTATGTTATAATATTTATGATCTGTGAATTTACATTGAGCACTGTTTTGCAAAAATAAAAAATAAAAATATCAATAAGAACATCGGATTATATATCTTACTGTTCTTTCTTTTTACTTTAATATATATATATATATATATATATATATATATATATATATATATATATATATATATATGTATTTAACAATACAATTTTAAATAAAAATAAAATTAAAATAAAAGCATTAAACCTAAAATATAAATTATAGTATTAAAACATGAAAGCTTTTGTGTAGCGATTTCAACATGCTTTAAATACAATCGCTTATAATAAAAAATTACACACACACACACACACACACACACACACACACACATATATATATATATATATATATATATATATATATATATATATTATGTGTCTCTCTCTATATTTGAGGATTTTATTATATCAATATATATATATATATATATATATATATATATATATATATATATATATATATATATGAATGTACGTAATATTTGTTCTCAATATTAGGGATAGAACGTATGTAAATATAAATGTGGAAATAGAGGTCAACAGCCAGCAACGACAGTTTGTTTCACGATTAAACTTTCGTAAGAATAATAATATAGACCTACCACTAATCCACCATTGACCGGCATATATAAATAGTCGAGCCAAAAAACAACGCATATCAGCTGCTGACGATTGAAGTTGAGTCACTGAAAGGAATTAAATAAAACTGAGTTATCCAAAAAGGGGCATAAAACGTGGTATTTACCCCCGTGGACTAAATAAAAGTTTCGGGTCGAAATTCAAACGTATATCACCTGAAGACAAGTACACTACAATAAATTAAATAATACACGGACATAGCAACAATGATAGTCTGTTTTGTTTGCATTGGAGATTTACAAGCAACGACAAATTCGTGCATACAAGACGCTGGAAACGAAAATCGCACGGCGGCCCATGACATCACACATGGCCACGCGAGAGTGAAATACACAATATATATATATATATATATATATATATATATATATATATATATATATATATATGAGTGTGTGTGTGAGAGAGGAATTTGTCTACGTAATATTACGTTTTTTATTATTTCAAATAATGATGGTCCTTTTGTAACGTCCTTTTGTAATAGTCTTTCATTTAAGTTTGTTCAAATGTGGATTAAACTATATGAAAACGTAAATTTAGCTCTATTTAAGCTAATGGTTTTCT
This sequence comes from Acanthosepion esculentum, assembly GCA_964036315.1. Classification (NCBI taxonomy): domain Eukaryota; kingdom Metazoa; phylum Mollusca; class Cephalopoda; order Sepiida; family Sepiidae; genus Acanthosepion; species Acanthosepion esculentum. The sequence continues at coordinate 26,454,162 of OZ038491.1, forward strand.
TTTCACAATTTCTTTTTCATTTAAGCCACAGTCGGTTGAAAAAATGTTATCGTCAACCATCCCATCTACATTCTAAAACCCCACAGAAACCATCACAAGAACTAAGTATTGCGAATAAATCAGCAAAATTCACCGGGAACTGCCAGATATACGTATAGAATTGGTTAATCGAAAAGACTAATTCTTCTGCAGTAAAACGATATTATGTATGTCTTGCAAAACATTCCGCAGAAATTAAACAATATGGTCTTCGAAAATCTACATCATTAGACGACGCTCAGACTGACTAAATCTTTTAAAAATATCACATTCTCCCTCACCAATAAACAACAACTCGAAATGCATTCATTGCTTGCTCGATAGTGCAGTTATTGTTTTACTACTGGAATAAATAGACCTGTTTATTGTTGGCAACAATGGATGAATTCTAATGTTGATAATTTCGATTAATAAATCTTATTTCTGGTGAGATATATGGCTTTAAAATTAATGGCTAAAACTCAATTATTTTGTCGTCAACCTAATATACATATCTAACTATATCTACATCTATATATCTATTACTCTCTCTCTCTCTCTCTCTCTCTCTCTCTATCTATATATATATATATATATATATATATATATATATATATATATACAACACACACACACACATATATATATACACACACATACGTACATGTGCGTGTGCTAGTGCGTGTGAGTTTGCGTGCGTGTGTGATTATCTACAGTGAGACCCATATTCAGTTTGAACTGTAAAATATATCTGATGACATTTCGGTAAAACTGACAGATCAATAATAAACTTGCAACGATAAAAAGCATATGATCCGTCTGAGAGGCGATTATATGGAATCTATGATATTGGATGTCGTTGAAGCACGAACATCCGATTTGGAGTGGGGGGGGGGGAGGGCAAGTGAATTGAAAGAAGCGAAAGAATGAAACGATGGAGAAAATGAAGAAAGGAAATCTGACAGAAAGAGAGAAGAATAAGGAGAAAGTTTCAGCGATGGGAGAAGAGGAAGTTTGAAAGAAAGCGAATGAGAGAAGAAGCGTGAATGAAGAATTCAGAATGCACGGGTGAAGAAAAAGAAGAAAAAGAGAAATAGGAAAAAAGAAAAAAGAAAAGATGGAGAAAGAATAAAATTCAATGGTTAGAAAATGAGAAAAATGGAAAGAAGAAAGGGAAAGTCTGAGAAATGAATAGAAGGAGAAAAGAGAATTTGGAAGGAATTTAAAAACGTAAAAAAAAAAAGCGGAAAGACAGGAGAAAAAGACAGAGAAGAAAAGAAATATAGAAGGAAAAAAGAAACAAACAGACGGAAGAAATAGAAGGAATAAAGAGGAATAGGTGAAGATATGGGAAGAAGAGAAAAGAAAAAAAAGATAAGGATACAGGAAGAAAAAAGTAGTAAAAGGAATGTTGGATAAAATGGGAAGAAGAGAAGGGAGGAAAAGAGAAAGGAAGACGGTGTTTAATTGAGGAGAGAATGAAATGAAGAAACAGAATGAAAGAAAAAAGAGAGACGAGAAAGATTAGAGAGAGAGAGAAATAAAATTAGAAAGACTGAACAAAGAAACGAAATTAATAACGAGTAGACAAAAAAAAGGAAGGGACGACCGACATCAAAACTAAATAATATATGCATTGTCATCCACAGATTGACAGTTTCGCTGTATCTCAGCTCTTCGGTGCGGCTAGACGACCGATCGCTTCAAACTGAGATCGACACCCGACAGATTTGATATCAGTCAGAGATCCTACCCCTAGGCTATCGTCGCACGGCAGAGAGAAAGGGAAAGTTTAACATTTTTTCTATACGAAATGCGGGGGTACCCAGGAGAACTCAATTCGTACTACAGTAATGCATTAATAGCAGTAGGAGCCCCTTTCTCTCAAGAGCTGAACCGGATTTCCCGGGAGCACACCCACACATATATATATATATATATATATATATATATATATATATATATATATATATATATATATATGTAAAAATCCGTGGGTAAGTAATCCAAGTGAATCCTAATAATATAAAATATAGATCACGGTTATTTTACTGGTGTTAAATTTCCAACCGTTTTTAAACTTTCGTCTCGAGTCGAGTATCTAGACGGATCTTTATCCCTCCCACTCCTTCGCTACCCAACGCTACTTTGTTCTTCATTTTTTTCTTTTTTATTCTTCTCCCTGTCTTTCTCTTTCCTTCCTTTCAGATCCTTTTCCCCTTATTTTTTATCTTTTCCTTTCTTTCACGACCTTTTTTCCTTCCTCTCACTTTTTAATTCTTTTATAAAAAAAAGTTAGGCTTCATATTTATCTTATTTTATCTAAGTTTTTAGTGTTGACAAGCTCCTGCGGAGCTAAATGGCCATTCAGATGTGGTATTTTTGAATTGCATTTATTTATAATTTATATATATATATATATATATATATATATATATATATATATATAATCATTTATTTAAATATTATAACATAAATATGTTAAAAAATCACTATTAAAATAGCCATTTTGTTTCAACACTTCTGGTGTCTTATCAAGTGATGATGTTGAATGTAGAATAAATGGTTTTAAAAGTTTCAAATTAATTAACGATCCTTCGCTAGGGGTAAACGCTGTTACATAAGCTAGAATGACCAATCAAAATACAAGTGTATGGTAATTCAAAAAATTTGACAACGAAGAAAGGTTATCATAGATATTAAAAGATTTATAAAATTTGAAACTAAAATTAAAAGTAAAAAATTACCTATTTGGAAATCTAAATCTAATCTCTATTAAGTTTAAAATTGTAGAATTACTGTGGAGAAAATAAAAAATACATATGTTATTTAATTTATTTTTTCATTGAAATTATGTTAAAAAGGATGTTGATAACTCCAGACAAAAATGTATACATTTTACAGTTTACTTCAACTGAAACGTAAAATAATTCAAACACACTCAGGTTATAATACATAAGCGCCCAAACATATTTAGAGATATATACACACAAAAACGGTGACGAGACACGACCCTTGATAAAAAAAAAACAAAAAAAAATAACGAACAGACACAAACACACAAACACACACACACACAACCAAACGTGCATGCACTTTCCTTATACATATACATCGATAAACACAGGCACATACATCCACAATGACATAGACAATTAGACATAATAGCTAAAACATATTCGGAGCTTAATGTTATTAAACGAATTCTAAATTGAAATATAACTAATTTGGGTAAATATATATATATATATAGATAAAATTAGTAAAAAAAAAAAAATTAAACAAATAAATATATATAAATATATATATATATTTTAACCATATAGTTTTCCACACACTACATGAAAAAATAAATATAGCGCGTATAAATATATCGACCCATAAAGCAACGTAAAAAAGTAAATAAAGCAAGTACAAATATATATACACAAAGATGCACATATATACAAACACATACATACATACACATACATACCTACACATACATACATACGTACGTATGTATATAAACTAAACATATAAACAGACATTTACAAATACACGTATATACATGAAAAATCAAACAAACGTAAATTAAAACTATATAAATATATATACGCATATACACACCCACGTATACATATATACACACAAATACATACGCATATATATATATATACAGCGTCCTAAGAAAAGATTTAGCCAGGAGAAATAAACTACATCCAATTTCAAAATTTAATAACGTAATCCCAACTCAACATAAATAATCAGCATTTGGAACTAGTGTGGTTTAGGTCCTCCATTTGCTAGTTGCAGTGCTTGTATTTGGTTTTTCATGGATTTGATCCAGTTAACAACAATCGTCTGAGCCATATTTTGCCAATCCTTCAGCAATGTTTCTTTAAGGGTTGTCACTGACGTGATTTTGGTTGCACGCTCTCGGTCTTCGGTGAAGGTTCTCCCAAACCTGCTCTATTGGATTCATGTCGGGATTTTGGGCTACCCATGCCAGTGCCTTTGCTACTTTGCTCGTATGACATGGCACTCTATCTTCTTGAAATAGTGGGAATAGTCATTTCTCTAATATTTGACAGTATGTTGGACCATTTAAGCGCTCGCAACAAGGATCAGCTCAGATTCCCCACCCAAACAAGAGAGCACACCACACCACTACTCCAATCCCTCTATTTTTCACGGTAGCTTGCAGATATTCAGTGTTCCAAGTCTCATTCTGATTTATCCAAACATAAACCCGTCTCGAATTCGAATATTGGCAGAATTTACTTTCATCTGACCAAATTACAGACTGCCAGAATTCATAATCTTTGCTCTCGAATTCTCTCGCACGGTCCATACACCTGATCCTGTTAACCTCTGAAATCAAGGGCTTCTTTCTTGCAACTCTTCTTTCGTAGAGTAGATCTTTCAGAGTCTTTCTCACCGCATATGGCGAAAATTCCATGCTGTTGGCGACATCTTTAACGCGCTGACGATGATTTCCCTCTTCAGCGCCCTTTTCGATGTTAGGTCTTCTCGAACGTTGTTCCACACGACAATGGCCTCCTTCCTTAAATTACTTGACAATATTATTAACCTGGACAAACCTAGCGATTTCTCTCTCTCTCTCTCTTTCGCCAGATTTTACAAGAATGTAAATATTATGACCAATACATGCCAAAATATAAAACAAACTAAAACGATGTCTTATAGGTTTATGTCGAACCGTTATAAAATATCAACGTATCAGATCTATTTGAATACAGATATCATCGCCTACTGACTGTTTATTTCAACATGTTTCTTCTATATGACATAGAAATAAACACAGGCTAAGAGATGCAGGTGAACGCAAAGCTGATCTACATCAATGGTCATACATAAAAGACGTCTGGCACTTCGTTGTTGAGTATGACGACGACTAGATATTGTAACACCTAGTCGTGCTTTGAAATGGTGCGGGTCTTTAGCCCTGATAAACCTTTATAAACTATGGCATAAAACTGACAGACACCAGATATATACACTTAGTTTTAATCGGTATCAACTCAAGCAAGACAGTACAGCCACTAGTAGAGGATGTGGTGAAATTAAGAAGAGAAACATTAATAATGAGGAGAAAAGAGCAATCAGGAGGTCAGGAGATAGCGATTGACATTGCACTTAAACTTTTTCAGATTAAAGTTGGTTGCAAAGGAAGGACCCAAGAGGGAGTTCTATAAGGGAGCAGTGCGAGATTAGAAACTGTTAGCAACGAAGTTACAGTTACAGCTAGCTAACTCAACTCTACCCCAGTGAATTCATACAATCTAGGTACCATAGCGAAGAGCTCATCCAAAAAATTACCATAAAAGTATATATAAAAAAAAGGCACAGAGTGGCAACCTTACGACGGCGAGAAAATTGACTGAAGCCGAGCCGCCAGATCAGGACCAATAATATTGTTGATAGTTCTGGAGTTACTTGATAAGATCCAGGAAAGTAGCAGGAGAGCTGGACTATGTATGGAAGCTATATTCTAACGATGGACGAATGGTAGATTTATAAATATACAAGATACATTCAAGAAAGAAAAACAGTCTCGCCAGTCACATTGAACCCATTTTCTTAGCAGCTGATCTGACGATAGATTCAACGTAGTCTTTCCATCTTATGTCAGCCGAGAACGTTAGCCCGAAAAGGCGCAATGGGTCACTTTCCTGGAGGATAGCATCAGCCATACTGATGGAACGCAGGGTGTTGTCTCTCAGATGATCAATGGAAAGAAGTTTAGTTTTCACTATTTACATTATTTGGAATATTGTCCTCATCTTTGTCGCCGTATTTATTACGCTTCGGCCTTCTTCAGGTTGTTGGAATGTCGAACTGAACACTTTATTTCGCTCACTGGAATAGACTGTCCTAGTTCCAAGTGCCATGTCTAATGGATGTCAGTTATCAGTTATCTCCTGTTAATTTCCCTCTCCAACTTCTCCACGGCCTTAACCAGGTATTGAACTTTAGGTCTTGTCACTGGATCTAACCAACGCCTTTATCCACTGTGCCTTGTGTTCTTGATATGGCGACAAATAAATATAGACAGATACTGAAGCTTAGTTTTGGAGGCGTTAAAATTGACAAGGCACATTTTGCCTCAGTAGACGACAGTCTTGAAATCGATTTGTACATCAATGGCATTTTGACTGATGTAGGAGTAAATGGTAGTGTTGTCAGGCGTAGATGCCAAGTTGAGAGCTGATGTCATCGGGAAGGTCTTTAATGAAGAGTAAAGACAACGTTGGACCAAGGATGGAGCACTGGGGGGGCATCCGCTTTAGTACGAAAGGATCTAGACGAGTGGCCGTTAAGGATTAGATAGGAACGACTGTATCAGCTCTCATAAACGTATCCGAAGATTCCATAGCTTTCAGCTTATATAGACGACATGAATTCCAGACACTGTCAAAGTCTTTCGAGATGTCCAGAGCTACAGCGCGGGTTTCACCGTTTTATCTAGAGCAAATATCGTTAGTACATCAGAAATTGATCTGGAGAAACGAAAGCTGTATTGCTTGTCTGAGAAAAGGCCCTGTGATGAGAGATGACGAATCAATACAGCAGTGATTAGGGCCTCTAGAATTTTCCCAAACAGAAACAGGCGGGGAATAGGCCAATAGTTGAGTGGGTCAAGCGGTTAATCAGAGTTCTTAAAAACTGGAACTCAAACGATGACTTCCAGCAAGCAGGAAAGTAGGAGATAGCGTATCATTAATTATACATTTTAGAGAGAACATGAACTAGTTCGGTAGTAATGACCATTCCAGGGGATACTGTCAGGTCCCCATCAAGGTTAGAGATGATAGCAGAAACCATGGGAGGGGTTATATGCATATCACTCAATAGAGAATCAGTTCTATGTGGCAATTCAGGCAGGGATACTCCATATGAATCAAGAGTTCGAGGAGAGTTTACGGGCAAAGCATTCAGCTTTATCAGCAGAGGATGGTAACACCACAAATCGATTGAAGAAGGGCGAATAAAGACCTTGCACTTATTTAGTATCCTATTACAAAGATGCCAGTAATCACGAGAGTCAAAGTCTTTAGAGTCTATGTGGTGCTCAGCAAACAGGGACTTAGCTTCTTCGCTGACCCGCTTACGTTTTTTACTAGCAGTAGTAGGCACCTGTTATGCGGAGAGATGTCACGCCGGTATCACCGGAAAAAGTTTTTCCTGTGTGCTATGGCGGCCGAGTATTATGGTGTCAACTCTGGAGTGTATTGCGGTTTCACCTGGTATTTCCGAGAAGGAATGAAACCGGCTTTGAACCAAGAAGAAATATCAGGAGTGCAATTTTTAATTGGGAGGTTGAAGATATCAGTCCACGAGGTGTCACGAAGTATATCCCGGAATGAGTCCCAATCAGCATGCTGGCATCGGAAATAGGTTATGGATAGGGGGTCCCTGTTTAACGAATACTTGGAAGAAGATATCAGTAGCTACCACAAAGTTATCCGTGTTACCAAGAGTGCAGTATAATGAAGCCTGGAAAGAATGAGGAGTGGTAGTAAGAAATAAATCCAATCCTGTTGCTCGAACTGACTCAGAGATTGGGCAAAAATGCAATGTCTGTATACCGGCAACATCAGTAGCTTTACAAGTTTTCAGCCACCCGTCTTGTTGAGCATTGAAGTAATCGAATACAAAGATGTCCGCAGATAGATGGAGAAAAAGTACCTTTTCTATATTGTCAGCTATTGCGTTTAATATACTACAGTTTTGGGAAGAGGGGGAGTGATAAAGGAAAAAGAGATAGCTGACAGAGTTTAGTAGCGAAAGACGAAACCATATGAAAGAGTAGTCAGCAGCCTCGAGAAACAATTCACTGGCCATCGGAAGTTTATCCCAGATGTAAACACCAAGGCCATGCATGTGAATGCTGGAATCTTTCCGTCAAATGGGAAGAAACCCTGGAACCAAGAAATCATTGGTAGCAATGGAAGAAGTCAAGCTGGTTTCACAGAGGGCAAATATATTTGGCGACTTTTCAAGGAGAACAGATTCTACGGAGCAGAAGTTTGAACTGATACCACAAACGATAGAGAAAGAAAGATTGAATCGGATAGGTGATTTTTTGTTAGCTGGTTTAGTTTAATTTATTTTTGTTTTCATTTCCATAAGATGTTTTGAGGAGAGAGGAAAAAGACTACCATAATTGTTGAGTCTTGACTCATTGTTGAATCTCGCCTATTGCATGGAATAATAATGCAACACAAAATGTACTTAGAACAAGAATGTATTATAACAAGAAAGTGTACACAATAAGTACATATAGTATTTCTGTATATTTCTGGGAAGACGTTCCTGGAGAATGTGTTGACTAGTCGCAGTCGATCAGAGTCTCTAGTTGGATCTCGTGATTCCTTCCCCTCGTCTTCCGGTACCAACCACTATTTATATAGTTGGTAGTTACCTATGCAGATTAGGTGGATCCCACCTCAACACCCCCCTCCCAAGCCTTGGAATCCTTTTGGATTTCAAACTGGCTTCTATATGGGATGATGATTATGGTTATTTCTTTGTAGATCCCCTTTGCATAGTTCATATGTATATCTTTTTTTTTTTCAATATCTTTTTCGTTTTGGATTCACGTCCAATGGGTCCGTGAACTTTCGTTTCCTACCGGATCTTCTCGGTTCAGGAGCACTCTGCGGTGGTTCTACTTGAAAAGTATCATACATTACATCAATGGGATCTTCCTCCTCATCCGGTATACTCTCTTCATGCTCTAGCACGTAGCATTTTTTGAGTTGGTTCTGATGCCTTTTATGAGTATTCTTCGGCCCTTTTATTATGTAAATCAGGTCACCGATTCTCTTATCCACTATGCCTCGCTCCCAGAACTCAATGTTGTTTCTATAGCACTTGAAAAAGACCTTCTCTCCGGGGGTGTATCTTTTTCTAGCTGTATACATAGTGTTCTTTATTCTATTTCTTCCTGGCAAAAGCTTGTCAAACACTGACTTAACATTCCTAGCGAACATTAGTTCAGCAGGTGCCATGTTTGATGGTGTTCTCTGGTTAGGCGTGATTCTGTATACTTGTAGGAATTGCTGAAGCGCCTTTTCCGTTGGAACTCCTGAGGCTTTCTTCAGCGCGCGCTTTAACGTATCTACAAATCTTTCTGCGAGTCCATTGGATCTCGGATGATACGGCGGCGTCATTATGTGGTTAATTTGATATAACTCACAAAATTCCTTAAATTCGTCAGAAGTGAATTGTGTACCATTGTCACTCACAATACACTCTGGCACACCGAACCGTGCAATAGTTCATGCAAAAAAGTTGTTGTGGTATTGGACGTAGGATTTTTGCAGCGTAGTACTTCCGGCCATTTTGTAAAGCTATCTACCACTATTAAGTAGTAATAATCTTCTACTGGACCAGCGAAATCAATGTGTAATCTTTCCCACGGATGATCCGTCTTTGGCCATGGTTTGTGTACTATAGGTGGTGCCTTAGCTGCTAACGCACACCCTTTACATCGATGAACCATGTTTTCGATATCCACATCCATTCCTTTCCAATATACAAAGCTTCGCATTAAGCTTTTTGTTCTATTAATCCCCGGGTGACCCATATGAAAGTCCCGTAGGATTCTTTTCTGCAACTTTTTTGGTACTACCACTCTCTCACCATATAATAAAATTCCGTCACAAATTGAATAGATCTCCTGAACTTTTTGGTCATTTGCTACCATTTTACTTTTTATTCCTAAAATGAAATCATCGCTTTCAGATACTTTTTTGATTTCCTTTGATGTAACCGGTAGCTCTCTTACAATGTTGTTTACCATGCTTTTCACCTCATAATCTGCTCTGATATTTGCAATAATTGTTTCTTCGAATCCTTCATCTTTATTCGGTACGAGTCTTGATAAGGTATCCGCATGAATTATATTTTTGGATGATAGGTGCTTTATGTGGAAATCATAATTGAGAAGAATGGTTCCCCATCTTAACAGTCGATTTGCCGTGTAAGCGGGTAACCCTTTCTTTGACCCAAAAATAGTGATCAGAGGTTTATGGTCCGTTTCTAACCTGAAATGTCTGCCGTAGATGTACCTATGAAATTTTGTTATGGCAAAAATGATACTCAGCGCCTCCTTTTCTATCTGTGAATAACTTCGCTCTCCTGGGAGTAATGCCCTCGAAGCATGCGCAATCGGTTTTCTAGAACCATCTGGCATTATGTGTTGAATACATGCTCCTATCCCGTATGAACTAGCATCACTTGCCACTACAATATCCAGTTTAGGATTGTAATGGGTTAAAAAGAGGTCGGGCGTAAGCATTTTCTTAATTTCATCAAAGGCTTTTTGACATTCTACCGTCCATTCCCATGCCTTGTCTTTTTTCAGTAGTTCATTCAACGGAGCTCTTAGATTGTACATTCCTTTAATGAATGCTTGATAATAGTTCGCGAGCCCCAGAAAACTCTGTAGTGTCGCCACGTTAGTGGGCGTCGGCATGTTTCTAATCGCAATGGAACTTTCCGGATCTGGAAATCTGCCATTTTTGTTGATTATGTGACCTAAATATTTAATTTCCTCCAAACCAAATTCACACTTTGATTCTTTGACTTTAAATCCAAAGTCCTGAATCTTTTTAAATACTTGATTGAGGTGCTCTCGATGTTCGTCGACATTTGCACTCCTTACTATAATATCATCTAAGTAGGCACACGCAAAGTCTAAGTCATTCAACATGACGTCCATGGCGTGTTGAAAAATGGCTGGTGCCACTTTAATACCAAAAGGAAGCCTGTTGTACTTGAATAAACCCCTATGCGTGTTTATCCCTAGTAACTTCGAACATTCTTCTTCGACGGGAATTTGGAGATAGGCATCTGATAAGTCGATTTTTGAAAAAATCACTCCGCCATTTAGCTTGTTAAAAATCTCCTCAGGACTCGGTAACGGGTAATGGTAGTCCTTAATTACAGAGTTCAACCCTGTCGAAAAATCAACGCAGACTCTGATTTGGTTTGATTTCTGTTTTATGCACACAATCGGCGCAGCCCATGAATTAGATTCTACTTTTGAAATAATTCCCATTTTTTCCAACCTATCAAGTTCTTCGTTAACTTTCTCGACACTTGCGAAAGGCACGTTACGTTTCTTTTTAAATATAGGCATAGTATTTTCTTTTAATTCAAATTTAGCTTCAAATTTGTTACATCTTCCAAGACCAGGTGTAAAGGTTTCCGGAAACTTTTTCTTTAATTCATCTTTAATGTCCTGTCTTGTTTGCGTATTACTTTCTACTTTTCTGCAGAATGAGTTTAACGGTTTATCCCACAATTCGAATGTTTCAATAAAATCTGTACCCAACAAGTTTTCTCCATTTCTCAGAATGAAAACTTTTATTTTTTTAACGATCCCATTCAATTTCATTGGAAGTACAATCTCGCCTTCGAAGTTAATTTGCTTTCCAGTTACCGTTCGAGCGAGTTTCGTTGATATCATTATTGTAGGCCTTTTTAAAATTTTCCATGTTTTATCGTTCATTATTGTTAAATCTGACCCCGAATCGAGTTGAAATTTGATATTCTTTTTGAATATTTCAGTCGTCACATATTTCCTCAAATCTCTATCTGATTTGATATTCGAATTTGTTTGTCTAATTCGGCTCTTGAATTTTTTCGTTTTACAACACGATCCTTTGTGACCATTCTTTTGGCACACGAAACATTTCTTATTTCTATATGGGCAATTTACCTCCCAATGCCTTTCGTTACAACGTCTGCAATTATATGGTGGTACCTTTTTATTTTCTTTTTCTTGTCTATTATTGAAATACGCCGAATTTTTTCTCCAATTTTTCTCTGATGGGTACTTTGACTGCTTTTTTATTTTTTTAATACAAGCAATACCAGCTTCTTCGATTTTTTGCGACTCTTTCTTTAAACTTACGGCCCGTTGACACTCCTCTGCTAACTTTTGCAGGGTAAGGCCTTGTTCAGATTCGAGTTTAGACAAAACTCTACGTCTTATTTCGGCACTCTTACTGGATACCAGTCCTTGAGCAAAAATTAAGCACTTGAATTCTTCAACCGTAATCTCTGCCAATCTGAAATTGTCACAATGTCTATTCACTATAGATGCATATGTTAAGTAATCCTGATCGTCGGATTTAGAGACATTCATGCATAACCATCGCTTATGCCAAAGCGACATATTTGCTCCAAACAGCTCTTTTAGCAATTTCACTGTTTCCGAGAATTCCAATTCAGTTGTTTTTCTCGGTAGAATAAAATCTACAAATTTGCTATGTTCTGCTGTACCTAGCTTTCTTAGTAATAGACTAACTTTTCTTGAATTCGACCAGTTTTCACAGTCTGTGTAGAAAATATCTTCATATCGTTTAAAGTACGCTTCAAACGTTTTTTCTTCGTCTGGCACATAGTTGAAAGTTTCCAGCGAATTAAATATGGTGTTATTAGAATATGAAGAATTTCCCTCATTTGCCTGATAGTTGTTTAATTTCTCCAGCGTTAACTTTTGAATTTCTAAAAGTCTTTCATCTTGTTTTTCTTGATATTTTTGTTGTCTGTCATCTTGACGTTCTTGATATTTTTGCATTGCTATCAGTTGTTCTTGCTGTGCTATCTGTTGTTCTTGCTGACGTTGTTGACTCAACTGCTGGGATTTTAATAATTCAGATATGACTTTGTATAGTTCATCCATCTTTAGCTGATAGTGTTCATGCAACAAGGAATATACTTTTAATTTGTGTATTTACGAATATCATATAAGCTGACCAAAAAAATCGAAACCACGTACGACTTTTCTATTTTATGTCTTGCTTTTACATTCACGCCCGTGCTAATCAACTTTGGTATTTTTTTTTCTTCGTGAACAGAGAGCGTCGGACTTTTTTTTTTTCGACTTCTGTTCGCGTATATCAATGACACGTCTGATTTTCTTATCAGAGGTAATTCGTCACTATATTGTTGAACAAATAATTAAAAAAAAATGATTTTTTAAAGTTTGTTACCTTTCAAAGTCGACACGGTGTATTTGTGCTCCTTTTAATCCATGCATGTTTTTGTAGTCGGCCAATTTTTCTTTTTAGCGGGTGTCTCGGTGTAGATAATTTTTTAATTTAAAATTACCGTTATTCGATTACGACACCTTTCAATTTTTCCGAGTGAACGTTCCTTTATGCTTAGTCATCTTTTAACGAGTTCTACATATCCAGAAGTTCAGAATCCTTCGTCGTTACGTTAACGTTGGACTTTGAATTAATAGTTTTTTTTTTCAGCCTGGGTTCTTCAATGACTTGTCCCAATTGTTGAAAACTCTCACTATTAATTCTTTCTTCTTTCCGTATGGTTTGTTCTACTTCTTTGCCATTGTTGAAACTTGGCGTATGGTTCGTTCTACTTTGTGGCCATTGTTGAAACTTGGCGTATGGTTCGTTCTACTTCGTCGCCATTGTTGAGTCTTGACTCATTGTTGAATCTCGCCTATTGCATGGAATAATAATGCAACACAAAATGTACTTAGAACAAGAATGTATTATAACAAGAAAGTGTACACAATAAGTACATATAGTATTTCTGTATATTTCTGGGAAGACGTTCCTGGAGAATGTGTTGACTAGTCGCAGTCGATCAGAGTCTCTAGTTGGATCTCGTGATTCCTTCCCCTCGTCTTCCGGTACCAACCACTATTTATATAGTTGGTAGTTACCTATGCAGATTAGGTGGATCCCACCACAACAATAATTGTCGTTATCTATCGTCAATGGCAATACAACCCAGCGAGCGCATAGCTGAGAATAGAGCATAATGTGGCCCTGGGGTTGACCACTGGAATTACATGCAGGGACACCTACCCATGCGTTACATAGCACTACAGGTACCTCGACATTATGCGACTGTTGATGAGAGCAGACATTCCAAGCGCTACCAAAGAGTTCAGGCTCCTAATGACTCGTCGGAAGCAGCAACTGCCAACACGGTACCCCTCACAATGGAAGGTTGCAGCCACTGGTTAATCTGATCATCAAAAAGTTAAGACAGTTAAATAATTGAGGCTCTGGGAAGAGAGCCGGTAAACTATCTCCTGTATAGGGAAAAAGGGATGAACCTCTACTCCTGTTCAAAAAACATGGAAGAAGTGCGGACTGGACGATAGGTGAGCCTATTTACTTCTATTTTGTTACCCGTAAATCTATTTGTGTGACCGAAATCAAAAAGATCTTGCGATAATAAGCAATGTCTGTGCATGAGCTTTCTAAAGTGGGGAAAGATACTGCAGTGGGTCAATCCCATTATCTGAGCAAGAAGAAGATAAACCCAAGAAAGGGACCAACAAATCCAGTTGTCTTACGGCCCACCTGGACACTAATCCAGGTATTTCTATATTCCAAAATGGATTCATACGCTCTGTAAGTTCACATGGCCCAGTGGGTAAAGGCGTTGGTATAGCCCCAGTGACTAGATCCAAAGAAATGTGAGTTCATTACTAGGCCACAGCAGTCGTGAACCAAAAACTTGGAGAGTTGAGTTAAAGGGAAATAACTGAGACATCGGAAGAGGTATGTCACATAGAACTAGTAAATCTACCCCGGTGGGCGAAATAATGGGTTCGGTTCAAATTCCAATCACCTGAAGAAGGCCAGAGCGTACAACGGCCGAAACGTTGTGAGCATGGCAATGAAGATGAGGGTAACGGTCCGAGTAATGTAAATAATGCAAGTAATCATAATACCCCATCTCAGAGATATAAACAGACACTGTAAGAGATTTTGTTTTTAATCCTCTGAAATACTTAGACACCCTCATTAACAGAAACGTCTGGTGTGTCAGACTACTCTATGAGCGATATTGATATAATGTAACCGAATGCTATATGTTCCACGGTCGGGTTATTGATGACTAAAACAGCTCGGAACTGACACGCCCTGTTTCCTTTGGGTATACCACCCTTCCTTCCTTTGTCTCTCATTGAAAAAAAGCAAATTTACACTAAGACAGCTTCTTTCCAGTAACTGTGGAACATACGCCCGAGAGAATGCTTTCCTGACATCTAGAATCTTGGTCTCTTTAAGTCTAGTGTTAAACGATACCAGTAATAAGGAGTGCCAGAGAAAAGCGATTATAACAAAAATTGCAATATGAGCTCTGGTAAAAACATGTTTTGATAACAGCAAAAAAATTCAATATGAGAACTGGTAAAAAATCGTGCTGAAGACATTAGGTTTATAATTGCCAGAAATTCATACACAGATGTCCTCAAGGACACATGGAACAGTGGATAAAGTCATTAGTTAGACCCAGTGACAGGACCCAAAGAGTGTGAGTTCAATACCCGGTTATGGCAGTGGAGAACTTGGAGAGGGAAATTAACAGCAGATAACTGATAAATGAAATCCATTAAACATGGCACGTGGAACTAGAACAGGAGCTTACAACGGCCGAAACATTGTGATAAATATGGCGACAAAGATAAGGACAATTGTCCGTATAATGTAAATAATGTACATAATACGTCATCTAAAAAATATAGACAGATACTGAAGGGCCGAAACTTTGTGATAAATATGGCGACAAAGATGAGGACAATAGTCCGTATAATGTAAATAGTGTACATAATACCTCATCTCTAAAATATAGATAGATACTGAAAGGCTGAAACGTTGTGATAAATATGGCGACAAAGATGAGGACAATAGTCCGTATAATGTAAATAGTGTACATAATACCTCATCTCAGAAATATAGACGGATACTGAAAGGCCGAAACTTTGTAATAAATATGGCAACAAAGATGAGGACAATAGTCCAAATAATGTAAATAGTGTACATAATACCTCATCTCAGAAATATAGACAGATACTGAAAGGCGGAAACTTTGTAATAAATATGACAACAAAGATGAGGACAATAGTCCGAATAATGTAAATAGTGTACATAATACCTCATCTCAGAAATATAGACAGATACTGAAAGGCGAAAACTTTGTAATAAATATGGCGACAAAGATGAGGACAATAGTCCGTATAATGTAAATAGTGTACATAATACCTCATCTCAGAAATATAGACGGATACTGAAAGGCCGAAACTTTGTAATAAATATGGCAACAAAGATGAGGACAATAGTCCAAATAATGTAAATAGTGTACATAATACCTCATCTCAGAAATATAGACAGATACTGAAAGGCCGAAACGTTGTAATAAATATGGCAACAAAGATGAGGACAATAGTCCGTATAATGTAAATAGTGTACTTAATACCTCATCTCAAAAATATAGACAGATACTAAAGGATATCTATCTTATTTCAAAATACTCCTGCTTCCCCGTTCTCCCCCTCCCAGACATTATCCTTCATTAATTATCTCCTTTAAATAGGCGTTAGTCATTGTACTGAGTGAACTAGCAGTAAATGAATAAAATATTTTTAATAGAATGGATCCTTCATAGAAAAAGACGCTACAAGTGTAACGGCAAATTACTATCTCGTTAGGAAGTAGTTCCTAAATCTAAGCAAAGTATCAAGAAACAGGAAAATTTTGTTAGAAACAAAGCAAAGACTACTGAAGTGGTATTTAATATCAGTTTCTTATATGGCAGTGAATGTTGCACAATTCTCGTACAGATGGAGAAGAGACTTGAAGTAACAGAAATCTGGTTCTACAGAAAGATGCTGAGGATACTATAGACCGAACATGTGAAAAACGACTAGAAAATGGGGGGAAAAGACTTATAATTAACATTTCTGTGGTACATAAAGTTTAAAGAGGGCTTGAAAAGTAGCAGAGTCACCGGACAGATTGAAGGTGAGGAGAATTGAGGAAAACAACGCATAACACACTTTAGAAACTTGTGTAAGTAGATGGCAGAACAAGGTTTAGGAGTGATAACAGAAAACGATAAAATTTATTAAGAGCTACAAAGGAAAAGCAAATTGTGTGTAGTTATGATCATCAAAGGGACACGATACGTAGCAGAATAAACGCTACGAACACTGATCTGGTGTCAAAGGGATTGTCGTTACTTTCATTGGATTTCGCCAGCAAGTAAATCTTTTGCTGAGCTTTTTTTAAGTATATACATCGTTACATTTCATTGTTCAAAGAGGTAACAATTGTACGAGACGACTGAATCTCGTCGCCAACTGATAAGTCCCAGAAAAGGATATATTTGTTCGAAGTAACTAAGTGGTTTTGGCTACTGTAACCGAGTAGTACAATCTAGCAGGTAGCCGTAATCGACTGGTACTCGTCGTAGTCATTAGGTGTAGGCAATAGGCGTAGACCAATAGGATAGCCAATAGTGTAGTCCAATGAGCGTCCTCCTGTAGCTCTACATCAGCCTGTATTTATTGCTGACACCAGCCAATCATATTCCTGTGAGGGGGAACGCATGTTTATGCATATTCATTACATCAACAACAAAAGAAGATCTACAGTTCCAAGATTGTTTCACAAATTCAAGCGTTCTATTAAGAAATTGAATCACAAAAAACTGCTGTATGGCTTAGAAATGAGATTGGATCAAAAAGGTTTCTTTGAAATAGACGACAATAAAAAGTGCAATAAAGAAGAGAAAAACTCGAATGCAATGCCAGACCAAACTAATACAAAAAAAAAAAACAACGCTTGATTTCTTTGTTCGCTTAGTTGGTATTTCATCTAATTGTTCACCAAAGAACAATTCATTTAGTGCACAACAGTCCGTAAATGAAAAAGAAAACGGAAAGAAAGAAGTAATTAAATAACAGAACAAGGAAGCCATGGAGAAAATCTGGAGCAATATAACGAGACTCCTTCGAAGAAAAATAAAGAGAAATAAAACAGAAAAGAAAAATAAAGAGAAATAAAACAGAAAAGATAAATAAAGAGAGAGAAAAAAATCTCTGAAGAGAAAGTCTTCAAATGTAGCAATGGTGATTTCTTCAGCCGTAGCATTCTTCTTTCAGGAGGGAACAATAGATTGTCTTGGAGATGTCATCCCAGTATGACTTAATGGACATTTGGATGTTGCACTGGGAGAGCATGAATTTAAAATGACTTTCTGAAGAATTCGCAAAGACATTTCACTATCAGTCTTCATTGACAGGACTAATCAACTCGCAAATGATCTTGCTTTTATTTTTGGCCGTATACTACAAAATATCTTTATTTTATTGTTTCCTGGTCACGTCTTTCGAACATGAGATGATTCTTGACAGAAAAGTCAACGAAAAAATAAATACAAAACGTCGAACCTTTATTTTGTCAGCAAGATATCTGAGTATGTGAGTCGTTAAGTAAGAAGTAAAATTGTTTATTTGTTCCGTTTGCCTTGTATTACTTATATATCTCTATACTTTTTTTTTCTCTTTAGGGATATTACGCCAGTAACCTTCGCTTCGGAATGACACAATTAGATTTCACTGGAGATAATAAACTGTTGAGGCATCTGAAAATAACTAATACTCCGAATAACGATACACCGCGTGTGAACATATATTCCTACGTACATATTGATCAATCGATCGATCGATTTGCTTCCAAATAAATGCACCAGACAGCATAATTAAACCAAACCTTTGCTGAGGAATTCAGATGCTAAAATGCAGATCGGGTGAGTAACACACATCATTTCTTTTTAATTCTAAATCAGCGCAGCGGTCGTCTGTACTCCCGAGTGAGTGTCACTATGAACTAGCGATTTCTGAAATAAATATTGTTACCCATTGTTATATTTCACTCGATATACTCCCTGCCTTTTCGACACTTATTAATTCCTTTTGTGTATTAGGTGGATCCCATCTTTTGCTTTCTGGTCTATTTGGCTTCTTTTGAGAAATTGGAACCTGTAAAGTGTTTTAACAGCGGGTAGCAACTCTAACACGGAAAACAGAAGTTGCATTCGAACAGCGAAAGATGCCTAACAGAAGCTAAGTAAAATATTAAGAAACAGGAAAATTTTATTAGAAACAAGGAAACATGTGCTGAAAAGTTAAATCTCTCACTTCTATATGGTAGACAATCTGTACTTCTGTATGGTAGACAATCTCTTCACAGATTAAGAAGAGTAGTGAGACAATGTTTTTCTACAGAAGCATGCTGAGCATACAAAGGACGTAGTTTGCAAGCAACTACGAAGTATTAAGGAAAATTCAAACGAAAAGGATACTTAGAATCAGGTAAGAACAGTTGATATTTCTCGGACTGATAAAGGGGTAAGCAGGCTCGGAGACTTTGACACTCGCAGGAC